>JAVLSZ010000067.1:602500-622500 GCA_032313775.1 Urocyon cinereoargenteus
TAGGGTTCGAGTTAGTGTTAGGATTCGGGTAAGGGCCTAGGTTTCGGGTTCGGGTTAGGGTTAGGGTTAGGGTTCTGGTTAGGGTTAGGGTTAGGTTTTGGGTTAGGGTTAGGGTTAGGGTTAGGTTTAGGGTTCGGGTTAGGGTTAGGGTTAGGTTTCAGTTTAGGGTTCGGGTTAGGGTTAGGGTTAGTGTTAGGGTTAGGGTTCGGGTTAGTGTTAGGTTTCGGGTTCGGGTTAGGGTTAGGGTTAGGGTTCGGGTTAGGGTTAGGGTTCGGGTTACGGTTAGGGTTAGTGTTAGGGTTAGGGTTAGTGTTCGGGTTCGGGTTAGTGTTAGAGTTAGGGTTCGGGTTAGGAATAGCGTTATGGTTTGGGTTCGGGTTCGGGGTAGGGTTAGGGTTCGGGTTAGGGTTAGGGTACGGGTTCGGGTTCGGGTTAGGGGTTAGGGTTCGGGTTAGGGGTAGTGTTAGGGTTCGGGTTAGGGTTAGGGTTAGTGTTAGGTTTAGGGTTAGGGTTAGGTTTCGGGTTAGGGATTCAGTTAGGGTTAGGTGTAGGGTGGGTTAGGGTTAGGGTTAGGGTTCGGGTAAGGGTTCGGGTTAGGGTTAGGGTTAGGGTTCGGGTTAGGGTTCGGGTTTGGGTTAGGGTTCGGGTTCGGGTTCGGGTTAGGGTTAGGGTTCGGGTTCGGGTTCGGGTTAGTGTTAGGTTTCGGGTTAGGGTTCGGGTTAGTGTTCGGGTTCGGGTTCGGGTTAGGGTTAGGGTTCGGGTTCGGGTTCGGTTTAGGGTTAGGTTTAGGGTTAGGGTTCGGGTTAGGGTTAGGGTTAGGGTTAGGGTTAGGGTTAGGGTTCGGGTTAGGGTTCGGGTTAGGGTTAGGGTTCGGGTAAGGGCCTAGTGTTCGGGTTCGGGTTAGGGTTAGGGTTAGGGTTCTGTTTAGGGTTAGGGTTAGGTTTTGGGTTAGGGTTAGGGTTAGGGTTAAGTTTAGGGTTCGGGTTAGGGTTAGGGTTAAGGTTCGGGTTAGGGTTCGGGTTAGGGTTAGGGTTAGCGTTAGGGTTCGGGTTAGGGTTAGGTTTCGGGTTCGGGTTAGGGTTAGGGTTAGGGTTAGGTTTCGGGTTACGGTTAGGGTTTGGGTTAGGTTTAGGGTTAGGGTTCGTGTTAGGGTTAGGTTTAGGGTTCGGGTTAGGGTTTGGGTTTGGGTTAGGGTTAGGTTTAGGGTTAGGGTTAGCGTTAGGGTTCGTGTTAGGGTTCAGGTTAGGGGTCGGGTTAGGGTTAGGGTTAGGGTTAGGGTTAGGGTTCGTGTTAGGGTTCAGGTTAGGGGTCGGGTTAGGGTTAGGGTTAGGGTTAGGGTTCGGGTTCGGGTTAGGGTTAGGTTTTGGGTTTGGGTTAGTGTTCGGGTTAGGGTTCGGGTTAGGGTTAGGGTTAGGGTTAGGGTTAGGGTTCGGGGTTAGGGTTAGGGTTAGGGTTCGGTTTAGGGTTCGAGTTAGTGTTAGGATTCGGGTAAGGGCCTAGGTTTCGGGTTCGGGTTAGGGTTAGGGTTAGGGTTCTGGTTAGGGTTAGGGTTAGGGTTTGGGTTAGGGTTAGGGTTAGGGTTAGGTTTAGGGTTCGGGTTAGGGTTAGGGTTAGGTTTCAGTTTAGGGTTCGGGTTAGGGTTAGGGTTAGTGTTAGGGTTAGGTTTCGGGTTAGTGTTAGGTTTCGGGTTCGGGTTAGGGTTAGGGTTAGGGTTCGGGTTAGGGTTAGGGTTCGGGTTACGGTTAGGTTTAGGGTTAGGGTTAGGGTTAGTGTTCGGGTTCGGGTTAGTGTTAGAGTTAGGGTTCGGGTTAGGAATAGCGTTATGGTTTGGGTTCGGGTTCGGGGTAGGGTTAGGGTTCGGGTTCGGGATAGGGTACGGGTTCGGGTCCGGGTTAGGGGTTAGGGTTCGGGTTAGGGGTAGTGTTAGGGTTCGGGTTAGGGTTAGGGTTAGGGTTAGGTTTAGGGTTAGGGTTAGGGTTCGGGTTAGGGATTCAGTTAGGGTTAGGTTTAGGGTGGGTTAGGGTTAGGGTTAGGGTTCGGGTAAGGGTTCGTGTTAGGGTTAGGGTTAGGGTTCGGGTTAGGGTTCGGGTTCGGGTTAGGGTTCGGGTTCGGGTTCGGGTTAGGGTTAGGGTTCGGGTTCGGGTTAGTGTTAGGTTTCGGGTTTGGGTTCGGGTTAGTGTTCGGGTTCGGGTTCGGGTTAGGGTTAGGGTTCGGGTTCGGGTTCGGTTTAGGGTTAGGTTTAGGGTTAGGGTTCGGGTTAGGGTTAGGGTTAGGGTTAGGGTTTGGTTTAGGGTTAGGGTTTGGGTTCGGGTTAGGGTTAGTGTTCGGTTAGGGTTCGGGTTAGGTTTAGGGTTAGGGTTCAGGTTAGGTTTAGGTTTCGGTTTAGGGTTAGGGTTAGGTTTAGGGTTCGGGTTAGGGTTAGGGTTCGGTTTAGGTTTGGGTTCGGGTTAGCTTTTGGGTTAGGGTTCTGGTTCGGGTTCAGGTTAGGGTTAGGGTTCGGGTTAGGGTTAGGGTAAGGGTTTGGGTTAGGGTTAGGGTTCGGGTTAGGGTTAGGGTTAGGGTTCGGGTTAGGGTTAGGGTTTGGGTTAGGGTTCGGGTTCGGGTTAGGGTTCGGGTTCGGGTTAGGGTTCGGGTTCGGTTTAGGGTTAGGGTTAGGGTTAGGGTTAGGAATAGGTTTATGTTTGGGGTTCGGGTTCGGGGTAGGGTCAGGGTTCGGATTCGGGGTAGGGTACGGGTTCGGGTTCGGGTTAGGGGTTAAGGTTCGGGTTAGGGTTAGGGTTAGGTTTCGGGTTAGGGTTAGAGTTCGGGTTAGGGTTAGGGTTAGGGTTCGGGTTAGGGTTAGGGTTAGGGTTCGGGTTCGGGTTAGGGTTCGGGTTAGGTTTCGTGTTCGGGTTAGGGTTCGGGTTCGGTTTAGGGTTAGGGTTCGGGTTCGGGTTAGGGTTAGGCTTTGGGTTAGGGTTAGGTTTCGTGTTAGGTTTAGGGTTAGGGTTAGGGTTAGGGTTCGGGTTAGGTTTAGGGTTAGGGTTAGGGTTAGGGTTCGGGTTAGGTTTAGGGTTAGGGTTAGGGTTAGGGTTAGGGTTCGGGTTACGGTTAGTGTTAGGGTTAGGTTTAGGGTTAGGTTTCGCGTTAGGGTTAGTGTTATGGTTTGGGTTCGGGTTCGGGGTAGGTTAGGGTATGGGTTCGGGTTCGGGTTCGGGTTCGGGTTCGGGTTAGTGTTTAGGGTTTGGGTTATGGTTAGGGTTAGGGTTCTGGTTAGGATTAGGGTTAGGGTTCGGGTTACGGTTAGGGTTAAGGATCGGGTTAGGGTTCGGGTTAGGGTACGGGTAAGGGGTTAGGGTTAGGGTTCGGGTTAGGGTTAGGGTTCGGGTTAGGGTTAGGGTTAGTGTTAGTGTTCGGGTTACGGTTAGGGTTAGGGTTCGAGTTAGGGTTAGGGTTCGGGTAAGGGTTAGGGGTTAGGGTTCGGGTTAGGGTTAGGGTTAGGGTTAGGGTTCGGTTTAGGGTTAGGGTTAGGGTTAGGGTTAGGGTTCGGGTTAGGGTTAGGATTAGGGTTAGGGTTAGGTTTCGGGTTAGGGTTAGGGTTATGGTTTGGGTTCGGGTTCGGGGTAGGGTTAGGGTTCGGGTTCGGGTTAGGGTTGGGGTTCGGGTTCGCGTTAGGTGTTAGGGTTCGGGTTAGGGTTAGGGTTAGGGTTCGGGATATGGTTAGGGTTAGGGTTAGGGTTCGGGTTAGGGTTTGGGGTTAGGGTTAGTGTTAGGTTTAGGGTTAGGTTTCGGGTTAGGGTTAGGATTCGGGTTAGGGTTCGGTTTAGGGTTCGGGTTAGGGTTCGGGTTATGGTTCGGGTTAGGTTTCGGTTTGGGTTCGGGTTAGGGTTAGGGTTCGTGTTAGGGTTAGGGTTAGGGTTCGGATTAGGGTTCGGGTTCGGGTTAGGGTTCGGGATCGGGTTAGGATTAGGGTTCGGGTTCGGGTTAGGGTTAGGGTTAGGGTTAAGGTTAGGGTTCGGTTTAGGGTTCGGGTTAGGGATAGGGTAAGATTTAGGGTTAGGGTTCGGATTAGGGTTAGGTTTAGTGTTAGGGTTAGGGTTAGGGTTAGGGTTAGGGTTAGGGTTCGGGTTAGGGTTCGGGTTAGGGTTAGGGCTCGGGTTAGGGTTACGGTTAGGGTTAGGGTTAGGGTTCGGGTTAGGGTTCGGGTTAGGGTTTGGGTTAGGGTTAGGGGTAGGGTTCGGGTTAGGGTTAGGTTTAGGGTTAGAGTTAGGGTTAGGGTTAGGGTTCGGGTTCGGGTTAGGGTTAGGGTTAGTTTTAGGGTTCGGGTTAGGGTTAGGTTTAGGGCTCGGGTTCGGGTTCGGGTTCGGGTTCGGGTTAGGGTTCGGGTTCGGGTAAGGGTTAGGGGTTAGTGTTCAGGTTAGGGTTAGGGTTATGGTTCGGGTTAGGGTTCGGGTTATGGTTAGGGTTAGGGTTCGGGTTAGGGTTAGGGTTAGGGTTAGGGTTAGGGTTAGGGTTCGGGTTAGGGTTAGGGATTCGGCTTAGGGTTAGGTTTAGGGTTAGGGTTAGGGTTCGGGTTAGGGTTAGGGTTAGGGTTAGGGTTAGGGTTCAGGTTACGGTTAGGTTTAGGGTTAGGGTTCGCGTTAGGGTTAGTGTTATGGTTTGGTTTCGGGTTCGGTGTAGGGTTAGGGTTCGGGTTCGGGTTAGAGTTCGGGTTCAGGTTCGGGTTAGAGGTTAGGGTTCGGGTTATGGTTAGGGTTAGGGTTCGGTTAGGGTTCGGGTTAGGGTTAGGGTTAGGGTTAGGGTTCGGGTTCGGGTTAGGGTTACGTTTTGGGTTTGGGTTAGGGTTCGGGTTAGGGTTCGGGTTAGGGTTAGGGTTAGGGTTAGGGTTCGGGTTCGGGTTCGGGGTTAGTGTTAGGGTTAGGTTTCGGGTTAGGGTTCGGGTTAGGGTTAGGATTCGGGTAAGGGCCTAGGGTTCGGGTTCGGGTTCGGGTTAGGGTTAGGGTTCTGTTTAGGGTTAGGTTTAGGGTTTGGGTTAGGGTTAGGTTTAGGGTTAGTTTTAGGGTTCTAGTTAGGGTTAGGGTTAGGGTTCGGGTTAGGGTTCGGGTTAGCGTTAGGGTTAGGGTTAGGGTTCGGGTTAGGGTTAGGTTTCGGGTTCGGGTTAGGGTTAGGGTTAGGGTTAGGGTTCGGGTTAGGGTTCGGTTTAGGGTTAGGGTTCGGGTAAGGGCCTAGTGTTCTGGTTCGGGTTAGGGTTAGGGTTAGGGTTCTGTTTAGGGTTAGGGTTAGGTTTTGGGTTAGGGTTAGGGTTAGGGTTAAGTTTAGGGTTCGTGTTAGGGTTAGGGTTAAGGTTCGGGTTAGGGTTCGGGTTAGGGTTAGGGTTAGCGTTAGGGTTCGGGTTAGGGTTAGGTTTCGGGTTCGGGTTAGGGTTAGGGTTAGGGTTAGGGTTCGGGTTACGGTTAGGGTTAGGGTTAGGTTTAGGGTTAGGGTAAGTGTTAGGGTTAGGGTACGGGTTAGGTTTAGGGTAAGGGTTAGGGTTAGGGTACGGGTTAGGTTTAGGGTACGGGTTAGGGTTAGGGTTAGGGTAGGGTTAGGGAACGGGTTATGGTTAGGGTTAGGGGTTAGGGTTAGGGTTAGGGTTAGGGGTTAGGGTTAGGGTTAGGGTTAGGGTACGGGTTAGGGTTAGGGTACGGGTTAGGGTTAGGGTTAGAGTTAGGGTTAGCGTACGGGTTAGGGTTAGGGTTAGGGTTAGGTTTAGGGTACGGGTTAGGGTTAGGGTACGGGTTAGTGTTAGGGATAGGGTTAGGGTTAGGGTTAGGGTACGGGTTAGGGTTAGGGTAAGGGTTAGGGTTAGGGTTAGGGGTTAGGCGTTAGGGTTAGGGTTAGGCTTAGGGTTAAGGTACGGGTTCGGGTACTGGTTAGGGTTAGGGTATGGGTTAGGGTTAGGGTTAGGGTTAGGGTTAGGGTTCGGGTTAGGGTTAGGGTTCGGGTTAGGGTTACGGTTAGGGTTCGGGTTAGGGTTAGGGTTAGGGTTCGGGTTAGGGTTATGGTTAGGTTTAGGGTTCGGGTTCGGGTTAGGGTTTGGGTTAGGGTTCGGGTTCGGGTTAGTGTTCGGGTTCGGTTTAGGGTTAGGGTTAGGGTTAGGGTTAGATTTGGAATAGGGTTATGGTTTGGGTTCGGGTTCGGGGTAGGGTTAGGGTTCGGGTTCGGGTTACGGTACGGGTTCGGGTTCGGGTTAGGGGTTAGGGTTCGGGTTAGGGTTAGGGTTAGGTTTCGGGTTAGGGTTAGGGTTCGGGTTAGGGTTAGGGTTAGGGTTCGGGTTAGGTTTAGTGTTAGGGTTAGGGTTAGGGTTAAGGTTCGGCTTACGGTTAGGGTAAGGGTTATGTTTAGGGTTAGGGTTCGCGTTAGGGTTAGTGTTATTTTTTGGGTTCGGATTCGGGGTAGGGTTAGGGTATGGGTTCGGGTTAGGGTTCGGGTTCGGGTTCGGGTTAGTGGTTAGGGTTAGGGTTCGCGTTAGGATTAGGGTTCGGGTTAGGTTTAGAGTTAGGGTTCGGGTTAGGGTTCGGGTTCGGGTTATGTTTCGGGTTCGGGTTAGGGTTAGGGTTAGGGTTAGGGTTAGGGTTCGGGTTAGGGTTAGGGTTAGGGTTAGGGTTACGATTAGGTTTAGGGTTAGGGTTCGGGTTAGGGTTAGGGTTAGGGTTAGGGTTCGGTTTAGGGTTAGGTTTTAGGGTTAGGGTTAGTGTTAGGGTTAGGGTTAGGGGTTAGGGTTAGGGTTAGGGTTAGGGTTCGGGTAAGGGTTAGGTTTAGGGTTAGGGTTAGTGTTAGGGTAAGGGATCGGGTTAGGGTTAGGGTTAGGGTTAGGGTTAGGGTTAGGGTTAGGGTTCGGGTTAGCGTTAGGGTTCGGGTTAGGGTTAGGGTTCGGGTTAGGGTTAGGTTTAGGGTTCGGGTTTGGGTTAGGGTTAGGGTTCGGGTTAGGGTTAGGGTTCGGGTTCGGGTTAGGGTTAGGGTTCGTGATCGGGTTAGGGTTCGAGTTTGGGTTAGGGTTCGGGTTAGGTTTAGGGTTAGGGTTAGGGTTCGGGTTAGGGTTAGTGTTTGGGTTCGGGTTTGGGTTAGTGTTAGGGTTCGGGTTAGGGTTAGGGTTAGGGTTCAGGTTAGGGTTAGGGTTAGGGTTCGGGTTAGGGTTAGGGTTCGGGTTAGGGTTAGGGTTCGCGTTAGGGTTAGGGTTTGGGTTCGGGTTCGGGTTAGGGTTAGGGTTCGGGTTCGGGTTAGGGTTAGGGTTAGGGTTATGGTGAGGGTTCGGATTAGGGTTAGGGGTAGGGTTCGAGTTAGGGTTCGGGTTCGGGTTAGGTTTAAGGTTAGGGTTAGGCTTAGGGTTCGGTTTAGGGATAGGGTTAGTGTTAGGATTAGGGTTAGGTTTCGGGTAAGGGTTCGGAATAGGGTTAGGGTTAGGGTTCGGGTTAGGGTTCGGGTTAGGGTTAGGGTTCGGGTTAGGGTTAGGGTTAGGGTTAGGTTAGGGTTCGGGTTAGGGTTAGCGTTAGGGTTAGTGTTCGGGTTAGGGTTAGGGTTAGGGTTCGGGTTAGGGTTCGGGTTATGGTTAAGGTTAGTGCTAGGGTTCGGGTTAGGGTTAGGGTTAGGGTTAGGGTTTGGTTTAGGGTTTGGGTTAGGTTTAGGGTTAGGGTTCGGGTTAGAGTTAGGGTTAGGGTTAGGGTTACGGTTAGGGTTAGGGTTCAGTTTAGGGTTAGGTTTTAGGGTTAGGGTTAGGGTTAGGGTTAGGGTTAGGGTTAGGGGTTAGGGTTAGGGTTAGGGTAAGGGTTAGGGTTCGGGTTAGGGTTAGGTTTAGGGTTAGGGTTAGGTTTCGGTTTAGGGTTAGGGTTAGGGTTAGGGCTCGGGTTAGGGTTAGGGTTAGGGTTAGGGTTAGGGTTAGGGGTAGGGTTCGGTTTAGGGTTAGGTTTTAGGGTTAGGGTTAGGGTTAGGGTTAGGGTTAGGTTTCGGGTTAGGGTTAGGTTTAGGGTTAGGGTTAGGTTTCGGTTTAGGGTTAGGGTTAGGTTTAGGGTTAGGGGTCGGGTTAGGGTTAGGGTTAGGGTTAGGGTTCGGGTCAGGGTTAGGGTTAGGGTTCGGGTTACGGTTAGGGTTAGGGTTAGGGTTCGGGTTAGCGTTAGGGTTCGGGTTATGGTTAGGGTTCGGGTTAGGGTTAGGTTTAGGGTTCGGGTTAGGGTTAGGGTTAGGGTTCAATATAGGGTTAGGGTTTGGGTTCGGGTTAGGGTTAGGGTTCGGGTTAGGGTTAGGATTAGGGTTAGGGTTAGGTTTCGGGTTAGGGTTAGGGTTATGGTTTGGGTTCGGTTTCGGGGTAGGGTTAGGGTTCGGGTTCGGGTTAGGGTTGGGGTTCGGGTTCGCGTTAGGGGTTAGGGTTCGGGTTAGGGTTAGGGTTAGGGTTCGGGATATGGTTAGGGTTAGGGTTAGGGTTCGGTTTAGGGTTTGGGGTTAGGGTTAGTGTTAGGTTTAGGGTTAGGGTTCGGGTTAGGGTTAGGATTCGGGTTAGGGTTCGGTTTAGGGTTCGGGTTAGGGTTCGGGTTATGGTTCGGGTTAGGGTTCCGTTTGGGTTCGGGTTAGGGTTAGGGTTCGGGTTAGGGTTAGGGTTAGGGTTCGGGTTAGGGTTCGGGTTCGGGTTAGGGTTCGGGATCGGGTTAGGGTTAGTGTTCGGGTTCGGGTTCGGGTTAGGGTTAGGGTTAAGGTTAGGGTTCGGTTTAGGGTTCGGGTTAGGGTTAGGGTAAGATTTAGGGTTAGGGTTCGGATTAGGGTTAGGTTTAGTGTTAGGGTTAGGGTTAGGGTTAGGGTTAGGGTTAGGGTTAGGGTTCGGGTTAGGGTTCGGGTTAGGGTTAGGGCTCGGGTTAGGGTTACGGTTAGGGTTAGGGTTAGGGTTCGGGTTAGGGTTCGGGTTAGGGTTTGGGTTAGGGTAGGGGTAGGGTTCGGGTTAGGGTTAGGTTTAGGGTTAGAGTTAGGGTTAGGGTTAGGGTTCGGGTTCGGGTTAGGGTTAGGGTTAGGTTTAGGGTTCGGGTTAGGGTTAGGTTTAGGGTTCGGGTTCGGGTTCGGGTTCGGGTTCGGGTTAGGGTTCGGGTTCGGGTAAGGGTTAGGGGTTAGTGTTCAGGTTAGGGTTAGGGTTATGGTTCGGGTTAGGGTTCGGGTTATGGTTAGGGTTAGGGTTCGGGTTAGGGTTAGGGTTAGGGTTAGGGTTAGGGTTCGGGTTAGGGTTAGGGATTCGGCTTAGGGTTAGGTTTAGGGTTAGGGTTAGGGTTCGGGTTAGGGTTAGGGTTAGGGTTAGGGTTCAGGTTACGGTTAGGTTTAGGGTTAGGGTTCGCGTTAGGGTTAGTGTTATGGTTTGGTTTCGGGTTCGGGGTAGGGTTAGGGTTCGGGTTCGGGTTAGGGTTCGGGTTCAGGTTCGGGTTAGAGGTTATGGTTCGGGTTATGGTTAGGGTTAGGGTTCGGTTAGGGTTCGGGTTAGGGTTAGGGTTAGGGTTAGGGTTCGGTTTCGGGTTAGGGTTACGTTTTGGGTTTGGGTTAGGGTTCGGGTTAGGGTTCGGGTTAGGGGTAGGGTTAGGGTTAGGGTTCGGGTTCGGGTTCGGGGTTAGGGTTAGGGTTAGGTTTCGGGTTAGGGTTTGGGTTAGGGTTAGGATTCGGGTAAGGGCCTAAGGTTCGGGTTCGGGTTCGGGTTAGGGTTAGGGTTCTGTTTAGGGTTAGGTTTAGGGTTTGGGTTAGGGTTAGGTTTAGGGTTAGTTTTAGGGTTCGAGTTAGGGTTAGGGTTAGGGTTCGGGTTAGGGTTCGGGTTAGGGTTAGGGTTAGGGTTAGGGTTAGGGTTAGGGTACGGGTTAGGGTTAGGGTACGGGTTAGGGTTAGGGTTAGAGTTAGGGTTAGCGTACGGGTTAGGGTTAGGGTTAGGGTTAGGTTTAGGGTACGGGTTAGGGTTAGGGTACGGGTTAGTGTTAGGGATAGGGTTAGGGTTAGGGTTAGGGTACGGTTAGGGTTAGGGTAAGGGTTAGGGTTAGGGTTAGGGGTTAGGCGTTAGGGTTAGGGTTAGGCTTAGGGTTAAGGTACGGGTTCGGGTACTGGTTAGGGTTAGGGTATGGGTTAGGGTTAGGGTTAGGGTTAGGGTTAGGGTTCGGTTTAGGTTTAGGGTTCGGGTTAGGGTTAGGGTTAGGGTTCGGGTTAGGGTTAGGGTTAGGGTTCGGGTTAGGGTTAGGTTTTAGGGTTAGGGTTAGTGTTAGGGTTAGGGTTAGGGGTTAGGGTTAGGGTTAGGGTTAGGGTTCGGGTTAGGGTTTGGATTAGGGTTAGGGTTAGGGTTCGGGTTAGGGTTAGAGTTAGGGTTATGGTTAGGTTTAGGGTTCGGGTTCGGGTTAGTGTTCGGGTTCGGGTTAGTGTTCGGGTTCGGTTTAGGGTTAGGGTTAGGGTTAGGGTTAGATTTGGAATAGGGTTATGGTTCGGGTTCGGGTTACGGTACGGGTTCGGGTTCGGGTTAGGGGTTAGGGTTCGGGTTAGGGTTAGGGTTAGGGTTAGGGTTAGGGTTAGGGTTAGGGTTCGGGTTAGGGTTAGGGTTAGGGTTAGTGTTAGGGTTAGGGTTAGGGATAGGGTTAGGTTTCGGGTTAGGGTTAGGGTTAGGGTTAGGGTTAGGGTTCGGGTTAGGGTTAGGATTTAGGGTTCGTGTTAGGGTTAGGGTTAGGGTTAGGTTTAGGGGTTAGGGTTAGGTTTAGGGTTAGGGTTAGGGTTCGGGTTAGAGTTTGGGTTAGGTTTAGGGTTAGGGTTCGTGTTAGGGTTAGGTTTAGGGTTCGGGTTAGGGTTTCGGTTTGCGTTAGGGTTAGGTTTAGGGTTAGGGTTAGCGTTAGGGTTCGTGTTAGGGTTCAGGTTAGGGGTCGGGTTAGGGTTAGGGTTAGGGTTAGGGTTAGGGTTCGTGTTAGGGTTCAGGTTAGGGGTCGGGTTAGGGTTAGGGTTAGGGTTAGGGTTCGGGTTCGGGTTAGGGTTAGGTTTTGGGTTTGGGTTAGTGTTCGGGTTAGGGTTCGGGTTAGGGTTAGGGTTAGGGTTAGGGTTAGGGTTCGGGGTTAGGGTTAGGGTTAGGGTTCGGTTTAGGGTTCGAGTTAGTGTTAGGATTCGGGTAAGGGCCTAGGTTTCGGGTTCGGGTTAGGGTTAGGGTTAGGGTTCTGGTTAGGGTTAGGGTTAGGTTTTGGGTTAGGGTTAGGGTTAGGGTTAGGTTTAGGGTTCGGGTTAGGGTTAGGGTTAGGTTTCAGTTTAGGGTTCGGGTTAGGGTTAGGGTTAGTGTTAGGGTTAGGGTTCGGGTTAGTGTTAGGTTTCGGGTTCGGGTTAGGGTTAGGGTTAGGGTTCGGGTTAGGGTTAGGGTTCGGGTTACGGTTAGGGTTAGTGTTAGGGTTAGGGTTAGTGTTCGGGTTCGGGTTAGTGTTAGAGTTAGGGTTCGGGTTAGGAATAGCGTTATGGTTTGGGTTCGGGTTCGGGGTAGGGTTAGGGTTCGGGTTAGGGTTAGGGTACGGGTTCGGGTTCGGGTTAGGGGTTAGGGTTCGGGTTAGGGGTAGTGTTAGGGTTCGGGTTAGGGTTAGGGTTAGTGTTAGGTTTAGGGTTAGGGTTAGGTTTCGGGTTAGGGATTCAGTTAGGGTTAGGTGTAGGGTGGGTTAGGGTTAGGGTTAGGGTTCGGGTAAGGGTTCGGGTTAGGGTTAGGGTTAGGGTTCGGGTTAGGGTTCGGGTTTGGGTTAGGGTTCGGGTTCGGGTTCGGGTTAGGGTTAGGGTTCGGGTTCGGGTTCGGGTTAGTGTTAGGTTTCGGGTTAGGGTTCGGGTTAGTGTTCGGGTTCGGGTTCGGGTTAGGGTTAGGGTTCGGGTTCGGGTTCGGTTTAGGGTTAGGTTTAGGGTTAGGGTTCGGGTTAGGGTTAGGGTTAGGGTTAGGGTTAGGGTTAGGGTTCGGGTTAGGGTTCGGGTTAGGGTTAGGGTTCGGGTAAGGGCCTAGTGTTCGGGTTCGGGTTAGGGTTAGGGTTAGGGTTCTGTTTAGGGTTAGGGTTAGGTTTTGGGTTAGGGTTAGGGTTAGGGTTAAGTTTAGGGTTCGGGTTAGGGTTAGGGTTAAGGTTCGGGTTAGGGTTCGGGTTAGGGTTAGGGTTAGCGTTAGGGTTCGGGTTAGGGTTAGGTTTCGGGTTCGGGTTAGGGTTAGGGTTAGGGTTAGGTTTCGGGTTACGGTTAGGGTTTGGGTTAGGTTTAGGGTTAGGGTTCGTGTTAGGGTTAGGTTTAGGGTTCGGGTTAGGGTTTGGGTTTGGGTTAGGGTTAGGTTTAGGGTTAGGGTTAGCGTTAGGGTTCGTGTTAGGGTTCAGGTTAGGGGTCGGGTTAGGGTTAGGGTTAGGGTTAGGGTTAGGGTTCGTGTTAGGGTTCAGGTTAGGGGTCGGGTTAGGGTTAGGGTTAGGGTTAGGGTTCGGGTTCGGGTTAGGGTTAGGTTTTGGGTTTGGGTTAGTGTTCGGGTTAGGGTTCGGGTTAGGGTTAGGGTTAGGGTTAGGGTTAGGGTTCGGGGTTAGGGTTAGGGTTAGGGTTCGGTTTAGGGTTCGAGTTAGTGTTAGGATTCGGGTAAGGGCCTAGGTTTCGGGTTCGGGTTAGGGTTAGGGTTAGGGTTCTGGTTAGGGTTAGGGTTAGGGTTTGGGTTAGGGTTAGGGTTAGGGTTAGGTTTAGGGTTCGGGTTAGGGTTAGGGTTAGGTTTCAGTTTAGGGTTCGGGTTAGGGTTAGGGTTAGTGTTAGGGTTAGGTTTCGGGTTAGTGTTAGGTTTCGGGTTCGGGTTAGGGTTAGGGTTAGGGTTCGGGTTAGGGTTAGGGTTCGGGTTACGGTTAGGTTTAGGGTTAGGGTTAGGGTTAGTGTTCGGGTTCGGGTTAGTGTTAGAGTTAGGGTTCGGGTTAGGAATAGCGTTATGGTTTGGGTTCGGGTTCGGGGTAGGGTTAGGGTTCGGGTTCGGGTTAGGGTACGGGTTCGGGTCCGGGTTAGGGGTTAGGGTTCGGGTTAGGGGTAGTGTTAGGGTTCGGGTTAGGGTTAGGGTTAGGGTTAGGTTTAGGGTTAGGGTTAGGGTTCGGGTTAGGGATTCAGTTAGGGTTAGGTTTAGGGTGGGTTAGGGTTAGGGTTAGGGTTCGGGTAAGGGTTCGTGTTAGGGTTAGGGTTAGGGTTCGGGTTAGGGTTCGGGTTCGGGTTAGGGTTCGGGTTCGGGTTCGGGTTAGGGTTAGGGTTCGGGTTCGGGTTAGTGTTAGGTTTCGGGTTTGGGTTCGGGTTAGTGTTCGGGTTCGGGTTCGGGTTAGGGTTAGGGTTCGGGTTCGGGTTCGGTTTAGGGTTAGGTTTAGGGTTAGGGTTCGGGTTAGGGTTAGGGTTAGGGTTAGGGTTTGGTTTAGGGTTAGGGTTTGGGTTCGGGTTAGGGTTAGTGTTCGGTTAGGGTTCGGGTTAGGTTTAGGGTTAGGGTTCAGGTTAGGTTTAGGTTTCGGTTTAGGGTTAGGGTTAGGTTTAGGGTTCGGGTTAGGGTTAGGGTTCGGTTTAGGTTTGGGTTCGGGTTAGCTTTTGGGTTAGGGTTCTGGTTCGGGTTCAGGTTAGGGTTAGGGTTCGGGTTAGGGTTAGGGTAAGGGTTTGGGTTAGGGTTAGGGTTCGGGTTAGGGTTAGGGTTAGGGTTCGGGTTAGGGTTAGGGTTTGGGTTAGGGTTCGGGTTCGGGTTAGGGTTCGGGTTCGGGTTCGGGTTAGGGTTCGGGTTCGGTTTAGGGTTAGGGTTAGGGTTAGGGTTAGGAATAGGTTTATGTTTGGGGTTCGGGTTCGGGGTAGGGTCAGGGTTCGGATTCGGGGTAGGGTACGGGTTCGGGTTCGGGTTAGGGGTTAAGGTTCGGGTTAGGGTTAGGGTTAGGTTTCGGGTTAGGGTTAGAGTTCGGGTTAGGGTTAGGGTTAGGGTTCGGGTTAGGGTTAGGGTTAGGGTTCGGGTTCGGGTTAGGGTTCGGGTTAGGTTTCGTGTTCGGGTTAGGGTTCGGGTTCGGTTTAGGGTTAGGGTTCGGGTTCGGGTTAGGGTTAGGCTTTGGGTTAGGGTTAGGTTTCGTGTTAGGTTTAGGGTTAGGGTTAGGGTTAGGGTTCGGGTTAGGTTTAGGGTTAGGGTTAGGGTTAGGGTTCGGGTTAGGTTTAGGGTTAGGGTTAGGGTTAGGGTTAGGGTTCGGGTTACGGTTAGTGTTAGGGTTAGGTTTAGGGTTA
This sequence comes from Urocyon cinereoargenteus, assembly GCA_032313775.1. Classification (NCBI taxonomy): domain Eukaryota; kingdom Metazoa; phylum Chordata; class Mammalia; order Carnivora; family Canidae; genus Urocyon; species Urocyon cinereoargenteus. The sequence continues at coordinate 616,709 of JAVLSZ010000067.1, forward strand.
GGTTTCGCGTTAGGGTTAGTGTTATGGTTTGGGTTCGGGTTCGGGGTAGGTTAGGGTATGGGTTCGGGTTCGGGTTCGGGTTCGGGTTCGGGTTAGTGTTTAGGGTTTGGGTTATGGTTAGGGTTAGGGTTCTGGTTAGGATTAGGGTTAGGGTTCGGGTTACGGTTAGGGTTAAGGATCGGGTTAGGGTTCGGGTTAGGGTACGGGTAAGGGGTTAGGGTTAGGGTTCGGGTTAGGGTTAGGGTTCGGGTTAGGGTTAGGGTTAGTGTTAGTGTTCGGGTTACGGTTAGGGTTAGGGTTCGAGTTAGGGTTAGGGTTCGGGTAAGGGTTAGGGGTTAGGGTTCGGGTTAGGGTTAGGGTTAGGGTTAGGGTTCGGTTTAGGGTTAGGGTTAGGGTTAGGGTTAGGGTTCGGGTTAGGGTTAGGATTAGGGTTAGGGTTAGGTTTCGGGTTAGGGTTAGGGTTATGGTTTGGGTTCGGGTTCGGGGTAGGGTTAGGGTTCGGGTTCGGGTTAGGGTTGGGGTTCGGGTTCGCGTTAGGTGTTAGGGTTCGGGTTAGGGTTAGGGTTAGGGTTCGGGATATGGTTAGGGTTAGGGTTAGGGTTCGGGTTAGGGTTTGGGGTTAGGGTTAGTGTTAGGTTTAGGGTTAGGTTTCGGGTTAGGGTTAGGATTCGGGTTAGGGTTCGGTTTAGGGTTCGGGTTAGGGTTCGGGTTATGGTTCGGGTTAGGTTTCGGTTTGGGTTCGGGTTAGGGTTAGGGTTCGGGTTAGGGTTAGGGTTAGGGTTCGGATTAGGGTTCGGGTTCGGGTTAGGGTTCGGGATCGGGTTAGGATTAGGGTTCGGGTTCGGGTTAGGGTTAGGGTTAGGGTTAAGGTTAGGGTTCGGTTTAGGGTTCGGGTTAGGGTTAGGGTAAGATTTAGGGTTAGGGTTCGGATTAGGGTTAGGTTTAGTGTTAGGGTTAGGGTTAGGGTTAGGGTTAGGGTTAGGGTTCGGGTTAGGGTTCGGGTTAGGGTTAGGGCTCGGGTTAGGGTTACGGTTAGGGTTAGGGTTAGGGTTCGGGTTAGGGTTCGGGTTAGGGTTTGGGTTAGGGTTAGGGGTAGGGTTCGGGTTAGGGTTAGGTTTAGGGTTAGAGTTAGGGTTAGGGTTAGGGTTCGGGTTCGGGTTAGGGTTAGGGTTAGTTTTAGGGTTCGGGTTAGGGTTAGGTTTAGGGCTCGGGTTCGGGTTCGGGTTCGGGTTCGGGTTAGGGTTCGGGTTCGGGTAAGGGTTAGGGGTTAGTGTTCAGGTTAGGGTTAGGGTTATGGTTCGGGTTAGGGTTCGGGTTATGGTTAGGGTTAGGGTTCGGGTTAGGGTTAGGGTTAGGGTTAGGGTTAGGGTTAGGGTTCGGGTTAGGGTTAGGGATTCGGCTTAGGGTTAGGTTTAGGGTTAGGGTTAGGGTTCGGGTTAGGGTTAGGGTTAGGGTTAGGGTTCAGGTTACGGTTAGGTTTAGGTTTAGGGTTCGCGTTAGGGTTAGTGTTATGGTTTGGTTTCGGGTTCGGTGTAGGGTTAGGGTTCGGGTTCGGGTTAGAGTTCGGGCTCAGGTTCGGGTTAGAGGTTAGGGTTCGGGTTATGGTTAGGGTTAGGGTTCGGTTAGGGTTCGGGTTAGGGTTAGGGTTAGGGTTAGGGTTCGGGTTCGGGTTAGGGTTACGTTTTGGGTTTGGGTTAGGGTTCGGGTTAGGGTTCGGGTTAGGGTTAGGGTTAGGGTTAGGGTTCGGGTTCGGGTTCGGGGTTAGTGTTAGGGTTAGGTTTCGGGTTAGGGTTCGGGTTAGGGTTAGGATTCGGGTAAGGGCCTAGGGTTCGGGTTCGGGTTCGGGTTAGGGTTAGGGTTCTGTTTAGGGTTAGGTTTAGGGTTTGGGTTAGGGTTAGGTTTAGGGTTAGTTTTAGGGTTCTAGTTAGGGTTAGGGTTAGGGTTCGGGTTAGGGTTCGGGTTAGCGTTAGGGTTAGGGTTAGGGTTCGGGTTAGGGTTAGGTTTCGGGTTCGGGTTAGGGTTAGGGTTAGGGTTAGGGTTCGGGTTAGGGTTCGGTTTAGGGTTAGGGTTCGGGTAAGGGCCTAGTGTTCTGGTTCGGGTTAGGGTTAGGGTTAGGGTTCTGTTTAGGGTTAGGGTTAGGTTTTGGGTTAGGGTTAGGGTTAGGGTTAAGTTTAGGGTTCGGGTTAGGGTTAGGGTTAAGGTTCGGGTTAGGGTTCGGGTTAGGGTTAGGGTTAGCGTTAGGGTTCGGGTTAGGGTTAGGTTTCGGGTTCGGGTTAGGGTTAGGGTTAGGGTTAGGGTTCGGGTTACGGTTAGGGTTAGGGTTAGGTTTAGGGTTAGGGTAAGTGTTAGGGTTAGGGTACGGGTTAGGTTTAGGGTAAGGGTTAGGGTTAGGGTACGGGTTAGGTTTAGGGTACGGGTTAGGGTTAGGGTTAGGGTAGGGTTAGGGAACGGGTTATGGTTAGGGTTAGGGGTTAGGGTTAGGGTTAGGGTTAGGGGTTAGGGTTAGGGTTAGGGTTAGGGTACGGGTTAGGGTTAGGGTACGGGTTAGGGTTAGGGTTAGAGTTAGGGTTAGCGTACGGGTTAGGGTTAGGGTTAGGGTTAGGTTTAGGGTACGGGTTAGGGTTAGGGTACGGGTTAGTGTTAGGGATAGGGTTAGGGTTAGGGTTAGGGTACGGGTTAGGGTTAGGGTAAGGGTTAGGGTTAGGGTTAGGGGTTAGGCGTTAGGGTTAGGGTTAGGCTTAGGGTTAAGGTACGGGTTCGGGTACTGGTTAGGGTTAGGGTATGGGTTAGGGTTAGGGTTAGGGTTAGGGTTAGGGTTCGGGTTAGGGTTAGGGTTCGGGTTAGGGTTACGGTTAGGGTTCGGGTTAGGGTTAGGGTTAGGGTTCGGGTTAGGGTTATGGTTAGGTTTAGGGTTCGGGTTCGGGTTAGGGTTTGGGTTAGGGTTCGGGTTCGGGTTAGTGTTCGGGTTCGGTTTAGGGTTAGGGTTAGGGTTAGGGTTAGATTTGGAATAGGGTTATGGTTTGGGTTCGGGTTCGGGGTAGGGTTAGGGTTCGGGTTCGGGTTACGGTACGGGTTCGGGTTCGGGTTAGGGGTTAGGGTTCGGGTTAGGGTTAGGGTTAGGTTTCGGGTTAGGGTTAGGGTTCGGGTTAGGGTTAGGGTTAGGGTTCGGGTTAGGTTTAGTGTTAGGGTTAGGGTTAGGGTTAAGGTTCGGCTTACGGTTAGGGTAAGGGTTATGTTTAGGGTTAGGGTTCGCGTTAGGGTTAGTGTTATTGTTTGGGTTCGGATTCGGGGTAGGGTTAGGGTATGGGTTCGGGTTAGGGTTCGGGTTCGGGTTCGGGTTAGTGGTTAGGGTTAGGGTTCGCGTTAGGATTAGGGTTCGGGTTAGGTTTAGAGTTAGGGTTCGGGTTAGGGTTCGGGTTCGGGTTATGTTTCGGGTTCGGGTTAGGGTTAGGGTTAGGGTTAGGGTTAGGGTTCGGGTTAGGGTTAGGGTTAGGGTTAGGGTTACGATTAGGTTTAGGGTTAGGGTTCGGGTTAGGGTTAGGGTTAGGGTTAGGGTTCGGTTTAGGGTTAGGTTTTAGGGTTAGGGTTAGTGTTAGGGTTAGGGTTAGGGGTTAGGGTTAGGGTTAGGGTTAGGGTTCGGGTAAGGGTTAGGTTTAGGGTTAGGGTTAGTGTTAGGGTAAGGGATCGGGTTAGGGTTAGGGTTAGGGTTAGGGTTAGGGTTAGGGTTAGGGTTCGGGTTAGCGTTAGGGTTCGGGTTAGGGTTAGGGTTCGGGTTAGGGTTAGGTTTAGGGTTCGGGTTTGGGTTAGGGTTAGGGTTCGGGTTAGGGTTAGGGTTCGGGTTCGGGTTAGGGTTAGGGTTCGGGATCGGGTTAGGGTTCGAGTTTGGGTTAGGGTTCGGGTTAGGTTTAGGGTTAGGGTTAGGGTTCGGGTTAGGGTTAGTGTTTGGGTTCGGGTTTGGGTTAGTGTTAGGGTTCGGGTTAGGGTTAGGGTTAGGGTTCAGGTTAGGGTTAGGGTTAGGGTTCGGGTTAGGGTTAGGGTTCGGGTTAGGGTTAGGGTTCGCGTTAGGGTTAGGGTTTGGGTTCGGGTTCGGGTTAGGGTTAGGGTTCGGGTTCGGGTTAGGGTTAGGGTTAGGGTTATGGTGAGGGTTCGGATTAGGGTTAGGGGTAGGGTTCGAGTTAGGGTTCGGGTTCGGGTTAGGTTTAAGGTTAGGGTTAGGCTTAGGGTTCGGTTTAGGGATAGGGTTAGTGTTAGGATTAGGGTTAGGTTTCGGGTAAGGGTTCGGAATAGGGTTAGGGTTAGGGTTCGGGTTAGGGTTCGGGTTAGGGTTAGGGTTCGGGTTAGGGTTAGGGTTAGGGTTAGGTTAGGGTTCGGGTTAGGGTTAGCGTTAGGGTTAGTGTTCGGGTTAGGGTTAGGGTTAGGGTTCGGGTTAGGGTTCGGGTTATGGTTAAGGTTAGTGCTAGGGTTCGGGTTAGGGTTAGGGTTAGGGTTAGGGTTTGGTTTAGGGTTTGGGTTAGGTTTAGGGTTAGGGTTCGGGTTAGAGTTAGGGTTAGGGTTAGGGTTACGGTTAGGGTTAGGGTTCAGTTTAGGGTTAGGTTTTAGGGTTAGGGTTAGGGTTAGGGTTAGGGTTAGGGGTTAGGGTTAGGGTTAGGGTAAGGGTTAGGGTTCGGGTTAGGGTTAGGTTTAGGGTTAGGGTTAGGTTTCGGTTTAGGGTTAGGGTTAGGGTTAGGGCTCGGGTTAGGGTTAGGGTTAGGGTTAGGGTTAGGGTTAGGGGTAGGGTTCGGTTTAGGGTTAGGTTTTAGGGTTAGGGTTAGGGTTAGGGTTAGGGTTAGGGTTAGGTTTCGGGTTAGGGTTAGGTTTAGGGTTAGGGTTAGGTTTCGGTTTAGGGTTAGGGTTAGGTTTAGGGTTAGGGGTCGGGTTAGGGTTAGGGTTAGGGTTAGGGTTCGGGTCAGGGTTAGGGTTAGGGTTCGGGTTACGGTTAGGGTTAGGGTTAGGGTTCGGGTTAGCGTTAGGGTTCGGGTTATGGTTAGGGTTCGGGTTAGGGTTAGGTTTAGGGTTCGGGTTAGGGTTAGGGTTAGGGTTCAATATAGGGTTAGGGTTTGGGTTCGGGTTAGGGTTAGGGTTCGGGTTAGGGTTAGGATTAGGGTTAGGGTTAGGTTTCGGGTTAGGGTTAGGGTTATGGTTTGGGTTCGGTTTCGGGGTAGGGTTAGGGTTCGGGTTCGGGTTAGGGTTGGGGTTCGGGTTCGCGTTAGGGGTTAGGGTTCGGGTTAGGGTTAGGGTTAGGGTTCGGGATATGGTTAGGGTTAGGGTTAGGGTTCGGTTTAGGGTTTGGGGTTAGGGTTAGTGTTAGGTTTAGGGTTAGGGTTCGGGTTAGGGTTAGGATTCGGGTTAGGGTTCGGTTTAGGGTTCGGGTTAGGGTTCGGGTTATGGTTCGGGTTAGGGTTCCGTTTGGGTTCGGGTTAGGGTTAGGGTTCGGGTTAGGGTTAGGGTTAGGGTTCGGGTTAGGGTTCGGGTTCGGGTTAGGGTTCGGGATCGGGTTAGGGTTAGTGTTCGGGTTCGGGTTCGGGTTAGGGTTAGGGTTAAGGTTAGGGTTCGGTTTAGGGTTCGGGTTAGGGTTAGGGTAAGATTTAGGGTTAGGGTTCGGATTAGGGTTAGGTTTAGTGTTAGGGTTAGGGTTAGGGTTAGGGTTAGGGTTAGGGTTAGGGTTAGGGTTCGGGTTAGGGTTCGGGTTAGGGTTAGGGCTCGGGTTAGGGTTACGGTTAGGGTTAGGGTTAGGGTTCGGGTTAGGGTTCGGG
>JAVLSZ010000067.1:635000-637500 GCA_032313775.1 Urocyon cinereoargenteus
TTATGGTTAGGGTTCGGTTAGGGTTAGGGTGAGGGTTCGGATTAGGGTTAGGGGTAGGGTTCGATTTAGGGTTCGGGTTCGGGTTAGGTTTAAGGTTAGGGTTAGGGTTAGGGTAAGGGTTCGGGTTTTGGTTAGGGTTCGGTTTAGGTTTAGGGTTAGGGTTAGGGTTCGGATTAGGGTTAGTGTTCGGGTTCGGGTTTGGGTTAGTGTTAGTGTTAGGGTTCGGGTTAGGGTTAGGGTTAGGTTTCGGGTTAGGGTTAGGGTTAGTGTTCGGGTTAGGGTTCGGGTTCGTTTAGGGTTAGGGTTCGGTTTCGGGTTCGGGTTAGGGTTAGGTTTAGGTTTCGGGTTAGGGTTAGGGTTAGGGTTAGGGTTCGGGTTCGGGTTAGGGTTAGGGTTTGGGTTCGGGTTCGGGTTAGGGTTAGGGTTCGGGTTCGGGTTAGGGTTAGGGTTAGGGTGAGGGTTCGGATTAGGGTTAGGGGTAGGGTTCGAGTTAGGGTTCGGGTTCGGGTTAGGTTTAAGGTTAGGGTTAGGGTTAGGGTTCGGGTTAGAGATAGGGTTAGGTTTCGGGAAAGGGCTAGGGTTAGGGTTAGGGTTAGGGTTCGGGTTAGCGTTCGGGTAAGGGTTAGGGTTCGGGTTAGGGTTAGGGTTAGGGTTAGGGTTAGGGTTCGGGTTAGGGTTAGGGTTAGGGTTAGGGTTAGGGTTCGGGTTAGGGTTAGGGTTAGGGTTCAGGTTAGGGTTAGGGATAGGGTTCGGGTTAGGGTTCGGGTTAGGGTTAGGGTTAGTGTTAGGGTTCGTGTTAGGGTTAGGGTTAGGGTTAGGTTTAGGGTTTGGGTTAGGGTTCGGGTTATGTTTCGGGTTAGGGTTAGGGTTAGGATTAGGGCTAGGGTTCGTGTTAGTTTTCAGGTTAAGTGTCGGGTTAGGGTTAGGGTTAGGGTTAGGGTTCGGGTTCCGGTTAGGGTTAGGTTTTGGTTTCGGGTTAGGGTTCGGGTTAGGGTTCAGGTTAGGGTTAGGGTTAGGGTTAGGGTTCGGGTTCGGGGTTAGGGTTAGGGTTCTGGTTTGGGTTAGGGTTCGCGTTAGGGTTAGGATTCGGGTAAGGGCTTAGGGTTCGGGTTCGGGTTAGGGTTAGGGTTAGGGTTCTGGTTAGGGTTAGGGTTAGGGTTAGTGTTAGGGTTAGGGTTAGGGATAGGGTTAGGTTTCGGGTTAGGGTTAGGGTTAGGGTTAGGGTTAGGGTTCGGGTGGGTTAGGATTTAGGGTTCGTGTTAGGGTTAGGGTTAGGGTTAGGTTTAGGGGTTAGGGTTAGGTTTAGGGTTAGGGTTAGGGTTCGGGTTAGAGTTTGGGTTAGGTTTAGGGTGAGGGTTCGTGTTAGGGTTAGGTTTAGGGTTCGGGTTAGGGTTTCGGTTTGGGTTAGGGTTAGGTTTAGGGTTAGGGTTAGCGTTAGGGTTCGTGTTAGGGTTCAGGTTAGGGGTCGGGTTAGGGTTAGGGTTAGGGTTAGGGTTAGGGTTCGTGTTAGGGTTCAGGTTAGGGGTCGGGTTAGGGTTAGGGTTAGGGTTAGGGTTCGGGTTCGGGTTAGGGTTAGGTTTTGGGTTTGGGTTAGTGTTCGGGTTAGGGTTTGGTTAGGGTTAGGGTTAGGGTTAGGGTTAGGGTTCGGGGTTAGGGTTAGGGTTAGGGTTCGGTTTAGGGTTCGAGTTAGTGTTAGGATTCGGGTAAGGGCCTAGGTTTCGGGTTCGGGTTAGGGTTAGGGTTAGGGTTCTGGTTAGGGTTAGGGTTAGGGTTTGGGTTAGGGTTAGGGTTAGGGTTAGGTTTAGGGTTCGGGTTAGGGTTAGGGTTAGGTTTCAGTTTAGGGTTCGGGTTAGGGTTAGGGTTAGTGTTAGGGTTAGGGTTCGGGTTAGTGTTAGGTTTCGGGTTCGGGTTCGGGTTAGGGTTAGGGTTAGGGTTCGGGTTAGGGTTAGGGTTCGGGTTACGGTTAGGGTTAGTGTTAGGGTTAGGGTTAGTGTTCGGGTTCGGGTTAGTGTTAGAGTTAGGGTTCGGGTTAGGAATAGCGTTATGGTTTGGGTTCGGGTTCGGGGTAGGGTTAGGGTTCGGGTTAGGGTTAGGGTACGGGTTCGGGTTCGGGTTAGGGGTTAGGGTTCGGGTTAGGGGTAGTGTTAGGGTTCGGGTTAGGGTTAGGGTTAGTGTTAGGTTTAGGGTTAGGGTTAGGTTTCGGGTTAGGGATTCAGTTAGGGTTAGGTGTAGGGTGGGTTAGGGTTAGGGTTAGGGTTCGGGTAAGGGTTCGGGTTAGGGTTAGGGTTAGGGTTCGGGTTAGGGTTCGGGTTCGGGTTAGGGTTCGGGTTCGGGTTCGGGTTAGGGTTAGGGTTCGGGTTCGGGTTCGGGTTAGTGTTAGGTTTCGGGTTAGGGTTCGGGTTAGTGTTCGGGTTCGGGTTCGGGTTAGGGTTAGGGTTCGGGTTCGGGTTCGGTTTAGGGTTAGGTTTAGGGTTAGGGTTCGGGTTAGGGTTAGGGTTAG
>JAVLSZ010000067.1:642500-647500 GCA_032313775.1 Urocyon cinereoargenteus
GGTTAGGGTTAGGGTTCTGGTTAGGGTTAGGGTTAGGGTTTGGGTTAGGGATAGGGTTAGGGTTAGGTTTAGGGTTCGGGTTAGGGTTAGGGTTAGGTTTCAGTTTAGGGTTCGGGTTAGGGTTAGGGTTAGTGTTAGGGTTAGGGTTCGGGTTAGTGTTAGGTTTCGGGTTCGGGTTAGGGTTAGGGTTAGGGTTCGGGTTAGGGTTAGGGTTCGGGTTATGGTTAGGGTTAGTGTTATGGTTAGGGTTAGTGTTCGGGTTCGGGTTAGTGTTAGAGTTAGGTTTCGGGTTAGGAATAGCGTTATGGTTTGGGTTCGGGTTCGGGGTAGGGTTAGGGTTCGGGTTAGGGTTAGGGTACGGGTTCGGGTTCGGGTTAGGGGTTAGGGTTCGGGTTAGGGGTAGTGTTAGGGTTCGGGTTAGGGTTAGGGTTAGTGTTAGGTTTAGGGTTAGGGTTAGGTTTCGGGTTAGGGATTCAGTTAGGGTTAGGTTTAGGGTGGGTTAGGGTTAGGGTTAGGGTTCGGGTAAGGGTTCGGGTTAGGGTTAGGGTTAGGGTTCGGGTTAGGGTTCGGGTTCGGGTTAGGGTTCGGGTTCGGGTTCGGGTTAGGGTTAGGGTTCGGGTTCGGGTTCGGGTTAGTGTTAGGTTTCGGGTTAGGGTTCGGGTTAGTGTTCGGGTTCGGGTTAGGGTTAGGGTTCGAGTTCGGGTTCGGTTTAGGGTTAGGTTTAGGGTTAGGGTTTGGGTTAGGGTTAGGGTTAGGGTTAGGGTTTGGTTTAGTGTTAGGGTTCGGGTTCGGGTTAGGGTTAGTGTTCGGTTAGGGTTCGGGTTAGGTTTAGGGTTAGGGTTCAGGTTAGGTTTAGGTTTCGGTTTAGGGTTAGGGTTAGGTTTAGGGTTCGGGTTAGGGTTAGGGTTCGGTTTAGGTTTGGGTTCGGGTTAGCTTTTGGGTTAGGGTTCTGGTTCGGGTTCGGGTTAGGGTTAGGGTTCGGGTTAGGTTTAGGGTAAGGGTTTGGGTTAGGGTTAGGGTTCGGGTTAGGGTTAGGGTTAGGGTTCGGGTTAGGGTTAGGGTTTGGGTTAGGGTTCGGGTTCGGGTTAGGGTTCGGGTTCGGGTTCGGGTTAGGGTTCGGGTTCGGTTTAGGGTTAGGGTTAGGGTTAGGTTTAGGAATAGGTTTATGGTTGGGGTTCGGGTTCGGGGTAGGGTCAGGGTTCGGATTCGGGGTAGGGTACGGGTTCGGGTTCGGGTTAGGGGTTAGGGTTCGGGTTAGGGTTAGGGTTAGGTTTCGGGTTAGGGTTAGAGTTCGGGTTAGGGTTAGGGTTAGGGTTCGCGTTAGGGTTAGGGTTAGGGTTCGGGTTCGGGTTAGGGTTCGGGTTAGGTTTCGTGTTCGGGTTAGGGTTCGGGTTCGGTTTAGGGTTAGGGTTCGGGTTCGGGTTAGGGTTAGGGTTTGGGTTAGGGTTAGGTTTCGTGTTAGGTTTAGGGTTAGGGTTAGGGTTAGGGTTCGTGTTAGGTTTAGGGTTAGGGTTAGGGTTAGGGTTCGGGTTAGGTTTAGGGTTAGGGTTAGGGTTAGGGTTAGGGTTCGGGTTACGGTTAGTGTTAGGGTTAGGTTTAGGGTTAGGTTTCGTGTTAGGGTTAGTGTTATGGTTTGGGTTCGGGTTCGGGGTAGGTTAGGGTATGGGTTCGGGTTCGGGTTCGGGTTCGGGTTCGGGTTAGTGTTTAGGGTTTGGGTTATGGTTAGGGTTAGGGTTCGGGTTAGGATTAGGGTTAGGGTTCGGGTTACGGTTAGGGTTAAGGATCGGGTTAGGGATCGGGTTAGGGTACGGGTAAGGGGTTAGGGTTAGGGTTCGGGTTAGGGTTAGGGTTCGGGTTAGGGTTAGGGTTAGTGTTAGTGTTCGGGTTACGGTTAGGGTTAGGGTTCGAGTTAGGGTTAGGGTTCGGGTAATTGTTAGGGGTTAGGGTTCGGGTTAGGGTTAGGGTTAGGGTTAGGGTTCGGTTTAGGGTTAGGGTTAGGGTTAGGGTTAGGGTTCGGGTTAGGGTTAGGATTAGGGTTAGGGTTAGGTTTCGGGTTAGGGTTAGGGTTATGGTTTGGGTTCGGGTTCGGGGTAGGGTTAGGGTTCGGGTTCGGGTTAGGGTTGGGGTTCGGGTTCGCGTTAGGGGTTAGGGTTCGGGTTAGGGTTAGGGTTAGGGTTCGGGATATGGTTAGGGTTAGGGTTAGGGTTCGGGTTAGGGTATGGGGTTAGGGTTAGTGTTAGGTTTAGGGTTAGGGTTCGGGTTAGGGTTAGGATTCGGGTTAGGGTTCGGTTTAGGGTTCGGGTTAGGGTTCGGGTTATGGTTCGGGTTAGGGTTCGGTTTGGGTTCGGGTTAGGGTTAGGGTTCGGGTTAGGGTTAGGGTTAGGGTTCGGGTTAGGGTTCGGGTTCGGGTTAGGGTTCGGGATCGAGTTAGGATTAGGGTTCGGGTTCGGTTTAGGGTTAGGGTTAGGGTTAAGGTTAGGGTTCGGTTTAGGGTTCGGGTTAGGGTTAGGGTAAGATTTAGGGTTAGGGTTCGGATTAGGGTTAGGTTTAGTGTTAGGGTTAGGGTTAGGGTTAGGGTTAGGGTTCGGGTTAGGGTTCGGGTTAGGGTTAGGGCTCGGGTTAGGGTTACGGTTAGGGTTAGGGTTAGGGTTCGGGTTAGGGTTCGGGTTAGGGTTTGGGTTAGGGTTAGGGGTAGGGTTCGGGTTCGGGTTAGGGTTAGGGTTAGGTTTAGGGTTCGGGTTAGGGTTAGGTTTAGGGTTCGGGTTCGGGTTCGGGTTCGGGTTAGGGTTCGGGTTCGGGTAAGGGTTAGGGGTTAGTGTTCAGGTTAGGGTTAGGGTTATGGTTCGGGTTAGGGTTCGGGTTATGGTTAGGGTTAGGGTTCGGGTTAGGGTTAGGGCTGGGTTAGGGTTAGGGTTCGGGTTAGGGTTAGGGATTCGGCTTAGGGTTAGGTTTAGGGTTAGGGTTAGGGTTCGGGTTAGGGTTAGGTTTAGGGTTAGGGTTCAGGTTACGGTTAGGTTTAGGGTTAGGGTTCGCGTTAGGGTTAGTGTTATGGTTTGGTTTCGGGTTCGGTGTAGGGTTAGGGTTCGGGTTCGGGTTAGAGTTCGGGTTCAGGTTCGGGTTAGAGGTTAGGGTTCGGGTTATGGTTAGGGTTAGGGTTCGGTTAGGGTTCGGGTTAGGGTTAGGGTTAGGGTTCGGGTTCGGGTTAGGGTTACGTTTTGGGTTTGGGTTAGGGTTCGGGTTAGGGTTCGGTTTAGGGTTAGGGTTAGGGTTAGGGTTCGGGTTCGGGTTCGGGGTTAGTGTTAGTGTTAGGTTTCGGGTTAGGGTTCGGGTTAGGGTTAGGATTCGGGTAAGGGCCTAGGGTTCGGGTTCGGGTTCGGGTTAGGGTTAGGGTTCTGTTTAGGGTTAGGTTTAGGGTTTGGGTTAGGGTTAGGTTTAGGGTTAGTTTTAGGGTTCGAGTTAGGGTTAGGGTTAGGGTTCGGGTTAGGGTTCGGGTTAGCGTTAGGGTTAGGGTTAGGGTTCGGGTTAGGGTTAGTTTTCGGGTTCGGGTTAGGGTTAGGGTTAGGGTTAGGGTTCGGGTTAGGGTTCGGTTTAGGGTTAGGGTTCGGGTAAGGGCCTAGTGTTCGGGTTCGGGTTAGGGTTAGGGTTAGGGTTCTGTTTAGGGTTAGGGTTAGGTTTTGGGTTAGGGTTAGGGTTAGGGTTAAGTTTAGGGTTCGGGTTAGGGTTAGGGTTAAGGTTCGGGTTAGGGTTCGGGTTAGGGTTAGGGTTATGGTTCGGGTTAGGGTTCGGGTTATGGTTAGGGTTAGGGTTCGGGTTAGGGTTAGGGTTAGGTTTAGGGTTAGGGTTCGGGTTACGGTTAGGGTTAGGGTTAGGTTTAGGGTTAGGGTACGTGTTAGGGTTAGGGTACGGGTTAGGTTTAGGGTAAGGGTTAGGGTTAGGGTACGGGTTAGGTTTAGGGTACGGGTTAGGGTTAGGGTTAGGGTAGGTTTAGGGAACGGGTTATGGTTAGGGTTAGGGGTTAGGGTTAGGGTTAGGGTTAGGTGTTAGGGTTAGGGTTAGGGTTAGGGTTAGGGTACGGGTTAGGGTTAGGGTACGGGTTAGGGTTAGGGTTAGAGTTAGGGTTAGCGTACGGGTTAGGGTTAGGGTTAGGGTTAGGTTTAGGGTACGGGTTAGGGTTAGGGTACGGGTTAGTGTTAGGGATAGGGTTAGGGTTAGGGTTAGGGTACGGGTTAGGGTTAGGGTAAGGGTTAGGGTTAGGGTTAGGGGTTAGGCGATAGGGTTAGGGTTAGGCTTAGGGTTAAGGTACGGGTTCGGGTACTGGTTAGGGTTAGGGTATGGGTTAGGGTTAGGGTTAGGGTTAGGGTTAGGGTTCGGGTTAGGGTTAGGGTTCGGGTTAGGGTTACGGTTAGGGTTCGGGTTAGGGTTAGGGTTAGGGTTCGGGTTAGGGTTATGGTTAGGTTTAGGGTTCGGGTTCGGGTTAGGGTTTGGGTTAGGGTTCAGGTTCGGGTTAGTGTTCGGGTTCGGTTTAGGGTTAGGGTTAGGGTTAGGGTTAGATTTGGAATAGGGTTATGGTTTGGGTTCGGGTTCGGTGTAGGGTTAGGGTTCGGGTTCGGGTTACGGTACGGGTTCGGGTTCGGGTTAGGGGTTAGGGTTCGGGTTAGGGTTAGGGTTAGGTTTCGGGTTAGGGTTAGGGTTCGGGTTAGGGTTAGGGTTAGGGTTCGGGTTAGGTTTAGTGTTAGGGTTAGGGTTAGGGTTCGGGTTAGGTTTAGGGTTAGGGTTAGGGTTAGGGTTAAGGTTCGGCTTACGGTTAGGGTAAGGGTTATGTTTAGGGTTAGGGTTCGCGTTAGGGTTAGTGTTATTGTTTGGGTTCGGGTTCGGGGTAGGGTTAGGGTATGGGTTCGGGTTAGGGTTCGGGTTCGGTTTCGGGTTAGTGGTTAGGGTTAGGGTTCGGGTTAGGATTAGGGTTCGGGTTAGGTTTAGAGTTAGGGTTCGGGTTAGGGTTC
>JAVLSZ010000067.1:652500-655000 GCA_032313775.1 Urocyon cinereoargenteus
CGGGTTAGGGTTCGGGTTCGGGTTATGTTTCGGGTTCGGGTTAGGGTTAGGGTTAGGGTTCGGGTTAGGGTTCGGGTTAGGGTTAGGGTTAGGGTTAGGATTAGTTTTAGGGTTAGGGTTCGGGTTAGGGTTAGGGTTAGGGTTAGGGTTAGGGTTAGGGTTAGGGTTCGGTTTAGGGTTAGGTTTTAGGGTTAGGGTTAGTGTTAGGGTTAGGGTTAGTGTTAGGGTTAGGGTTCGGGTAAGGGTTAGGTTTAGGGTTAGGGTTAGTGTTAGGGTAAGGGATCGGGTTAGGGTTAGGGTTAGGGTTAGGGTTAGGGTTAGGGTTCGGGTTAGCGTTAGGGTTCGGGTTAGGGTTAGGGTTCGGGTTAGGGTTAGGTTTAGGGTTCGGGTTTGGGTTAGGGTTAGGGTTCGGGTTAGGGTTAGGGTTCGGGTTCGGGTTAGGGTTAGGGTTCGGGTTTGGGTTAGGGTTCGGGTTAGGTTTAGGGTTAGTGTTAGGGTTCGGGTTAGGGTTAGTGTTTGGGTTCGGGTTTGGGTTAGTGTTCGGGTTCGGGTTAGTGTTAGAGTTAGGGTTCGGGTTAGGAATAGCGTTATGGTTTGGGTTCGGGTTCGGGGTAGGGTTAGGGTTCGGGTTCGGGTTAGGGAACGGGTTCGGGTTCGGGTTAGGGGTTAGGGTTCGGGTTAGGGGTAGTGTTAGGGTTCGGGTTAGGGTTAGGGTTAGGGTTAGGTTTAGGGTTAGGGTTAGGGTTCGGGTTAGGGATTCAGTTAGGGTTAGGTTTAGGGTGGGTTAAGGTTAGGGTTAGGGTTCGGGTAAGGGTTCGGGTTAGGGTTAGGGTTAGGGTTCGGGTTAGGGTTCGGGTTCGGGTTAGGGTTCGGGTTCGGGTTCGGGTAAGGGTTCGGGTTCGGGTTCGGGTTCGGGTTAGGGTTAGGTTTCGGGTTAGGGTTCGGGTTAGTGTTCGGGTTCGGGTTCGGGTTAGGGTTAGGGTTCGGGTTCGGGTTCGGGTTAGGGTTAGGTTTAGGGTTAGGGTTCGGGTTAGGGTTAGGGTTAGGGTTAGGGTTTGGTTTAGGGTTAGGGTTCGGGTTCGGGTTAGGGTTAGTGTTCGGTTAGGGTTCGGGTTAGGTTTAGGGTTAGGGTTCAGGTTAGGTTTAGGTTTCGGTTTATGGTTAGGGTTAGGTTTAGGGTTCGGGTTAGGGTTAGGGTTCGGTTTCGGTTTGGGTTCGGGTTAGCTTTTGGGTTAGGGTTCTGGTTCGGGTTCGGGTTAGGGGTAGGGTTCGGGTAAGGTTAGGGTAAGGGTTTGGGTTAGGGTTAGGATTCGGGTTAGGGTTAGGGTTAGGGTTCGGGTTAGGGTTAGGGTTTGGGTTAGGGTTCGGGTTCGGGTTAGGGTTCGGGTTCGGGTTCGGGTTAGGGTTCGGGTTCGGTTTAGGGTTAGGGTTAGGGTTAGGGTTAGGAATAGGTTTATGGTTGGGGTTCGGGTTCGGGGTAGGGTCAGGGTTCGGATTCGGGGTAGGGTACGGGTTCGGGTTCGGGTTAGGGGTTAGGGTTCGGGTTAGGGTTAGGGTTAGGTTTCGGGTTAGGGTTAGAGTTCGGGTTAGGGTTAGGGTTAGGGTTCGGGTTAGGGTTAGGGTTAGGGTTCGGGTTCGGGTTAGGGTTCGGGTTAGGTTTCGTGTTCGGGTTAGGGTTCGGGTTCGGTTTAGGGTTAGGGTTCGGGTTCGGGTTAGGGTTAGGGTTTGGGTTAGGGTTAGGTTTCGTGTTAGGTTTAGGGTTAGGGTTAGGGTTAGGGTTCGGGTTAGGTTTAGGGTTAGGGTTAGGGTTAGGGTTCGGGTTAGGTTTAGGGTTAGGGTTAGGGTTAGGGTTAGGGTTCGGGTTAGGGTTAGGGTTAGGGTTAGGTTTAGGGTTAGGTTTCGCGTTAGGGTTAGTGTTATGGTTTGGGTTCGGGTTCGGGGTAGTTTAGGGTATGGGTTCGGGTTCGGGTTCGGGTTCGGGTTAGGGTTAGTGTTTAGGGTTCGGGTTATGGTTAGGGTTAGGGTTCGGGTTAGGATTAGTGTTAGGGTTCGGGTTACGGTTAGGTTTAGGGATTGGGTTAGGGTTCGGGTTAGGGTACGGGTAAGGGGTTAGGGTTAGGGTTCGGGTTAGGGTTAGGGTTCGGGTTAGGGTTAGGGTTAGTGTTAGTGTTCGGGTTACGGTTAGGGTTAGGGTTCGAGTTAGGGTTAGGGTTCGGGTAAGGGTTAGGGTTCGGGTTAGGGTTAGGATTAGGGTTAGGGTTAGGTTTCGGGTTAGGGTTAGGGTTATGGTTTGGGTTCGGGTTCGGGGTAGGGTTAGGGTTCGGGTTCGGGTTAGGGTTGGGGTTCGGGTTCGCGTTAGGGGTTAGGGTTCGGGTTAGGGTTAGGGTTAGGGTTCGGGATATGGTTAGGGTTAGGGTTAGGTTTCGGGTTAGGGTTTGGGGTTAGGGTTAGTGTTAGGTTTAGGGTTAGGGTTCGGGTTGGGGTTAGGATTCGGGTTAGG
>JAVLSZ010000067.1:660000-662500 GCA_032313775.1 Urocyon cinereoargenteus
ACGGTTAGGGTTAGGGTTAGGTTTAGGGTTAGGTTTCGCGTTAGGGTTAGTGTTATGGTTTGGGTTCGGTTTCGGGGTAGGGTTAGGGTATGGGTTCGGGTTCGGGTTCGGGTTAGAGGTTAGGGTTCGGGTTATGGTTAGGGTTAGGGTTCGGGTTAGGTTTAGGGTTAGGGTTCGGGTTACGGTTAGGGTTAGGGTTCGGGTTAGGGTTAGGGTTCGGGTTAGGGTACGGGTTAGGGTTAGGGTTCGGGTTAGGGTTAGGGTTCGGGTTAGGGTTAGGGTTAGGGTTAGTGTTCGGGTTACGGTTAGGGTTAGGTTTCGAGTTAAGGGTTAGGGTTCGGGTAAGGGTTAGGGGTTAGGGTTAGGGTTAGGGTTAGGGTTAGGGTTCGGTTTAGGGTTAGGGTTAGGGTTATGGTTCGGGTTAGGGTTAGGATTAGGGTTAGGGTTAGGGTTCGAGTTAGGGTTAGGTTTATGGTTTGGGTTCGGGTTCGGGGTAGGGTTAGGGTTCGGGTTCGGGTTAGGGTTGGGGTTCGGGTTCGCGTTAGGGGTTAGGGTTCGGGTTAGGGTTAGTTTAAGGTTCGGGATATGGTTAGGGTTAGGGTTAGGGTTCGGGTTAGGGTTTGGGGTTAGGGTTAGTGTTAGGTTTAGGGTTAGGTTTCGGGTTAGGGTTAGGGTTAGGATTCGGGTTAGGGTTCGGTTTAGGGTTCGTTTTAGGGTTCTGGTTAGGGTTCGGGTTAGGGTTCGGTTTGGGTTCGGGTTAGGGTTAGGGTTCGGGTTAGGGTTCGGGTTCGGGTTAGGGTTCGGGATCGGGTTAGGGTTAGGGTTCGGGTTCGGGTTAGGGTTAGGTTTAGGGTTAGGGTTAGGGTTCGGTTTAGGGTTCGGGTTAGGGTTAGGGTTAGATTTAGGGTTAGGGTTCGGATTAGGGTTAGGTTTAGTGTTAGGGTTAGGGTTAGGGTTAGGGTTCGGGTTAGTGTTCAGGTTAGGGTTAGGAATTGGGTTAGGGTTAGGGTTAGGGTTAGGGTTAGGGTTCGGGTTAGGGTTCGGGTTAGGGTTCGGGTTAGGGTTAGGGGTAGGGTTCGGGTTAGGGTTAGGTTTAGGGTTAGAGTTAGGGTTAGGGTTAGGGTTCGGGTTCGGGTTAGGGTTAGGGTTAGGTTTAGGGTTCGGGTTAGGGTTAGGTTTAGGGTTCGGGTTCGGGTTCGGGTTCGGGTCGGGTTAGGGTTCGGGTTCGGGTAAGGGTTAGGGGTTAGTGTTCAGGTTAGGGTTAGGGTTAGGGTTCGGGTTAGGGTTCGGGTTAGGGTTAGGTTTAGGGTTCGGGTTAGGGTTAGGGTTCTGGTTAGGGTTAGCGTTAGGGTTAGGGTTAGGGTTCGGGTTAGGGTTAGGGGTTAGGGTTAGGGTTAGGTTTAGGGTTAGGGTTAGCGTTCCGGTTAGGGTTAGTGTTAGGGTTAGGGTTCAGTTTACGTTAAGGGTTAGGGTTAGGGTTCGCATTAGGGTAGGTGTTATGGTTTGGGTTCGGGTTCGGGGTAGGGTTTGGGTTCGGGTTCGGGTTAGGGTTCGGGTTCAGGTTCGGGTTAGAGGTTAGGGTTCGGGTTATGGTTAGGGTTAGGGTTCGGTTAGTGTTCGGGTTCGGGTTCGGGTTCGGGTTCGGGTTAGGGTTCGGGTTCGGGTAAGGGTTAGGGGTTAGTGTTCAGGTTAGGGTTAGGGTTAGGGTTCGGGTTAGGTTTCGGGTTAGGGTTAGGGTTAGGGTTCGGGTTAGGGTTAGGGATAGGGTTAGTGTTAGGGTTCGGGTTAGGGTTAGGGGTTAGGGTTAGGGTTAGGTTTAGGGTTAGGTTTAGGGTTCGGGTTAGGGTTAGGGTTAGGGTTAGGGTTCAGGTTACGTTAAGGGTTAGGGTTAGGGTTCGCGTTAGGTTTAGTGTTATGGTTTGGGTTCGGGTTCGGGGTAGGGTTAGGGTTCGGGTTCGGGTTAGAGTTCAGGTTCAGGTTCGGGTTAGAGGTTAGGGTTCGGGTTATGGTTAGGGTTAGGGTTGGTTAGGGTTCGGGTTCGGGTTAGGGTTAGGGTTAGGGTTAGGGTTCGGGTTCGGGTTAGGGTTAGGTTTTGGGTTTGGGTTAGGGTTCGGGTTAGGGTTCGGGTTAGGGTTAGGGTTAGGGTTAGGGTTCAGGTTCGGGTTCGGTTTAGGGTTAGGGTTAGGGTTTTGGTTAGAGTTCGGGTTAGGGTTAGGATTCAGGTAAGAGCCTAGGGTTCGGGTTCGGGTTCGGGTTAGGGTTATGGTTCTGTTTAGGGTTAGGTTTAGGGTTTGGGTTAGGGTTAGGGTTAGGGTTAATTTTAGGGTTCGAGTTAGGGTTAGGGTTAGGGTTCGGGTTAGGGTTCGGGTTAGCGTTAGGGTTAGGGTTAGGGTTAGGGTTCGGGTTAGGGTTAGGTTTCGGGTTCGGGTTTGGGTTAGGGTTAGGGTTAGGGTTCGGGTTAGGGTTCGGGTTAGGGTTAGGGTTCGGGTAAGGGCCTAGG
>JAVLSZ010000067.1:670000-697500 GCA_032313775.1 Urocyon cinereoargenteus
TTAGGGTTCGGGTTAGGGTTAGGGTTAGGGTTAGGGTTAGGGGTTAGGGTTCAGGTTAGGGTTAGGGTTCGGGTTAGGGTTAGGGTTAGGGTTAGGGTTCGGGTTCGGGTTAGGGTTAGTGTTAGGATTAAGTTTAGGGTTAGGGTTCGGATTAGTGTTAGGTGTAGGGTTCGGGTTAGGGTTCGCGTTCAGGTTAGGGTTAGTGTTAGGGTTCAGGTTAGGTTTAGGGTTCAGTTTAGTGTTAGGGTTAGGGTTCGGGTTCGGGTTAGGGTTCGGGTTAGTGTTAGGTTTAGGGTTCGGGTTAGGGTTAGGGTTAGGGTTATGGTTAGGTTTAGGGTTCGGGTTAGGTTTAGGGTAGGGTTAGGTTTCGGGTTAGGGTTAGGGTTAGGGTTCGGTTTCGGGTTAGTGTTAGGGTTAGGGTTAGGGTTAGGGTCAGGGTTCGGGTTAGGATTAGGGTTCGGGTACGGGTTAGGGTTAGGGTTAAGGTTAGGGTTGCTGTTAGGGTTAGGGTTCGGGTTAGGGTTAGGGTTAGGGTTAGGGTTTGGGTTCGGATTAGTGTTAGGGGTAGGGTTCGGGTTAGGATTCGGGTACGGGTTAGGGTTAGGGTTAGGGTTAGGGTTCGGGTTAGGGTTAGGTTTAGGGTTAGGGTTAGGCGTTAGGGTTAGGGTTACCGTTTGGGTTAGGGTTAGGGTTAGGGTTAGGTTTAGGGTTCGGGTTAGGGTTAGGTTTAGGGTTCGGTTTAGGGTTAGGGTTAGGGTGAGGGTTAGGTTTCGGGTTAGGGTTAGGGTTAGGGTTCGGGTTAGCGTTAGGGTTCGGGTTAGGGTTAGGGTTAGGGTTAGGGTTAGGGTTAGGGTTCGGGTTCAGGTTAGGGTTAGGGTTCCGGTTAAGGTTAGGGTTAGGGTTCGGGTTAGGGTTAGGGTTAGGGTTCGGGTTCGGGAGAGCGTTAGTGTTAGTGTTAAAGTTCGGGTTAGGGTTAGGGTTCGGGTTAGGTTTAGGTTTCGGGTTCCGGTTAGGGTTAGAGTTTGGGTTAGGTTTCGGGTTAGGGTTAGGTTTCGGGTTAGGGTTAGGGTTCGGGTTAGTGTTAGGGTTAGTGTTAGGGTTAGGGTTCGGGTTAGGGTGAGGGTTCGGGTTCGGGTTACGATTAGCGTTAGGGTTAGGGTTCGGTTTCGGGTTAGTGTTAGGGTTAGGGTTAGGGTTAGGGTCAGGGTTCGGGTTAGGGTTAGGGTTACGGTTAGGGTTCGGGTTAGGGTTAGGGTTCGGGTTAGGGTTAGGGTTAGGGTTCGGGTTCGGGTTAGGGTTCGGGTTCGGGGTTAGGGTTAGCGTTAGGGTTCGGGTTAGGGTTCGGGTTAGGGTTAGGATTCGGGTAAGGGGTTAGGGTTCGGGTTCGGGTTAGGGTTAGGGTTAGGGTTCCGGTTCGGGTTAGGGTTCGGGTTAGGGTTAGGGTTAGGGTTCGGGTTAGGGTTAGGGTTAAGGTTCGGGTTAGGGTTAGGGTTACGGTTAGGGTTAGGGTTCGGGTTAGGGTTAGGGTTAGGTTTCGGGTTAGAGTTAGGGTTAGGGTTATGGTTACGGTTAGGGTTCGGGTTAGGGTTAGGTTTAGGTTTAGGGTTTGGGTTAGGGTTCGGGTTAGGTTTCGGGTTAGGGTTCGGGTTAGGGTTCAGGTTAGGGTTAGGGTTCGGGTAAGGGTTCGGGTTAGGGTTAGGGTTAGGGTTAGGGTTGGGTTCGGGTTAGGGTTAGGGTTAGGGTTCGGGTTAGGGTTAGGGTTCGGGTTAGGTTAAGGGTTAGGGTTCGTGTTAGGGTTAGGGTTTGGGTTAGGGTTAGGGTTCGGGTTAGGGTTAGGGTTCCGGTTAGGGTTAGCGTTAGGGTTCGGGTTCGGGTTAGGGTTAGGGTTCGGGTTAGTGTTAGGGTTCGGGTTAGGGTTAGGGTTCGGGTTAGGGTTAGGGTTAGGGTTAGGGTTAGGGTTCGGTTTCGGGTTAGGGTTCGGGTTAGGTTTAGGGTTAGTGTTATGGTTAGGGTTAGGGTTCGGGTTCGGTTTACGGTTAGTGTTAGGGTTAGGGTTCGGGTTCGGGTTAGGGTTCGGGTTCGGGTTAGGGTTAGGGTTCGGGTTCGGTTTAGGGTTAGTGTTAGGGTTAGGGTTCGGGTTAGGGTTAGGGTTCGGGTTAGGGGTAGGGTTCGGGTTCGGGTTAGGGTTAGGGTCGGGTTAGGTTTCCGGTTAGGGTTAGGGTTCGGGTTAGGTTTAGGGTTCGGTTTAGGGTTAGGGTTAGTTTTAGGAGGTAGGGTTAGGGTTAGGGTTCGGGTTCGGTTTACGGTTAGTGTTAGGGTTAGGGTTCGGGTTCGGGTTAGGGTTCGGGTTCGGTTTAGGGTTAGGGTTCGGGTTCGGTTTAGGGTTAGTGTTAGGGTTAGGGTTCGGGTTAGGGTTAGGGTTAGGGTTAGTTTTAGGAGGTAGGGTTAGGGTTAGGGTTCGGGTTAGGGTTAGGGTTAGGTTTAGGGTTAGGGGTTAGGGTTCCGGTTAGGGTTAGTGTTCGGATTAGGGTTAGGGGTAGGGTTCGGGTTAGGTTCGGGTTCGGGTTAGGGTTAGGGTTAGGGTTAGGGTTCGAGTTAGGGTTAGGTTTAGGGTTAGGTGTTAGGGTTAGGGGTAGGGTTCGGGTTAGGGTTAGGGTTACGGTTAGGGTTTGGGTTCGGGTTAGGGTTATGGTTAGGGTTCGGGTTAGGGTTATGGTTAGGGTTATGGTTAGGGTTAGGGTTCGGGTTAGGGTTAGGTTTAGGGTTATTGTTCAGGTTAGGGATAGGTTTAGGGTTCGGGTTAGGTTCGGGTTAGGGTTAGGAGTAGGGTTAGGGGTAGGGTTAGGTTTAGGGTTAGGGTTAGGGTTCGGTTTAGGGTTAGGGTTAGGGTTAGTGTTTGGGTTAGGTTTCGGGTTAGGGTTAGGGTTAGGGTTAGGGTTAGGGTTCGCGTTAGGTTTCGGGTTAGGGGTCGGTTTAGGGTTAGGGTTAGGGTTCTGGTTAGGGTTAGGGTTAGGGTTAGGGTTCAGGTTAGGGTTAGGGTTCGGGTTAGTGTTAGGGTTAGGGTTCGGGTTCGGTTTAGGGTTAGGGTTCGGGTTCGGGTTAGGGTTAGGTTTCGGGTTAGGGTTAGGGTTAGGGTTCGGGTTCGGGGTTAGGGTTATGGTTAGGGTTCGGGTTAGGGTTCGGGTTGGGGTTAGGATTCGGGTAAGGGGTTAGGGTTCTGGTTCGGGTTAGTGTTAGGGTTAGGGTTCCGGTTAAGGTTAGGGTTAGGGTTCGGTTTAGGGTTAGGTTTAGGTTTAGTGTTAGGGTTCGGGTTAGGTTTAGGGTTAGTGTTCGGGTTAGGGTTCGGGTTAGGGTTAGGGTTATGGTTAGGGTTAGGTTTCGTGTTAGGGTTAAGGTTCGGGTTAGGGTTAGGGTTAAGGTTAGGGTTAGGGTTCGGATTAGGGTTAGGGGTAGGTTTCGGGTTAGGGATCGGGTTAGGGTTACGGTTCGGTTTCGGGTGAGGGTTAGGGTTAGGGTTAGGGTTCGGTTTCGGGTTAGGGTTAGGGTTCGGGTTCGGGTTAGGGTTCGGGTTAGGCTTAGGGTTAGGGTTAGGGTTCGGGTTCGGGGTTAGGGTTAGGGTTAGGGTTAGGGTTCGGGTTAGGGTTCGGGTTAGGGTTAGGATTCGGGTAAGGTTGTTAGGGTTCGGGTTCGGGTTAGGGTTAGGGTTAGGGTTCTGGTTAGGGTTAGTGTTAGGGTTCGGGTTCGGGTTAGGGTTAGGGTTCGGGTTAGTGTTAGGGTTCGGGTTAGGGTTAGGGTTCGGGTTCGGGTTAGGGTTAGGCTTAGGTTTCGGGTTCGGGTTAGGGTTAGGGTTAGGGTTCGGGTTAGGGTTAGAGTTCGGTTTAGGGTTAGGTTTAGGGTTCGTGTTAGGGTTAGGGTTTGGGTTAGGGTTAGGGTTCGGGTTAGGTTTAGGGTTCCGGTTAGGGTTAGTGTTAGGGTTCGGGTTCGGGTTCGGGTTAGGGTTCGGGTTAGTGTTAGGGTTCGGGTTAGGGTTAGGGTTCGGTTTAGGGTTAGGGTTAGGGTTCGTGTTCGGGTTAGGGTTCGGGTTAGGGTTAGGGTTAGGTGTAGGGTTAGGGTTAGGGTTAGGGTTAGGCTTAGGGTTAGGGTTCGCGTTATGGTTCGGGATTGGTGTCGGGTTAGGGTTAGGTTTAGGGTTCGGGTTCGGGTTAGGGTTAGGGTTAGGGTTCGGGCTAGGGTTAGGTTTAAGTTTCGGGTTCGGGTTAGGGTTAGGGTTCTGGTTCGGGTTAGGGTTCGGGTTCGGGGTTAGGGTTAGGGTTAGGGTTCGTGTTAGGGTTCGGGTTAGGGTTAGGATTCGGGTAAGGGGTTAGGGTTCGGGTTCGGGTTAGGGTTAGGGTTAGGTTTCCGGTTAGGGTTAGGGTTCGGGTTAGGGTTAGGGTTAGGGTTCGGGTTAGGGTTAGGGTTAGGGTTCGGGTTAGGGTTAGGGTTACGGTTAGGGTTAGGGTTCGGGTTAGGGTTAGGGTTAGGTTTCGGGTTAGAGTTAGGGTTAGGGTTATGGTTACGGTTAGGGTTCGGGTTAGGGTTAGGTTTAGGTTTAGGGTTTGGGTTAGTGTTCGGGTTAGGGTTCGGGTTAGGTTTCGGGTTAGGGTTAGGGTTAGGGTTAGGGTTAGGGTTAGGGTTAAGGTTCGGGTTAGGGTTAGGGTTAAGGTTCGGGTTAGGGTTAGAGTTTGGGTTAGGTTTCGGGTTAGGGTTAGGGTTCGCGTTAGGGTTAGGGTTCGGGTTAGGGTTAGTGTTAGGGAAAGGGTTCGGGTCGGGTTAGGGTTCGTGTTCGGGTTACGGTTAGGGTTAGGGTTAGGGTTCGGGTTCGGTTTAGGGTTAGGGTTAGGGTTAGGGTTAGGTTTCGGATTAGGGTTAGCGGTAGGGTACGGGTTAGGGTTCGGGTT
This sequence comes from Urocyon cinereoargenteus, assembly GCA_032313775.1. NCBI lineage: Eukaryota > Metazoa > Chordata > Mammalia > Carnivora > Canidae > Urocyon > Urocyon cinereoargenteus. Next base: position 674,938 of record JAVLSZ010000067.1, read on the forward strand.
CGGGTTAGTGTTAGGTTTAGGGTTAGGGTTAGGGTTCGGGTTACGGTTAGGGTTAGGGTTACTGGTTAGGGTTAGGGTTAGGGTTCGGGTTAGGGTTAGGGTTAGGGTTAGGGTTAGGGTTCGGGTTAGGGTTAGGGTTAGGGTTCGGGTTAGTGTTAGGGTTAGGGTTAGGTTTAGGGTTCGGGTTCGGGTTAGGGTTAGGGTTAGTGTTCGGGTTACCGTTAGGGTTAGGGTTCCGGTTGGGTTCGGGTTAGGGTTAGGGTTAGGGTTCGGGTTCAGGTTAGGTTTAGGGTTCGGGTTAGTGTTCGGGTTAGGGTTAGGTTTCGGGTTAGGTTTAGGGTTCGGTTTAGGGTTAGTGTTAGGGGTAGGAGGTAGGGTTAGGGTTAGGGTTCGGGGTAGGGTTAGGGTTAGGGTAGGGTTAGGGGTTAGGGTTCAGGTTAGGGTTAGGGTTCGGGTTAGGGTTAGGGTTAGGGTTAGGGTTAGGGTTAGGGTTAGGGTTCGGGTTCGGGTTAGGGTTAGGGTTAGGATTAAGGTTAGGGTTAGGGTTCGGATTAGTGTTAGGTGTAGGGTTCGGGTTAGGGTTCGGTTTCGGGTTCGGGTTAGGGTTAGGGTTAGGGTTCAGGTTAGGTTTAGGTTCAGTTTAGTGTTAGGGTTAGGGTTCGGGTTCGGGTTAGGGTTAGGGTTCGGGTTAGTGTTAGGGTTAGGGTTCGGGTTAGGTTTAGGGTTAGGGTTATGGTTAGGTTTAGGGTTCGGGTTATGGTTAGGGTAAGGTTAGGGTTCGGGTTAGGGTTAGGGTTAGTGTTCGGTTTAGGGTTCGGGTTAGGGTTAGGATTAGGGTTAGGGTTCGGGGCAGGGTGAGGGTTAGGTTTAGGGTTCGGTTTAGCGTTAGGGTTAGGGTTAAGGTTAGGGTTAGGGTTCGGGTTACGGTTAGGATTCGGGTAAGGGGTTATGGTTCGGGTTTGGGTTAGGGTTAGTGTTAGGGTTCCGGTTAAGGTTAGGGTTAGGGTTCGGGTTACGGTTAGGGTTAGGGTTAGGGTTCGGGTTAGGTTTAGGGTTAGGGTACGGGTTAGGGTTCGGGTACGGGTTAGGGTTAGGGTTAGGGTTAGGGTTGTGGTTATGGTTAGGGTTCGGGTTAGGGTTAGGGTTAGGGTTAGTGTTAGGGTTTGGGTTCGGATTAGTGTTAGGGGTAGGCTTCGGGTTAGGATTCGGGTACGGGTTAGGGTTAGGGTTAGGGTTAGGGTTCGGGTTAGGGTTAGGGTTAGGGTTCGGTTTCGGGTTAGTGTTAGGGTTAGGGTTAGGTTTAGGGTCAGGGTTCGTGTTAGGGTTAGGGTTTGGGTTAGGGTTAGGGTTCGGGTTAGGGTTAGGGTTCGGGTTAGGGTTAGGGTTCCGGTTAGGGTTAGCGTTAGGGTTCGGGTTCGGGTTAGGGTTAGGGTTCGGGTTAGTGTTAGGGTTCGGGTTAGGGTTAGGGTTCGGGTTAGGGTTAGGGTTAGGGTTAGGGTTCGGTTTCGGGTTAGGGTTCGGGTTAGGTTTAGGGTTAGTGTTAGGGTTAGGGTTAGGGTTAGGGTTCGGGTTCGGTTTACGGTTAGTTTTAGGGTTAGGGTTCGGTTTCGGGTTAGGGTTCGGGTTTGGGTTAGGGTTAGGGTTCGGGTTCGGTTTAGGGTTAGTGTTAGGGTTATGGTTCGGGTTAGGGTTAGGGTTCGGGTTAGGGGTAGGGTTCGGGTTCGGGTTAGGGTTAGGGTTCGGGTTAGGTTTCCGGTTAGGGTTAGGGTTCGGGTTAGGTTTAGGGTTCGGGTTAGGGTTAGGGTTAGTTTTAGGAGTTAGGGTTAGGGTTCGGGTTCAGGTTAGGGTTAGGGTTCGGGTTAGTGTTCGGGTTAGGGTTAGGTTTCGGGTTAGGTTTAGTGTTCGGTTTAGGGTTAGTGTTAGGGTTAGGAGGTAGGGTTAGGGTTAGGGTTCGGGTTAGGGTTAGGGTTAGGGTTAAGGTTAGGGGTTAGGGTTCGGGTTAGGGTTAGGGTTCGGGTTAGGTTTAGGGTTAGGGTTAGGGTTAAAGTTAGGGTTCGGGTTCGGGTTAGGGTTAGTGTTAGGATTAAGGTTAGGGTTAGGGTTCGGATTAGTGTTAGGTGTAGGGTTCGGGTTAGGGTTCGGGTTCAAGTTAGGGTTAGGGTTAGGGTTAGGGTTCAGGTTAGGTTTAGGGTTCGGTTTAGTGTTAGGGTTAGGGTTCGGGTTCAGGTTAGGGTTAGGATTAGGGTTCGGGTTAGGGTTAGGGTTAGGGTTCCGGTTAGGGTTCGGGTTTGGGTTAGGTTAGGGTTAGGGTTCGGGTTAGGGTTAGGGTTAGGGTTAGGTTTAGGGTTCGGGTTAGGTTTAGGTTTAGGGTTAGGGTTAGGGTTAGGGTTAAGGTTCGGGTTAGGGTTAGGGTTAAGGTTCCAGTTAGGGTTAGAGTTTGGGTTAGGTTTCGGGTTTGAGTTAGGGTTCGCGTTAGGGTTAGGGTTCGGGTTAGGGTTAGTGTTAGGGTTAGGGTTCGGGTTAGGGTTAGGGTTCGGTTTCGGGTTACGGTTAGGGTTAGGGTTAGGGTTCGGGTTCGGTTTAGGGTTAGGGTTAGGGTTAGGGTTAGGTTTCGGATTAGGGTTAGGGGTAGGGTATGGGTTAGGGTTCGGGTTCGGGTTAGTGTTAGGTTTAGGGTTAGGGTTAGGGTTCGGGTTACGGTTAGGGTTAGGGTTAGGGGTTAGGGTTAGGGTTAGGGTTCGGGTTAGGGTTAGGGTAGGGTTAGGGTTAGGGTTAGGTTTAGGGTTCTGGTTCGGTTTAGGGTTAGGGTTAGTGTTCGGGTTACGGTTAGGGTTAGGGTTCCGGTTGGGTTCGGGTTGGGGTTAGGGTTAGGGTTCGGGTTCAGGTTAGGTTTAGGGTTCGGGTTAGTGTTCGGGTTAGCGTTAGGTTTTGGGTTAGGTTTAGGGTTCGGTTTAGGGTTAGTGTTAGGGTTAGGAGGTAGGGTTAGGGTTAGGGTTCGGGTTAGGGTTAGGGTTAGGGTTAGGGTTAGGGGTTAGGGTTCAGGTTAGGGTTAGGGTTCGGGTTAGGGTTAGGGTTAGGGTTAGGGTTCGGGTTCGGGTTAGGGTTAGTGTTAGGATTAAGTTTAGGGTTAGGGTTCGGATTAGTGTTAGGTGTAGGGTTCGGGTTATGGTTCGCGTTCGGGTTAGGGTTAGTGTTAGGGTTCAGGTTAGGTTTAGGGTTCAGTTTAGTGTTAGGGTTAGGGTTCGGGTTCGGGTTAGGGTTCGGGTTAGTGTTAGGTTTAGGGTTCGGGTTAGGGTTAGGGTTAGGGTTATGGTTAGGTTTAGGGTTCGGGTTAGGTTTAGGGTAGGGTTAGGTTTCGGGTTAGGGTTAGGGTTAGGGTTCGGTTTCGGGTTAGTGTTAGGGTTAGGGTTAGGGTTAGGGTCAGGGTTCGGGTTAGGATTTGGGTTCGGGTACGGGTTAGGGTTAGGGTTAAGGTTAGGGTTGCTGTTAGGGTTAGGGTTCGGGTTAGGGTTAGGGTTAGGGTTAGGGTTTGGGTTCGGATTAGTGTTAGGGGTAGGGTTCGGGTTAGGATTCGGGTACGGGTTAGGGTTAGGGTTAGGGTTAGGGTTCGGGTTAGGGTTAGGTTTAGGGTTAGGGTTAGGCGTTAGGGTTAAGGTTACCGTTTGGGTTAGGGTTAGGGTTAGGGTTAGGTTTAGGGTTCGGGTTAGGGTTAGGTTTAGGGTTCGGGTTAGGGTTAGGGTTAGGGTGAGGGTTAGGTTTCGGGTTAGGGTTAGGGTTAGGGTTCGGGTTAGCGTTAGGGTTCGGGTTAGGGTTAGGGTTAGGGTTAGGGTTAGGGTTAGGGTTCGGGTTCAGGTTAGGGTTAGGGTTCCGGTTAAGGTTAGGGTTAGGGTTCGGGTTAGGGTTAGGGTTAGGGTTCGGGTTCGGGAGAGCGTTAGTGTTAGTGTTAAAGTTCGGGTTAGGGTTAGGGTTCGGGTTAGGTTTAGGTTTCGGGTTCCGGTTAGGGTTAGAGTTTGGGTTAGGTTTCGGGTTAGGGTTAGGTTTCGGGTTAGGGTTAGGGTTCGGGTTAGTGTTAGGGTTAGTGTTAGGGTTAGGGTTCGGGTTAGGGTGAGGGTTCGGGTTCGGGTTACGATTAGGGTTAGGGTTAGGTTTCGGTTTCGGGTTAGTGTTAGGGTTAGGGTTAGGGTTAGGGTCAGGGTTCGGGTTAGGGTTAGGGTTACGGTTAGGGTTCGGGTTAGGGTTAGGGTTCGGTTTAGGGTTAGGGTTAGGGTTCGGGTTCGGTTTAGGGTTCGGGTTCGGGGTTAGGGTTAGCGTTAGGGTTCGGGTTAGGGTTCGGGTTAGGGTTAGGATTCGGGTAAGGGGTTAGGGTTCGGGTTCGGGTTAGGGTTAGGGTTAGGGTTCCGGTTCGGTTTAGGGTTCGGGTTAGGGTTAGGGTTAGGGTTCGGGTTAGGGTTAGGGTTAAGGTTCGGGTTAGGGTTAGGGTTACGGTTAGGGTTAGGGTTCGGGTTAGGGTTAGGGTTAGGTTTCGGGTTAGAGTTAGGGTTAGGGTTATGGTTACGGTTAGGGTTCGGGTTAGGGTTAGGTTTAGGTTTAGGGTTTGGGTTAGGGTTCGGGTTAGGTTTCGGGTTAGGGTTCGGGTTAGGGTTCAGGTTAGGGTTAGGGTTCGGGTAAGGGTTCGGGTTAGGGTTAGGGTTAGGGTTAGGGTTGGGTTCGGGTTAGGGTTAGGGTTAGGGTTCGGGTTAGGGTTAGGGTTCGGGTTAGGTTAAGGGTTAGGGTTCGTGTTAGGGTTAGGGTTTGGGTTAGGGTTAGGGTTCGGGTTAGGGTTAGGGTTCCGGTTAGGTTTAGCGTTAGGGTTCGGGTTCGGGTTAGGGTTAGGGTTCGGGTTAGTGTTAGGGTTCGGGTTAGGGTTAGGGTTCAGGTTAGGGTTAGGGTTAGGGTTAGGGTTAGGGTTCGGTTTCGGGTTAGGGTTCGGGTTAGGTTTAGGGTTAGTGTTATGGTTAGGGTTAGGGTTAGGGTTCGGGTTCGGTTTACGGTTAGTGTTAGGGTTAGGGTTCGGGTTCGGGTTAGGGTTCGGGTTCGGGTTAGGGTTAGGGTTCGTGTTCGGTTTAGGGTTAGTGTTAGGGTTAGGGTTCCGGTTAGGGTTAGGGTTCGGTTTAGGGGTAGGGTTCGGGTTCGGGTTAGGGTTAGGGTCGGGTTAGGTTTCCGGTTAGGGTTAGGGTTCGGGTTAGGTTTAGGGTTCGGGTTAGGGTTAGGGTTAGTTTTAGGAGGTAGGGTTAGGGTTAGGGTTCGGGTTCGGTTTACGGTTAGTGTTAGGGTTAGGGTTCGGGTTCGGGTTAGGGTTCGGGTTCGGTTTAGGGTTAGGGTTCGGGTTCGGTTTAGGGTTAGTGTTAGGGTTAGGGTTCGGGTTAGGGTTAGGGTTCGGGTTAGGGGTAGGGTTCGGGTTCGGGTTAGGGTTAGGGTCGGGTTAGGTTTCCGGTTAGGGTTAGGGTTCGGGTTAGGTTTAGGGTTCGGGTTAGGGTTAGGGTTAGTTTTAGGAGGTAGGGTTAGGGTTAGGGTTCGGGTTAGGGTTAGGGTTAGGTTTAGGGTTAGGGGTTAGGGTTCCGGTTAGGGTTAGTGTTCGGATTAGGGTTAGGGGTATGGTTCGGGTTAGGTTCGGGTTCGGGTTAGGGTTAGGGTTAGGGTTAGGGTTCGAGTTAGGGTTAGGTTTAGGGTTAGGGGTTAGGGTTAGGGGTAGGGTTCGGGTTAGGGTTAGGGTTACGGTTAGGGTTTGGGTTCGGGTTAGGGTTATGGTTAGGGTTCGGGTTAGGGTTATGGTTAGGGTTATGGTTAGGGTTAGGGTTCGGGTTAGGGTTAGGTTTAGGGTTATTGTTCAGGTTAGGGATAGGTTTAGGGTTCGGGTTAGGTTCGGGTTAGGGTTAGGAGTAGGGTTAGGGGTAGGGTTAGGTTTAGGGTTAGGGTTAGGGTTCGGTTTAGGGTTAGGGTTAGGGTTAGTGTTTGGGTTAGGTTTCGGGTTAGGGTTAGGGTTAGGGTTAGGGTTAGGGTTCGCGTTAGGTTTCGGGTTAGGGGTCGGTTTAGGGTTAGGGTTAGGGTTCTGGTTAGGGTTAGGGTTAGGGTTAGGGTTCAGGTTAGGGTTAGGGTTCGGGTTAGTGTTAGGGTTAGGGTTCGGGTTCGGTTTAGGGTTAGGGTTCGGGTTCGGGTTAGGGTTAGCTTTCGGGTTAGGGTTAGGGTTAGGGTTCGGGTTCGGGGTTAGGGTTATGGTTAGGGTACGGGTTAGGGTTCGGGTTGGGGTTAGGATTCGGGTAAGGGGTTAGGGTTCTGGTTCGGGTTAGGGTTAGGGTTAGGGTTCCGGTTAAGGTTAGGGTTAGGGTTCGGTTTAGGGTTAGGTTTAGGTTTAGTGTTAGGGTTCGGGTTAGGTTTAGGGTTAGTGTTCGGGTTAGGGTTCGGGTTAGGGTTAGGGTTATGGTTAGGGTTAGGTTTCGTGTTAGGGTTAAGGTTCGGGTTAGGGTTAGGGTTAAGGTTAGGGTTAGGGTTCGGATTAGGGTTAGGGGTAGGTTTCGGGTTAGGGTTCGGGTTAGGGTTACGGTTCGGTTTCGGGTGAGGGTTAGGGTTAGGGTTAGGGTTCGGTTTCGGGTTAGGGTTAGGGTTCGGGTTCGGGTTAGGGTTCGGGTTAGGCTTAGGGTTAGGGTTAGGGTTAGGGTTCGGGTTCGGGGTTAGGGTTAGGGTTAGGGTTAGGGTTCGGGTTAGGGTTCGGGTTAGGGTTAGGATTCGGGTAAGGTTGTTAGGGTTCGGGTTCGGGTTAGGGTTAGGGTTAGGGTTCTGGTTAGGGTTAGTGTTAGGGTTCGGGTTCGGGTTAGGGTTAGGGTTCGGGTTAGTGTTAGGGTTCGGGTTAGGGTTAGGGTTCGGGTTCGGGTTAGGGTTAGGCTTAGGTTTCGGGTTCGGGTTAGGGTTAGGGTTAGGGTTCGGGTTAGGGTTAGAGTTCGGTTTAGGGTTAGGTTTAGGGTTCGTGTTAGGGTTAGGGTTTGGGTTAGGGTTAGGGTTCGGGTTAGGTTTAGGGTTCCGGTTAGGGTTAGTGTTAGGGTTCGGGTTCGGGTTCGGGTTAGGGTTCGGGTTAGTGTTAGGGTTCGGGTTAGGGTTAGGGTTCGGGTTAGGGTTAGGGTTAGGGTTCGTGTTCGGGTTAGGGTTCGGGTTAGGGTTAGGGTTAGGGGTAGGGTTAGGGTTAGGGTTAGGGTTAGGCTTAGGGTTAGGGTTCGCGTTATGGTTCGGGATTGGTGTCGGGTTAGGGTTAGGTTTAGGGTTCGGGTTCGGGTTAGGGTTAGGGTTAGGGTTCGGGCTAGGGTTAGGTTTAAGTTTCGGGTTCGGGTTAGGGTTAGGGTTCTGGTTCGGGTTAGGGTTCGGGTTCGGGGTTAGGGTTAGGGTTAGGGTTCGGGTTAGGGTTCGGGTTAGGGTTAGGATTCGGGTAAGGGGTTAGGGTTCGGGTTCGGGTTAGGGTTAGGGTTAGGTTTCCGGTTAGGGTTAGGGTTCGGGTTAGGGTTAGGGTTAGGGTTCGGGTTAGGGTTAGGGTTAGGGTTCGGGTTAGGGTTAGGGTTACGGTTAGGGTTAGGGTTCGGGTTAGGGTTAGGGTTAGGTTTCGGGTTAGAGTTAGGGTTAGGGTTATGGTTACGGTTAGGGTTCGGGTTAGGGTTAGGTTTAGGTTTAGGGTTTGGGTTAGTGTTCGGGTTAGGGTTCGGGTTAGGTTTCGGGTTAGGGTTAGGGTTAGGGTTAGGGTTAGGGTTAGGGTTAAGGTTCGGGTTAGGGTTAGGGTTAAGGTTCGGGTTAGGGTTAGAGTTTGGGTTAGGTTTCGGGTTAGGGTTAGGGTTCGCGTTAGGGTTAGGGTTCGGGTTAGGGTTAGTGTTAGGGAAAGGGTTCGGGTCGGGTTAGGGTTCGTGTTCGGGTTACGGTTAGGGTTAGGGTTAGGGTTCGGGTTCGGTTTAGGGTTAGGGTTAGGGTTAGGGTTAGGTTTCGGATTAGGGTTAGCGGTAGGGTACGGGTTAGTGTTCGGGTTCGGGTTAGTGTTAGGTTTAGGGTTAGGGTTAGGGTTCGGGTTACGGTTAGGGTTAGGGTTACTGGTTAGGGTTAGGGTTAGGGTTCGGGTTAGGGTTAGGGTTAGGGTTAGGGTTAGGGTTCGGGTTAGGGTTAGGGTTAGGGTTCGGGTTAGTGTTAGGGTTAGGGTTAGGTTTAGGGTTCGGGTTCGGGTTAGGTTTAGGGTTAGTGTTCGGGTTACCGTTAGGGTTAGGGTTCCGGTTGGGTTCGGGTTAGGGTTAGGGTTAGGGTTCGGGTTCAGGTTAGGTTTAGGGTTCGGGTTAGTGTTCGGGTTAGGGTTAGGTTTCGGGTTAGGTTTAGGGTTCGGTTTAGGGTTAGTGTTAGGGGTAGGAGGTAGGGTTAGGGTTAGGGTTCGGGGTAGGGTTAGGGTTAGGGTAGGGTTAGGGGTTAGGGTTCAGGTTAGGGTTAGGGTTCGGGTTAGGGTTAGGGTTAGGATTAAGGTTAGGGTTAGGGTTCGGATTAGTGTTAGGTGTAGGGTTCGGGTTAGGGTTCGGTTTCGGGTTCGGGTTAGGGTTAGGGTTAGGGTTCAGGTTAGGTTTAGGTTCAGTTTAGTGTTAGGGTTAGGGTTCGGGTTCGGGTTAGGGTTAGGGTTCGGGTTAGTGTTAGGGTTAGGGTTCGGGTTAGGGTTAGGGTTAGGGTTATGGTTAGGTTTAGGGTTCGGGTTATGGTTAGGGTAAGGTTAGGGTTCGGGTTAGGGTTAGGGTTAGTGTTCGGTTTAGGGTTCGGGTTAGGGTTAGGATTAGGTTTAGGGTTCGGGGCAGGGTGAGGGTTAGGTTTAGGGTTCGGTTTAGCGTTAGGGTTAGGGTTAAGGTTAGGGTTAGGGTTCGGGTTACGGTTAGGATTCGGGTAAGGGGTTATGGTTCGGGTTTGGGTTAGGGTTAGTGTTAGGGTTCCGGTTACGGTTAGGGTTAGGGTTCGGGTTACGGTTAGGGTTAGGGTTAGGGTTCGGGTTAGGTTTAGGGTTAGGGTACGGGTTAGGGTTCGGGTACGGGTTAGGGTTAGGGTTAGGGTTAGGGTTGTGGTTAGGGTTAGGGTTCGGGTTAGGGTTAGGGTTAGGGTTAGGGTTAGGGTTTGGGTTCGGATTAGTGTTAGGGGTAGGGTTCGGGTTAGGATTCGGGTACGGGTTAGGGTTAGGGTTAGGTTTAGGGTTCGGGTTAGGGTTAGGGTTAGGGTTCGGTTTCGGGTTAGTGTTAGGGTTAGGGTTAGGTTTAGGGTCAGGGTTCGGGTTAGGGTTAGGGTTACGGTTAGGGTTCGGGTTAGGGTTAGGGTTAGGGTTCGCGTTAGGGTTTGGGTTAGGGTTCGGGTTAGGGTTCAGGTTAGGGTTAGGGTTCGGGTAAGGGTTCGGGTTAGGGTTAGGGTTAGGGTTAAGTTTCGGTTTCGGGTTAGGGTTAGGGTTAGGGTTCGGGTTAGTGTTAGGGTTCGGGTTAGGTTAAGGGTTAGGGTTCGTGTTAGGGTTAGGGTTTGGGTTAGGGTTAGGGTTCGGGTTAGGGTTAGGGTTCCGGTTAGGGTTAGCGTTAGGGTTCGGGTTCGGGTTAGGGTTAGGGTTCGGGTTAGTGTTAGGGTTCGGGTTAGGGTTAGGGTTCGGGTTAGGGTTAGGGTTAGGGTTAGGGTTCGGTTTCGGGTTAGGGTTCGGGTTAGGTTTAGGGTTAGTGTTAGGGTTAGGGTTAGGGTTAGGGTTCGGGTTCGGTTTACGGTTAGTTTTAGGGTTAGGGTTCGGTTTCGGGTTAGGGTTCGGGTTTGGGTTAGGGTTAGGGTTCGGGTTCGGTTTAGGGTTAGTGTTAGGGTTATGGTTCGGGTTAGGGTTAGGGTTCGGGTTAGGGGTAGGGTTCGGGTTCGGGTTAGGGTTAGGGTTCGGGTTAGGTTTCCGGTTAGGGTTAGGGTTCGGGTTAGGTTTAGGGTTCGGGTTAGGGTTAGGGTTAGTTTTAGGAGTTAGGGTTAGGGTTCGGGTTAGGGTTAGGGTTAGGGTTAGGGTTAGGGTTAGGGTTAGGGGTTAGGGTTCAGGTTAGGGTTAGGGTTCGGGTTGGGGTTCGGGGCAGGGTGAGGGTTAGGGTTAGGGTTCGGTTTAGCGTTAGGGTTAGGGTTAAGGTTAGGGTTAGGGTTCGGGTTAGGGTTAGGATTCGGGTAAGGGGTTATGGTTCGGGTTTGGGTTAGGGTTAGTGTTAGGGTTCCGGTTAAGGTTAGGGTTAGGGTTCAGGTTAGGTTTAGGGTTAGGGTTAGGGTTCGGGTTAGGGTTAGGGTTAGGGTACGGGTTAGGGTTCGGGTACGGGTTAGGGTTAGGGTTAGGTTTAGGGTTGCGGTTAGGGTTAGGGTTCGGGTTAGGGTTAGGGTTTGGGTTCGGATTAGTGTTAGGGGTAGGTTTCGGGTTAGGATTCGGGTACGGGTTAGGGTTAGGGTTAGGGTTAGGGTTAGGGTTCGGGTTAGGGTTAGGGTTAGGGTTAGGGTTAGGGGTTAGGGTTAGGGTTACCGTTCGGGTTAGGGTTAGGGTTAGGGTTAGGTTTCGGGTTAGTGTTAGGGTTAGGGTTAGGGTTCGCGCTAGGGTTCGGGTTAGGGTTCGGGTTAGGGTTCAGGTTAGGGTTAGGGTTCGGGTAAGGGTTCGGGTTAGGGTTAGGGTTAGGGTTAAGTTTCGGTTTCGGGTTAGGGTTAGGGTTAGTGTTCGGGTTAGGGTTAGGGTTATGGTTAGGGTTAGGGTTCGGGTTAAGGTTAAGGTTCGGGTGAGGGTTAGGGTTAGGGTTAGGGTTCGGATTAGGGTTAGGGGTAGGTTTCGGTTTAGGGTTCGGGTTAGGGTTAGGGTTCGGGTTCGGGTTCGGGTGAGGGTTAGGGTTAGGGTTAGGGTTCGGTTTCGGGTTAGGGTTAGGGTTCGGGTTCGGGTTAGGGTTCGGGTTAGGCTTAGGGTTAGGGTTAGGGTTAGGGTTCGGGTTCGGGGTTAGGGTTAGGGTTAGGGTTAGGGTTCGGGTTAGGGTTCGGTTTAGGGTTAGGATTCGGGTAAGGTTGTTAGGGTTCGGGTTCGGGTTAGGGTTAGGGTTAGGGTTCTGGTTAGGGTTAGTGTTAGGGTTCGGGTTCGGGTTAGGTTTAGGGTTCGGGTTAGTGTTAGGGTTCGGGTTAGGGTTAGGGTTCGGGTTCGGGTTAGGGTTAGGCTTAGGTTTCGTATTCGGGTTAGGGTTAGGGTTAGGGTTCGGGTTAGGGTTAGAGTTCGGTTTAGAGTTAGGTTTAGGGTTCGGGTTAGGGTTAGGGTTTGGGTTAGGGTTAGGGTTCGGGTTAGGGTTAGGGTTCCGGTTAGGGTTAGTGTTAGGGTTTGTGTTCGGGTTAGGGTTCGTGTTAGGGTTAGGGTTAGGGGTAGGGTTAGGGTTAGGGTTAGGCTTAGGGTTAGGGTTCGCGTTAGGGTTCGGGATTGGTGTCGAGTTAGGGTTAGGTTTATGGTTCGGGTTCGGGTTAGGGTTAGGGTTAGTGTTCGGGCTAGGGTTAGGGTTAAGTTTCGGGTTCGGGTTAGGGTTAGGGTTCGGGTTCGGGTTAGGGTTCGGGTTCGGGGTTAGGGTTAGGGTTAGGGTTCGGGTTAGGGTTCGGGTTAGGTTTAGGATTCGGGTAAGGGGTTAGGGTTCGGGTTCGGGTTAGGGTTAGGGTTAGGGTTCCGGTTAGGGTTAGGGTTAGGGTTCGGGTTAGGGTTAGGGTTAGTGTTAGGGTTAGGGTTCAGGTTAGGGTTAGGGTTAGGGTTCGGGTTAGGGTTCGTGTTATGCTTAGGGTTAGGGTTAGCGTTAGGGTTCGGGTTAGGGTTAGGGTTCGGGTTAGGGTTAGGGTTAGGGTTCGGGTTAGGGTTAGGGTTAGGGTTCGGGTTAGGGTTAGGGTTACAGTTAGGGTTAGGGTTCGGGTTAGGGTTAGGGTTAGGGTTTGGGTTAGGGTTAGGGTTACAGTTAGGGTTAGGGTTCGGGTTAGGGTTAGGGTTAGGTTTCGGTTTAGAGTTAGGGTTAGGGTTATGGTTACGGTTAGGGTTCGGGTTAGGGTTAGGTTTAGGGTTAGGGTTTGGGTTAGGGTTCGGGTTAGGTTTCGGGTTAGGGTTCGGGTTAGGGTTAGGGTTAGGGTTAGGGTTAGGGTTAGGGTCGGGTTAGGGTTCGGGTTCGGGTTAGGTTTAGGTTCGGGTTAGGGTTCGGGTTAGGGTTAGGGTTCGGGTTAGGGTTAGGGTTAGGGTTCAGATTAGGGTTCTTGTTAGGGTTAGGGTTAGGGTTAGGGTTCGGGTTCGGGTTAGGGTTAGCTTTAGGGTTCGGGTTAGTTTTAGGGTTAGGGTTAGGGTTAGGGTTAAGGTTCGGGGTAGGGTTAAGGTTAAGGTTCGGGTTAGGGTTAGGGTTAGGGTTAGGGTTAGGGTTCGCGTTAGGTTTCGGGTTAGGTGTCGGGTTAGGGTTAGGGTTAGGGTTCGGGTTAGGGTTAGGGTTAGGTCAGGGTTCGGGTTAGGGTTAGGGTTCGGGTTAGAGTTAGGGTTAGGGTTCGGGTTCGGGTTAGGGTTAGGATTCGGGTAAGGGGTTAGGGTTCGGTTCGTGTTAGGGTTAGGGTAGGGTTCGGGTTAGGGTTAGGTTTCGGGTTAGTGTTCCGGTTAGGGTTAGGGTTTGGGTTAGGGTTAGGGTTCGGTTTAGGGTTAGGGTTCCGGTTAGGGTTAGGGTTAGCGTTCGAGTTCGGGTTAGGGTTAGGGTTAGGGTTCGGGTTAGGTTTCGTGTTATGCTTAGGGTTAGGGTTAGCGTTAGGGTTCGGGTTAAGGTTAGGGTTCGGGTTAGGGTTAGGGTTAGGGTTCGTGTTAGGGTTAGGGTTAGGGTTCGGGTTAGGGTTAGGGTTACAGTTAGGGTTAGGGTTCGGGTTAGGGTTAGGGTTAGGTTTCGGTTTAGAGTTAGGGTTAGGGTTATGGTTAAGGTTAGGGTTCGGGTTAGGGTTAGGTTTAGGGTTAGGGTTTGGGTTAGGGTTCGGGTTAGGTTTCGGGTTAGGGTTCGGGTTAGGGTTAGGGTTAGGGTTAGGGTTAGGTTCGGGTTAGGGTTCGGGTTAGGGTTAGGTTTAGGTTCGGGTTAGGGTTCGGGTTAGGGTTAGGGTTCGGGTTAGGGTTAGGGTTAGGGTTCAGATTAGGGTTCTTGTTAGGGTTAGGGTTAGGGTTAGGGTTCGGGTTCGGGTTAGGGTTAGCTTTAGGGTTCGGGTTAGTTTTAGGGTTAGGGTTAGGGTTAGGGTTAAGGTTCGGGGTAGGGTTAAGGTTAAGGTTCGTGTTAGGGTTAGGGTTAGGGTTAGGGTTCGCGTTAGGGTTCGGGTTAGGTGTCGGGTTAGGGTTAGGGTTAGGGTTCGGGTTAGGGTTAGGGTTAGGTCAGGGTTCGGGTTAGGGTTAGGGTTCGGGTTAGAGTTAGGGTTAGGGTTCTTGTTCGGGTTAGGGTTAGGATTCGGGTAAGGGGTTAGGGTTCGGGTTCGGGTTAGGGTTAGGGTAGGGTTCGGGTTAGGGTTAGGTTTCGGGTTAGTGTTCCGGTTAGGGTTAGGGTTTGGGTTAGGGTTAGGGTTCGGTTTAGGGTTAGGGTTCCGGTTAGGGTTAGGGTGAGCGGTCGAGTTCGGGTTAGGGTTAGGGTTCGGGTTAGTGTTAGGGTTCGTGTTAGGGTTAGGGTTCGGGTTAGGGTTAGGGTTAGTGTTCGGGTTAGGGTTCGGGTTAGGGTTAGGGTTACGGTTAGGGTTAGGGTTCGGCTTGGGGTTAAGGTTCGGGTTAGGGTTAGGGTTAGGGTTAGGGTTAGGGTTCGGATTAGGGTTAGGGGTAGGTTTCGGTTTAGGGTTCGGGTTAGGGTTAGGGTTCGGGTTCGGGTGAGGGTTAGGGTTAGGGTTAGGGTTCGGTTTCGGGTTAGGTTTAGGGTTCGGGTTCGGGTTAGGGTTCGGGTTAGGCTTAGGGTTAGGGTTAGGGTTAGGGTTCGGGTTCGGGGTTAGGGTTAGGGTTAGGGTTAGGGTTCGGGTTAGGGTTCGGGTTAGGGTTAGGATTCGGGTAAGGTTGTTAGGGTTCGGGATCGGGTTAGGGTTAGGGTTAGGGTTCTGGTTAGGGTTAGTGTTAGGGTTCGGGTTCGGGTTAGGGTTAGGGCTCGGGTTAGTGTTAGGGTTCGGGTTAGGGTTAGGGTTCGGGTTCGGGTTAGGGTTAGGGTTAGGGTTCGGGTTCGGGTTAGGGTTAGGGTTAGGGTTAGGGTTCGGGTTAGGGTTAGTGTTCGGGTTCGGGTTCGGGTTAGGGTTCGGGTTAGGGTTAGTGTTTGGGTTAGGGTTAGGGTTTGGGTTAGGGTTAGGGTTCGGGTTAGGGTTAGGGTTCGGGTTAGGGTTAGGGTTAGGGTTAGGAGGTAGTGTTAGTGTTAGGGTTCGGGTTAGGTTTAGGTTTAGGGTTAGGGTTAGGGGTTAGGGTTCGGGTTAGTGTTAGGGTTAGGGTTAGGGTTCGGGTTCGGTATAGGTTTAGGGTTAGGGTTAAGGTTAGGGTTAGTGTTCGGATTAGGGTTAGGGGTAGGGTTCGGGTTATTGTTCGGGTTCGGGTTAGGGTTAGTGTTAGGGTTAGGGTTCGGGTTAGGGTTAGGGTTAGGGTTAGGGGTTAGGGTTAGGGTTTGGGTTCGGGTTAGGGTTAGGGTTACGGTTAGGGTTAGGGTTCGGTTTAGGGTTATGTTTAGGGTTTGAGTTAGGGTTAGGGTTAGTGTTATGTTTAGGGTTAGGGTTCGGGTTAGGGTTAGGTTTAGGGTTAGGTTTCGGGTTAGGGTTAGGGTTAGGGTTCGGGTTAGGGTTCGGGTTAGGGTTTGGGTTAGGGTTAGGGTTCGGGTTAGGGTTAGGGTTAGGGTTAGGGTTCGGTTTAGGGTTCGGGTTAGGGTTAGGGTTAGGGTCAGTGTTCGGGTTAGGGTTAGGGTTAAGGTTCGGGTTAGGGTTAGGGTTAGGGTTAGGGTTCACATTAGGGTTCGGGTTAGCGGTCGGGTAAGGGTTAGAGTTACGGTTCGGGTTAGGGTTAGGGTTAGGGTTAGGGTTCAGGTTAGGTTTAGGGTTCGGTTTAGTGTTAGGGTTAGGGTTCGGGTTCGGGTTAGGGTTAGGGTTCGGGTTCGGGTTAGGTTTAGGGTTCGGGTTAGGGTTTGGGTTAGGGATAGGGTTAGGGTTAGGGTTCGGGGTTAGGGTTTTGGTTAGGGTTCGGTTTAGGGTTCGGGTTAGGGTTAGGATTCGGATAAGGGGTTAGGGTTCGGGTTCGGGTTAGGGTTAGGGTTAGGGTTCCGGTTAAGGTTAGGGGTAGGGTTCGGTTTAGGTTTAGGGTTAGGGTTAGCGTTAGGGTTCGGGTTAGGGTTAGGTTTAGAGTTCGGGTTAGGGTTCGGGTTAGGGTTAGGGTTAGGGTTAGGGTTCGGGTTAGGGTTAAGTTTCGGGTTAGGGTTAGGGTTAGGGTTAGGGTTAGGGTTCGGATTAGAGTTAGGGGTAGGGTTCGGTTTAGGGTTCGGGTTAGGGTTAGGGTTAGGGTTCGGGTTCGGGTTAGGGTTAGGGTTAGGGTTAGGGTTCGGGTTAGGGTTAGTGTTCGGGTTCGGGTTCGGGTTAGGGTTCGGGTTAGGGTTAGTGTTTGGGTTAGGGTTAGGGTTCGGGTTAGGGTTACGGTTCGGGTTAGGGTTAGGGTTCGTGTTAGGGTTAGGGTTCGGGTTAGGGTTAGGTTTCGGGTTAGGGTTAGGGTTAGTGTTAGGGTTAGGGTTCGGGTTAGAGTTAGGGTTCGGGTTCGGGTTACGGTTAGGGTTAGGGTTAGGGTTCAGTTTCTGGTTAGGGTTAGGGTTAGGGTTAGGGTTAGGGTTAGGGTCAGGGTTCGAGTTAGGGTTAGTGTTAGGGTTAGTGTTCGGGTTAGGGTTAGGGTTCGGGTTAGGGTTAGGTTTAGGGTTCGGGTTAGGGTTCGGGTTAGGGTTCGGTTTAGGGTTAGGGTTTGGGTTAGGGTTAGGGTTCGGTTTAGGGTTAGGGCTAGGGTTAGGTTTTGGGTTAGGGTTAGGGTTAGGGGTAGGGTTCGGGTTAGGGTTAGGTTTAGGGTTAGGTTTAGGGTTAGGGTTAATGTTCGGGGTAGGGTTAGGGTTAAGGTTCGGGTTAGGGTTAGGGTTAGGGTTCGGGTTCGGGTTAGGGTTAGGTTTCGGGTTCGTGTTAGGGTTAGTGTTCGGGATAGGGTTAGGTTAGTGTTCGGGTTCGGGTTAGTGTTCGGGTATGTGTTAGGGTTCGGGTTCGGGTTAGGGTTAGGGTTAGGGTTCGCGTTAGGGTTCGGGTTAGGGTTCGGGTTATCGTTAGGGTTAGGGTAGGGTTCGGGTACGGGGTTAGGGTTAGGGTTAGGGTTCCGGTTAGGGTTAGTGTTAGGGTTCGGGTTCAGGTTAGGTTTAGGATTCGGGTTAGTGTTAGGGTTCGGGTTAGGGTTAGGGTTAGGGTTAGGGTTAGGGTTAGGGTTCGTGTTAGGGTTAGGGTTCGGGTTAGGGTTAGGGTTAGGGTTCGGGTTCGGGTTAGGGTTAGGGTTCGGGTTCGGGTTAGGGTTCGGGTTAGGGTTAGGTTTAGGGTTAGGGTTCGGGTTCAGGGTTATGGTTAGGGTTAGTGTTCGGGTTAGGGTTCGGGTTAGGGATAGGATTCGGGTAAGGGGTTAGAGTTCGGGTTCGTGTTAGGGTTAGGGTTAGGGTTAGGGTTTCGGTTAGGTATAGGGTTAGGGTTCGGTTTCGGGTCAGTGTTAGCGTTAGGGTTAGGGTTCAGGTTAGGGTTAGGGTTAGGGTTCGGGTTAGGGTTCGGGTTAGGCTTAGGGTTACGGTTAGGGTTAGGGTTAGCGTTAGGTTTCGGGTTAGGGTTAGGTTTAGGGTTAGCGTTCGGGTTAGGGTTAGGGTTCGGGTTAGGGTTAGGGTTAGGTTTCGGGTTCGGGTTAGGGTTAGGGTTCGGGTTCGTGTTAGGGTTAGTGTTCGGGTTAGGGTTCGGGTTATGGTTAGGGTTAGGGTAGGGTTCGGGTTCGGGGTTAGGGTTAGGGTTAGGGTTCCGTTTAGGGTTCGGGTTAGGGTTAGGATTCGGGTAAGGGGTTAGAGTTCGGGTTCGCGTTAGGGTTAGGATTAGGGTTCCGGTTAAGGTTAGGGTTCGGGTTCGGGTTAGGGTTAGGGTTCGGGTTAGTGTTAGGGTTCGGGTTAGGGTTAGGGTTCGGGTTAGGGTTAGGGTTAGGGTTAGGTTTCGGTTTCGGGTGAGGGTTCGGGTTAGGTTTAGGATTAGTGTTAGGGTTAGGGTTAGGGTTAGGGTTCGGGTTCGGTTTACGGTTAGTGTTAGGGTTAGGGTTCGGGTTCGGGTTAGGGTTCGGGTTCGGGTTAGGGTTAGGGTTCGGGTTCGGTTTAGGGTTAGTGTTAGGGTTAGGGTTCGGGTTAGGTTTAGGGTTCGGGTTAGGGGTAGGGTTCGGGTTCGGGTTAGGGTTAGGGTTCGGGTTAGGTTTCCGGTTAGGGTTAGGGTTCGGTTTAGGTTTAGGGTTCGGGTTAGGCTTAGGGTTAGTTTTAGGAGTTAGGGTTAGGGTTAGTGTTCGGGTTAGGGTTAGGGTTAGGGTTAGGGTTAGGGGTTAGGGTTCGGGTTAGGGTTAGGTTTAGGGTTAGGGTTAGGGTTCGGGTTCGGGTTAGGGTTAGGGTTAGGGTTAAGGTTAGTGTTAGTGTTCGGATTAGGGTTAGGGGTAGGGTTCGGGTTAGGTTCGGGTTCGGGTTAGGGTTAGGGTTAGGGTTAGGTTTCGGGTTAGGGTTAGGTTTAGGGTTAGGGGTTAGGGTTATGGGTAGGGTTCAGGTTAGGGTTAGGGTTACGGTTAGGGTTTGGGTTCGGGTTAGGGTTATGGTTAGGGTTCGGGTTAGGGTTAGGATTCGGGTAAGGGGTTAGGGTTCGGGTTCGGGTTAGGCTTAGGGTTAGGGTTCCGGTTAAGGTTAGGATTAGGGTTCGGTTTAGGGTTAGGGTTAGGTTTAGTGTTAGGGTTCGGGTTAGGGTTAGTGTTCGGGTTAGGGTTCGGTTTAGGGTTAGGGTTATGGTTAGGGTTAGGGTTCGGGTTAGGGTTAAGGTTCGGGTTAGGGTTAGGGTTAGGGTTAGAGTTAGGGTTCGGATTAGGGTTAGGGGTAGGTTTCGGTTTAGGGTTCGGGTTAGGGTTAGGGTTCGGGTTCGGGTGAGGGTTAGGGTTAGGGTTAGGGTTCGGTTTCGGGTTAGGGTTAGGGTTCGGGTTCGGGTTAGGGTTCGGGTTAGGCTTAGGGTTAGGGTTAGGGTTAGGGTTCGGGTTCGGGGTTAGGGTTAGGGTTAGGGTTAGGGTTCGGGTTAGGGTTCGGGTTAGGGTTAGGATTCGGGTAAGGTTGTTAGGGTTCGGGTTCGGGTTATGGTTAGGGTTAGGGTTCTGGTTAGGGTTAGTGTTAGGGTTCGGGTTCGGGTTAGGGTTAGGGTTCGGGTTAGTGTTAGGGTTCGGGTTAGGGTTAGGGTTCGGGTTCGGGTTAGGGTTAGGCTTAGGTTTCGGGTTCGGGTTAGGGTTAGGGTTAGGGTTCGGGTTAGGGTTAGAGTTCGGTTTAGGGTTAGGATTAGGGTTCGGGTTAGGGTTAGGGTTTGGGTTAGGGTTAGGGTTCGGGTTAGGGTTAGGGTTCCGGTTAGGGTTAGTGTTAGGGTTCGGGTTCGGGTTAGGGTTAGGGTTCGGGTTAGTGTTAGGGTTCGGGTTAGGGTTAGGGTTCGGGATAGGGTTAGGGTTAGGGCTAGGGTTAGGGTTCGTGTTCGGGTTAGGGTTCGGATTAGGGTTAGGGTTAGGGGTAGGGTTAGGGTTAGGGTTAGGCTTAGGGTTAGGTTTCGCGTTAGGGTTCGGGATTGGTGTCGAGTTAGGGTTAGGTTTAGGGTTCGGGTTCGGGTTAGGGTTAGGGTTAGGGTTCGGGCTAGGGTTAGGGTTAAGTTTCGGGTTCGGGTTCGGGTTAGGGTTCGGGTTCGGGTTAGGGTTCGGGTTCGGGGTTAGGGTTAGGGTTAGGGTTCGGGTTAGGGTTCGGGTTAGGGTTAGGATTCGGGTAAGGTGTTAGGGTTCGGGTTCGGGTTAGGGTTAGGGTTAGGGTTCCGGTTAGGGTTAGGGTTAGGGTTCGGGTTAGGGTTAGGGTTAGTGTTAGGGTTAGGGTTCAGGTTAGGGTTAGGGTTAGGGTTCGGGTTAGGGATCGTGTTATGCTTAGGGTTAGGGTTAGCGTTAGGGTTCGGGTTAGGGTTAGGGTTCGGGTTAGGGTTAGGGTTAGGGTTCGGGTTAGGGTTAGGGTTAGGGTTCGGGTTAGGGTTAGGGTTACGGTTAGGGTTAGGGTTCGGGTTAGGGTTAGGGTTAGGGTTCGGTTTAGAGTTAGGTTTAGGGTTATGGTTACGGTTAGGGTTCGGGTTAGGGTTAGGTTTAGGGTTAGGGTTTGGGTTAGGGTTCGGGTTAGGGTTCGGGTTAGGGTTCGGGTTAGGGTTAGGGTTAGGGTTAGGGTTAGGGTTCGTGTTAGGGTTAGGGTTCGGGTTAGGGTTAGGGTTAGGGTTCGGGTTCGGGTTAGGGTTAGGGTTCGGGTTCGGGTTAGGGTTCGGGTTAGGGTTAGGTTTAGGGTTAGGGTTCGGGTTCAGGGTTATGGTTAGGGTTAGTGTTCGGGTTAGGGTTCGGGTTAGGGATAGGATTCGGGTAAGGGGTTAGAGTTCGGGTTCGTGTTAGGGTTAGGGTTAGGGTTAGGGTTTCGGTTAGGTATAGGGTAAGGGTTCGGTTTCGGGTCAGTGTTAGCGTTAGGGTTAGGGTTCAGGTTAGGGTTAGGGTTAGGGTTCGGGTTAGGGTTCGGGTTAGGCTTAGGGTTACGGTTAGGGTTAGGGTTAGCGTTAGGTTTCGGGTTAGGGTTAGGTTTAGGGTTAGGGTTCGGGTTAGGGTTAGGGTTCGGGTTAGGGTTAGGGTTAGGGTTCGGGTTCGGGTTAGGGTTAGGGTTCGGGTTCGTGTTAGGGTTAGTGTTCGGGTTAGGGTTCGGGTTATGGTTAGGGTTAGGGTAGGGTTCGGGTTCGGGGTTAGTGTTAGGGTTAGGGTTCCGTTTAGGGTTCGGGTTAGGGTTAGGATTCGGGTAAGGGGTTAGAGTTCGGGTTCGCGTTAGGGTTAGGATTAGGGTTCCGGTTAAGGTTAGGGTTCGGGTTCGGGTTAGGGTTAGTTTTCGGGTTAGTGTTAGGGTTCGGGTTAGGGTTAGGGTTCGGGTTAGGGTTAGGGTTAGGGTTAGGTTTCGGTTTCGGGTGAGGGTTCGGGTTAGGTTTAGGATTAGTGTTAGGGTTAGGGTTAGGGTTAGGGTTCGGGTTCGGTTTACGGTTAGTGTTAGGGTTAGGGTTCGGGTTCGGGTTAGGGTTCGGGTTCGGGTTAGGGTTAGGGTTCGGGTTCGGTTTAGGGTTAGTGTTAGGGTTAGGGTTCGGGTTAGGTTTAGGGTTCGGGTTAGGGGTAGGGTTCGGGTTCGGGTTAGGGTTAGGGTTCGGGTTAGGTTTCCGGTTAGGGTTAGGGTTCGGTTTAGGTTTAGGGTTCGGGTTAGGCTTAGGGTTAGTTTTAGGAGTTAGGGTTAGGGTTAGTGTTCGGGTTAGGGTTAGGGTTAGGGTTAGGGTTAGGGTTAGGGGTTAGGGTTCGGGTTAGGGTTAGGTTTAGGGTTAGGGTTAGGGTTCGGGTTCGGGTTAGGGTTAGGGTTAGGGTTAAGGTTAGTGTTAGTGTTCGGATTAGGGTTAGGGGTAGGGTTCGGGTTAGGTTCGGGTTCGGGTTAGGGTTAGGGTTAGGGTTAGGTTTCGGGTTAGGGTTAGGTTTAGGGTTAGGGGTTAGGGTTATGGGTAGGGTTCAGGTTAGGGTTAGGGTTACGGTTAGGGTTTGGGTTCGGGTTAGGGTTATGGTTAGGGTTCGGGTTAGGGTTAGGGTTATGGTTAGGTTTAGGGTTCGGGTTAGGGTTAGGTTTAGGGTTATTTTTCGGGTTAGGGATAGGGTTAGGGTTCGGGTTAGGTTCGGGTTAGGGTTAGGGGTAGGGTTAGGGTTAGGGTTAGGTTTAGGGTTAGGGTTAGGGTTCGGTTTAGGGTTAGGGTTAGGGTTAGTGTTTGGGTTAGGTTTCGGGTTAGGGTTAGGGTTAGGGTTAGGGTTAGGGTAGGGTTCGCGTTAGGGTTCGGGTTAGGGGTCGGTTTAGGGTTAGGGTTAGGGTTCGGGTTAGGGTTAGGGTTAGGTTTAGGGTTCAGGTTAGGTTTAGGGTTCGGGTTAGTGTTAGGGTTAGGGTTCGGGTTCGGTTTAGGGTTAGGGTTCGGGTTCGGGTTAGGGTTAGGTTTCGGGTTAGCGTTAGGGTTAGGGTTCGGGTTCGGGGTTAGGTTTATGGTTAGGGTTCGGGTTAGGGTTAGGATTCGGGTAAGGGGTTAGGGTTCGGGTTCGGGTTAGGGTTAGGGTTAGGGTTCCGGTTAAGGTTAGGATTAGGGTTCGGTTTAGGGTTAGGGTTAGGTTTAGTGTTAGGGTTCGGGTTAGGGTTAGTGTTCGGGTTAGGGTTCGGGTTAGGGTTAGGGTTATGGTTAGGGTTAGGGTTCGGGTTAGGGTTAAGGTTCGGGTTAGGGTTAGGGTTAGGGTTAGAGTTAGGGTTCGGATTAGGGTTAGGGGTAGGTTTCGGTTTAGGGTTCGGGTTAGGGTTAGGGTTCAGGTTCGGGTGAGGGTTAGGGTTAGGGTTAGGGTTCGGTTTCGGGTTAGGGTTAGGGTTCAGGTTCGGGTTAGGGTTCGGGTTAGGCTTAGGGTTAGGGTTAGGGTTAGGGTTCGGGTTCGGGGTTAGGGTTAGGGTTAGGGTTAGGGTTCGGGTTAGGGTTCGGGTTAGGGTTAGGATTCGGGTAAGGTTGTTAGGGTTCGGGTTCGGGTTATGGTTAGGGTTAGGGTTCTGGTTAGGGTTAGTGTTAGGGTTCGGGTTCGGGTTAGGGTTAGGGTTCGGGTTAGTGTTAGGGTTCGGGTTAGGGTTAGGGTTCGGGTTCGGGTTAGGGTTAGGCTTAGGTTTCGGGTTCGGGTTAGGGTTAGGGTTAGGGTTGGGGTTAGGGTTAGAGTTCGGTTTAGGGTTAGGATTAGGGTTCGGGTTAGGGTTAGGGTTTGGGTTAGGGTTAGGGTTCGGGTTAGGGTTAGGGTTCCGGTTAGGGTTAGTGTTAGGGTTCGGGTTCGGGTTAGGGTTAGGGTTCGGGTTAGTGTTAGGGTTCGGGTTAGGGTTAGGGTTCGGGTTAGGGTTAGGGTTAGGGCTAGGGTTAGGGTTCGTGTTCGGGTTAGGGTTCGGATTAGGGTTAGGGTTAGGGGTAGGGTTAGGGTTAGGGTTAGGCTTAGGGTTAGGTTTCGCATTAGGGTTCGGGATTGGTGTCGAGTTAGGGTTAGGTTTAGGGTTCGGGTTCGGGTTAGGGTTAGGGTTAGGGTTAGAGTTCGGGTTCGGGGTTAGGGTTAGGGTTCGGGTTAGGGTTCGGGTTAGGGTTAGGATTCGGGTAAGGGGTTAGGGTTCGGGTTCGGGTTAGGGTTAGGGTTCCGGTTAGGGTTAGGGTTAGGGTTCGGGTTAGGTT
>JAVLSZ010000067.1:702500-707500 GCA_032313775.1 Urocyon cinereoargenteus
GGTTAGGGTTCGGGTTAGGGTTAGGGTTACGGTTAGGGTTAGGGTTCGGGTTAGGGTTAGGGTTAGGGTTCGGTTTAGAGTTAGGTTTAGGGTTATGGTTACGGTTAGGGTTCGTGTTAGGTTTAGGTTTAGTGTTAGGGTTCGGGTTAGGGTTCGGGTTCGGGTTAGGGTTAGGTTTAGGGTTCGGGTTAGGTTTAGGGTTCGGGTTAGAGTTCGGGTTAGGGTTCGGTTTAGGGTTAGGGTTTGGGTTAGGGTTAGGTTTCGGGTTAGGGTTAGGGTTCCGGTTAAGGTTAGGGTTAGTGTTCGGGTTCGGGTTAGGGTTAGGGTTAGTGTTAGGGTTAGGGTTCGGGTTCGGGTTAGGGTTCGGGTTAGTGTTAGGGTTCGGGTTCGGGTTAGGGTTCGGGTTAGTGTTAGGGTTCGGTTTAGGGTTAGGGTTCGGGTTAGGGTTAGGTTAGGGTTCGGGATCGGGTTAGTGTTCGGGTTAGTGTTAGGGTTCGGGTTAGGGTTAGGGTTCGGGTTAGGGTTAGGGTTAGGGATAGGGTTCGGGTTCGGGTTAGTGTTCGGTTTAGGGTTTGGGTTAGGGTTAGGGTTAGGGTTAGGGTTAGGGTTACGGTTAGGGTTCGGGATAGGGTTAGGGTTAGGGTTAGGGTTCGGATTAGTGTTAGGGGTAGGGTTCGGGTTAGGGTTCGGGTTCGGGTTAGGGTTAGGGTTAGGGTTAGGGTATGTGTTAGGGTTCGGGTTAGGGGTCGGGTTAGGGTTAGGGTTAGGGTTCGGGTTAGGGTTAGGGCTTAGGGTTAGGGTTCGGGTTAGGGTTAGAGTTCATGTTAGGCTTAGGGTTTGGGTTCGGGTTAGGTTTAGGGTTAGGGTTCGGGTTAGGGTTAGGATTAGGGTTCGGGTTAGGTTTAGGGTTTAGTTTAGGTTTAGGGTATGTGTTAGGGTTCGGGTTCGGGTTAGGGTTAGGGTTAGGGTTCGCGTTAGGGTTAGGGTTCGGGTTAGGGTTAGGGTTAGGGTTCGGGTTCGGGTTAGGGTTAAGGTTAGGGTTAGGGTATGTGTTAGGGTTCGGGTTAGGGGTCGGGTTAGGTTTAGGTTTAGGGTTCGGTTTAGGGTTAGGGTTAGAGTTCATGTTAGGCTTAGGGTTAGTGTTCGGTTTAGGTTTAGGGTTAGGGTTCGGTTTAGGGTTAGGGTTAGGGTTAGGGTTCGGGTTATCGTTAGGGTTAGGGTAGGGTTCGGGTTCGGGGTTAGGGTTAGGGTTAGGGTTCCGGTTAGGGTTAGTGTTAGGGTTCGGGTTCAGGTTAGGGTTAGGATTCGGGTTAGTGTTAGGGTTCGGGTTAGGGTTAGGGTTAGGGTTAGGGTTCGGGTTAGGGTTAGGGTTAGGGTTAGGGTTAAGGTTCGGGTTCGGGTTAGGGTTAGGTTTCGGGTTCGTGTTAGGGTTAGTGTTCGGGATAGGGTTAGGTTAGGGTTCGGGTTCGGGTTAGTGTTCGGGTATGTGTTAGGGTTCGGGTTCGTGTTAGGGTTAGGGTTAGGGTTCGCGTTAGGGTTCGGGTTAGGGGTCGGGTTAGGTTTAGGTTTAGGGTTCGGGTTAGGGTTAGGGTTAGAGTTCATGTTAGGCTTAGGGTTAGTGTTCGGTTTAGGTTTAGGGTTAGGGTTCGGTTTAGGGTTAGGGTTAGGTTTAGGTTTAGGGTTTGGGTTAGGGTTAGGGTTAGGGTTCGGGTTAGGGTTAGGGTTAGGGTTCGGGTTCGGGTTAGGGTTAGGTTTCGGGTTCGTGTTAGGGTTAGTGTTCGGGTTAGGGTTCGGGTTATCGTTAGGGTTAGGGTAGGGTTCGGGTTCGGGGTTAGGGTTAGGGTTAGGGTTCCGGTTAGGGTTAGTGTTAGGGTTCGGGTTCAGGTTAGGTTTAGGATTCGGGTTAGTGTTAGGGTTCGGTTTAGGTTTAGGGTTAGGGTTCGGGTTAGGGTTAGGGTTAGGGTTCGTGTTAGGGTTAGGGTTCGGGTTAGGGTTAGGGTTAGGGTTCGGGTTCGGGTTAGGGTTAGGGTTCGGTTTCGGGTTAGGGTTCGGGTTAGGGTTAGGTTTAGGGTTAGGGTTCGGGTTCAGGGTTATGGTTAGGGTTAGTGTTCGGGTTAGGGTTCGGGTTAGGGATAGGATTCGGGTAAGGGGTTAGAGTTCGGGTTCGTGTTAGGGTTAGGGTTAGGGTTAGGGTTTCGGTTAGGTATAGGGTTAGGGTTCGGTTTCGGGTCAGTGTTAGCGTTAGGGTTAGGGTTCAGGTTAGGGTTAGGGTTAGGGTTCGGGTTAGGGTTCGGGTTAGGCTTAGGGTTACGGTTAGGGTTAGGGTTAGCGTTAGGTTTCGGGTTAGGGTTAGGTTTAGGGTTAGGGTTCGGGTTAGGGTTAGGGTTAGGGTTCGGGTTAGGGTTAGGGTTAGGGTTCGGGTTCGGGTTAGGGTTAGGGTTCGGGTTCGTGTTAGGGTTAGTGTTCGGGTTAGGGTTCGGGTTATGGTTAGGGTTAGGGTAGGGTTCGGGTTCGGGGTTAGGGTTAGGGTTAGGGTTCCGTTTAGGGTTCGGGTTAGGGTTAGGATTCGGGTAAGGGGTTAGAGTTCGGGTTCGCGTTAGGGTTAGGATTAGGGTTCCGATTACGGTTAGGGTTCGGGTTAGGGTTAGGGTTCGGGTTAGTGTTAGGGTTCGGGTTAGGGTTAGGGTTCGGGTTAGGGTTAGGGTTAGGGTTAGGTTTCGGTTTCGGGTGAGGGTTCGGTTTAGGTTTAGGATTAGTGTTAGGGTTAGGGTTAGGGTTAGGGTTCGGGTTCGGTTTACGGTTAGTGTTAGGGTTAGGGTTCGGGTTCGGGTTAGGGTTCGGGTTCGGGTTAGGGTTAGGGTTCGGGTTCGGTTTAGGGTTAGTGTTAGGGTTAGGGTTCGGGTTAGGTTTAGGGTTCGGGTTAGGGGTAGGGTTCGGGTTCGGGTTAGGGTTAGGGTTCGGGTTAGGTTTCCGGTTAGGGTTAGGGTTCGGTTTAGGTTTAGGGTTCGTGTTAGGGTTAGGGTTAGTTTTAGGAGTTAGGGTTAGGGTTAGTGTTCGGGTTAGGGTTAGGGTTAGGGTTAGGGTTAGGGGTTAGGGTTCGGGTTAGGGTTAGGTTTAGGGTTAGGGTTAGGGTTCGGGTTCGGGTTAGGGTTAAGGTTAGGGTTAAGGTTAGTGTTAGTGTTCGGATTAGGGTTAGGGGTAGGGTTCGGGTTAGGTTCGGGTTCGGGTAAGGGTTAGGGTTAGGGTTAGGGTTCGGGTTAGAGTTAGGTTTAGGGTTAGGGGTTAGGGTTAGGGGTAGGGTTCAGGTTAGGGTTAGGGTTACGGTTAGGGTTTGGGTTCGGGTTAGGGTTATGGTTAGGGTTCGGGTTAGGGTTAGGGTTAGGGTTATGGTTAGGTTTAGGGTTCGGGTTAGGGTTAAGTTTAGGGTTATTTTTCGGGTTAGGGATAGGGTTAGGGTTCGGGTTAGGTTCGGGTTAGGGTTAGGGGTAGGGTTAGGGTTAGGGTTAGGTTTAGGGTTAGGGTTAGGGTTCGGTTTAGGGTTAGGGTTAGGGTTAGTGTTTGGGTTAGGTTTCGGGTTAGGGTTAGGGTTAGGGTTAGGGTTAGGGTTAGGGTTCGCGTTAGGGTTCGGGTTAGGGGTCGGTTTAGGGTTAGGGTTAGGGTCGGGTTAGGGTTAGGGTTAGGTTTAGGGTTCAGGTTAGGTTTAGGGTTCGGGTTAGTGTTAGGGTTAGGGTTCGGGTTCGGTTTAGGGTTAGGGTTCGGGTTCGGGTTAGGGTTAGGTTTCGGGTTAGCGTTAGGGTTAGGGTTCGGGTTCGGGGTTAGGTTTATGGTTAGGGTTCGGGTTAGGGTTAGGATTCGGGTAAGGGGTTAGGGTTCGGGTTCGGGTTAGGGTTAGGGTTAGGGTTCCGGTTAAGGTTAGGATTAGGGTTCGGTTTAGGGTTAGGGTTAGGTTTAGTGTTAGGGTTCGGGTTAGGGTTAGTGTTCGGGTTAGGGTTCGGGTTAGGGTTAGGGTTATGGTTAGGGTTAGGGTTCGGGTTAGGGTTAAGGTTCGGGTTAGGGTTAGGGTTAGTGTTACAGTTAGGGTTCGGATTAGGGTTAGGGGTAGTTTTCGGTTTAGGGTTCGGGTTAGGGTTAGGGTTCGGGTTCGGGTGAGGGTTAGGGTTAGGGTTAGGGTTCGGTTTCGGGTTAGGGTTAGTGTTCGGGTTCGGGTTAGTGTTCGGGTTAGGCTTAGGGTTAGGGTTAGGGTTAGGGTTCGGGTTCGGGGTTAGGGTTAGGGTTAGGGTTAGGGTTCGGGTTAGGGTTCGGGTTAGGGTTAGGATTCGGGTAAGGTTGTTAGGGTTCGGGTTCGGGTTATGGTTAGGGTTAGGGTTCTGGTTAGGGTTAGTGTTAGGGTTCGGGTTCGGGTTAGGGTTAGGGTTCGGGTTAGTGTTAGGGTTCGGGTTAGGTTTAGGGTTCGGGTCCGGGTTAGGGTTAGGCTTAGGTTTCGGGTTCGGGTTAGGGTTAGGGTTAGGGTTCGCGTTAGGGTTAGAGTTCGGTTTAGGGTTAGGATTAGGGTTCGGGTTAGGGTTAGGGTTTGGGTTAGGGTTAGGGTTCGGGTTAGGGTTAGGGTTCCGGTTAGGTTTAGTGTTAGGGTTCGGGTTCGGGTTAGGGTTAGGGTTCGGGTTAGTGTTAGGGTTCGGGTTAGGGTTAGGGTTCGGGTTAGGGTTAGGGTTAGGGCTAGGGTTAGGGTTCGTGTTCGGGTTAGGGTTCGGGTTAGGGTTAGGGTTAGGGTTCCGGTTAGGTTTAGTGTTAGGGTTCGGGTTCGGGTTAGGGTTAGGGTTCGGGTTAGTGTTAGGGTTCGGGTTAGGGTTAGGGTTCGGGTTAGGGTTAGGGTTAGGGCTAGGGTTAGGGTTCGTGTTCGGGTTAGGGTTCGGGTTAGGGTTAGGGTTAGGGGTAGGGTTAGGGTTAGGGTTAGGATTCGGGTAAGGGGTTAGGGTTCGGGTTCGGGTTAGGGTTAGGGTTAG
>JAVLSZ010000067.1:712500-717500 GCA_032313775.1 Urocyon cinereoargenteus
TTCGGGTTAGGGTTAGGGTTCAGGTTCGGTTTAGGGTTAGTGTTAGAGTTAGGGTTCGGGTTAGGTTTAGGGTTCGGGTTAGGGGTAGGGTTCGGGTTCGGGTTAGGGTTAGGGTTCGGGTTAGGTTTCCAGTTAGGGTTAGGGTTCGGGTTAGGTTTAGGGTTCGGGTTAGGGTTAGGGTTAGTTTTAGGAGTTAGGGTTAGGGTTAGGGTTCGGGTTAGGGTTAGGGTTAGGGTTAGGGTTAGGGGTTAGGGTTCGGGTTAGGGTTAGGTTTAGGGTTAGGGTTACGTTTCGGGTTCGGGTTAGGGTTAGGCTTAGGGTTAAGGTTAGTGTTAGTGTTCGGATTAGGGTTAGGGGTAGGGTTCGGGTTAGGTTCGGGTTCGGGTTAGGGTTAGGGTTAGGGTTCGGGTTAGGCTTAGGTTTAGGGTTAGGGGTTATGGTTAGGGGTAGGGTTCGGGTTAGGGTTAGGGTTACGGTTAGGGTTTGGGTTCGTGTTAGGATTATGGTTAGGGTTCGGGTTAGGGTTAGGGTTAGGGTTATGGTTAGGTTTAGGGTTCGGGTTAGGGTTAGGTTTAGGGTTATTTTTCGGGTTAGGGATAGGGTTAGGGTTCGGGTTAGGTTCGGGTTAGGGTTAGGGGTAGGGTCAGTGTTCGGGTTAGGTTTAGGGTTAGGGTTAGGGTTCGGTTTAGGGTTAGGGTTAGGGTTAGTGTTTGGGTTAGGTTTCGGGTTAGGGTTAGGTTTAGGGTTAGGGTTAGGGTTCGCGTTAGGGTTCGGGTTAGGGGTCGGTTTAGGGTTAGGGTTAGGGTTCGGGTTAGGGTTAGGGTTAGGTTTAGGGTTCAGGTTAGGTTTAGGGTTCGGGTTAGTGTTAGGGTTAGGGTTCGGGTTCGGTTTAGGGTTAGGGTTCGGGTTCGGGTTAGGGTTAGGTTTCGGGTTAGGGTTAGGGTTAGGGTTCGGGTTCGGGGTTAGGGTTATGGTTAGGGTTCGGGTTAAGGTTAGGATTCGGGTAAGGGGTTAGGGTTCGGGTTCGGGTTAGGGTTAGGGTTAGGGTTCCGGTTAAGGTTAGGATTAGGGTTCGGTTTAGGGTTAGGGTTAGGTTTAGTGTTAGGTTTCGGGTTAGGGTTAGTGTTCGGGTTAGGGTTCGGATTAGGGTTAGGGTTATGGTTAGGGTTAGTGTTCGGGTTAGGGTTAAGGTTCGGGTTAGGGTTAGGGTTAGGGTTAGCGTTAGGGTTCGGATTAGGGTTAGGGGTAGGTTTCGGTTTAGGGTTCGGGTTAGGGTTAGGGTTCGGGTTCGGGTGAGGGTTAGGGTTAGGGTTAGGGTTCGGTTTCGGGTTAGGGTTAGGGTTCGGGTTCGGGTTAGGGTTCGGGATAGGGTTACGGTTAGGGTTCGGGTTAGGTTTAGGGTTAGGGTTAGGGTTCGGGTTAGGGTTAGGGTTAGGGTTCTGGTTAGGGTTAGTGTTAGGGTTCGGGTTCGGGTTAGGGTTAGGGTTCGGGATAGTGTTAGGGTTCGGGTTAGGGTTAGGGTTCGGGTTCGGGTTAGGGTTAGGCTTAGGTTTCGGGTTCGGGTTAGGGTTAGGGTTAGGGTTCGGGTTAGGGTTAGAGTTCGGTTTAGGGTTAGGATTAGGGTTCGGGTTAGGGTTAAGGTTTGGGTTAGGGTTAGGTTTCGGGTTAGGGTTAGGGTTCCGGTTAGGGTTAGTGTTAGTGTTCGGGTTCGGGTTAGGGTTAGGGTTCGGGTTAGTGTTAGGGTTCGGGTTAGGGTTAGGGTTCGGGTTAGGGTTAGGGTTAGGGCTAGGGTTAGGGTTCGTGTTCGGGTTAGGGTTCGGGTTAGGGTTAGGGTTAGGGGTAGGGTTAGGGTTAGGGTTAGGCTTAGGGTTAGGTTTCGCGTTAGGGTTCGGGATTGGTGTCGAGTTAGTGTTAGGTTTAGGGTTCGGGTTCGGGTTAGGGTTAGGGTTAGGGTTCGGGCTAGGTTTAGGGTTAAGTTTCGGGTTCGGGTTAGCGTTAGGGTTCGGGTTCGGGTTAGGGTTCGGGTTCGGGGTTAGGGTTAGGGTTAGGGTTCGGGTTAGGGTTCGGGTTAGGGTTAGGATTCGGGTAAGGGGTTAGGGTTCGGGTTCGGGTTAGGGTTAGGGTTAGGGTTCCGGTTAGGGTTAGGGTTAGGGTTCGGGTTAGGGTTAGGGTTAGTGTTAGGGTTAGGGTTCAGGTTAGGGTTAGGGTTAGGGTTCGGGTTAGGGTTCGTGTTATGCTTAGGGTTAGGTTTAGCGTTAGGGTTCGGGTTAGGGTTAGGGTTCGGGTTAGGGTTAGGGTTAGGGTTCGGATTAGGGTTAGGGTTAGGGTTCGGGTTAGGGTTAGGGTTACGGTTAGGGTTTAGGGTTAGGGGTAGGGTTCAGGTTAGGGTTAGGGTTACGGTTAGGGTTTGGGTTCGGGTTAGGGTTATGGTTAGGGTTCGGGTTAGGGTTAGGGTTAGGGTTATGGTTAGGTTTAGGGTTCGGGTTAGGGTTAAGTTTAGGGTTATTTTTCGGGTTAGGGATAGGGTTAGGGTTCGGGTTAGGTTCGGGTTAGGGTTAGGGGTAGGGTTAGGGTTAGGGTTAGGTTTAGGGTTAGGGTTAGGGTTCGGTTTAGGGTTAGGGTTAGGGTTAGTGTTTGGGTTAGGTTTCGGGTTAGGGTTAGGGTTAGGGTTTGGGTTAGGGTTAGGGTTCGCGTTAGGGTTCGGGTTAGGGGTCGGTTTAGGGTTAGGGTTAGGGTCGGGTTAGGGTTAGGGTTAGGTTTAGGGTTCAGGTTAGGTTTAGGGTTCGGGTTAGTGTTAGGGTTAGGGTTCGGGTTCGGTTTAGGGTTAGGGTTCGGGTTCGGGTTAGGGTTAGGTTTCGGGTTAGCGTTAGGGTTAGGGTTCGGGTTCGGGGTTAGGTTTATGGTTAGGGTTCGGGTTAGGGTTAGGATTCGGGTAAGGGGTTAGGGTTCGGGTTCGGGTTAGGGTTAGGGTTAGGGTTCCGGTTAAGGTTAGGATTAGGGTTCGGTTTAGGGTTAGGGTTAGGTTTAGTGTTAGGGTTCGGGTTAGGGTTAGTGTTCGGGTTAGGGTTCGGGTTAGGGTTAGGGTTATGGTTAGGGTTAGGGTTCGGTTTAGGGTTAAGGTTCGGGTTAGGGTTAGGGTTAGTGTTAGAGTTAGGGTTCGGATTAGGGTTAGGGGTAGTTTTCGGTTTAGGGTTCGGGTTAGGGTTAGGGTTCGGGTTCGGGTGAGGGTTAGGGTTAGGGTTAGGGTTCGGTTTCGGGTTAGGGTTAGTGTTCGGGTTCGGGTTAGTGTTCGGGTTAGGCTTAGGGTTAGGGTTAGGGTTAGGGTTCGGGTTCGGGGTTGGGGTTAGGGTTAGGGTTAGGGTTCGGGTTAGGGTTCGGGTTAGGGATAGGATTCGGGTAAGGTTGTTAGGGTTCGGGTTCGGGTTATGGTTAGGTTTAGGGTTCTGGTTAGGGTTAGTGTTAGGGTTCGGGTTCGGGTTAGGGTTAGGGTTCGGGTTAGTGTTAGGGTTCGGGTTAGGTTTAGGGTTCGGGTCCGGGTTAGGGTTAGGCTTAGGTTTCGGGTTCGGGTTAGGGTTAGGGTTAGGGTTCGCGTTAGGGTTAGAGTTCGGTTTAGGGTTAGGATTAGGGTTCGGGTTAGGGTTAGGGTTTGGGTTAGGGTTAGGGTTCGGGTTAGGGTTAGGGTTCCGGTTAGGTTTAGTGTTAGGGTTCGGGTTCGGGTTAGGGTTAGGGTTCGGGTTAGTGTTAGGGTTCGGGTTAGGGTTAGGGTTCGGGTTAGGGTTAGGGTTAGGGCTAGGGTTAGGGTTCGTGTTCGGGTTAGGGTTCGGGTTAGGGTTAGGGTTAGGGTTCCGGTTAGGTTTAGTGTTAGGGTTCGGGTTCGGGTTAGGGTTAGGGTTCGGGTTAGTGTTAGGGTTCGGGTTAGGGTTAGGGTTCGGGTTAGGGTTAGGGTTAGGGCTAGGGTTAGGGTTCGTGTTCGGGTTAGGGTTCGGTTTAGGGTTAGGGTTAGGGGTAGGGTTAGGGTTAGGGTTAGGATTCGGGTAAGGGGTTAGGGTTCGGGTTCGGGTTAGGGTTAGGGTTAGGGTTCCGGTTAAGGTTAGGGTTAGTGTTCGAGTTCGGGTTAGGGTTAGGGTTCGGGTTAGTGTTAGGGTTCGGGTTAGGGTTAGGGTTCGGGTTAGGGTTAGGGTTAGGATTAGGGTTAGGGTTCGGGTTCGGTTTAGGTTTGGGTTAGGGTTAGGGTTAGTGTTAGGGTTAGGTTTAGGGTTAGGGTTCGGGTTCGGTTTAGGGTTAGTTTTAGGGTTAGGGTTGGGTTCGGGTTAGGGTTCGGGTTCGGGTTAGGGTTAGGGTTCGGGTTCGGGTTAGGGTTAGTGTTAGGGTTAGGGTTCGGGTTAGGGTTAGGGTTCGGTTTAGGTGTAGGGTTCGGGTTCGGGTTAGGGTCAGGGTTCGGGTTAGGGTTAGGGTTAGGGTTAGGGTTCGGGTTAGGGTTAGGGTTCGGGTTAGGGTTAGGGTTAGGTTTAGGAGGTAGTGTTAGTGTTAGGGTTCGGGTTAGGGTTAGGTTTAGGGTTAGGGTTAGGGGTTAGGGTTCGGGTTAGTGTTAGGGTTAGGGTTAGAGTTCGGGTTCGGTATAGGTTTAGGGTTAGGGTTAAGGTTAGGGTTAGTGTTCGGATTAGGGTTATGGGTAGGGTTCGGGTTATTGTTCGGGTTCGGGTTAGGGTTAGTGTTAGGGTTAGGGTTCGGGTTAGGGTTAGGGTTAGGGTTAGGGGTTAGGGTTAGGGTTTGGGTTCGGGTTAGGGTTAGGGTTACGGTTAGGGTTAGGGTTCGGTTTAGGGTTATGGTTAGGGTTTGAGTTAGGGTTAGGTTTAGTGTTATGTTTAGGGTTAGGGTTCGGGTTAGGGTTAGGTTTAGGGTTAGGTTTCGGGTTAGAGTTAGGGTTAGGGTTCGGGTTAGGGTTCGGGTTAGGGTTTGGGTTAGGGTTAGGGTTCGGGTTAGTGTTAGGGTTAGGGTTA
>JAVLSZ010000067.1:722500-790000 GCA_032313775.1 Urocyon cinereoargenteus
GGTTAGGGTTAGGGTTAGGGTTCGGGTTCGGGGTTAGGGTTATGGTTAGGGTTCGGGTTAAGGTTAGGATTCGGGTAAGGGGTTAGGGTTCGGGTTCGGGTTAGGGTTAGGGTTAGGGTTCCGGTTAAGGTTAGGATTAGGGTTCGGTTTAGGGTTAGGGTTAGGTTTAGTGTT
Organism: Urocyon cinereoargenteus; assembly: GCA_032313775.1. Taxonomy (NCBI): domain Eukaryota; kingdom Metazoa; phylum Chordata; class Mammalia; order Carnivora; family Canidae; genus Urocyon; species Urocyon cinereoargenteus. Next base: position 722,675 of record JAVLSZ010000067.1, read on the forward strand.
AGGGTTCGGGTTAGGGTTAGTGTTCGGGTTAGGGTTCGGATTAGGGTTAGGGTTATGGTTAGGGTTAGTGTTCGGGTTAGGGTTAAGGTTCGGGTTAGGGTTAGGGTTAGGGTTAGCGTTAGGGTTCGGATTAGGGTTAGGGGTAGGTTTCGGTTTAGGGTTCGCGTTAGGGTTAGGGTTCGGGTTCGGGTGAGGGTTAGGGTTAGGGTTAGGGTTCGGTTTCGGGTTAGGGTTAGGGTTCGGGTTCGGGTTAGGGTTCGGGATAGGGTTACGGTTAGGGTTCGGGTTAGGTTTAGGGTTAGGGTTAGGGTTCGGGTTAGGGTTAGGGTTAGGGTTCTGGTTAGGGTTAGTTTTAGGGTTCGGGTTCGGGTTAGGGTTAGGGTTCGGGATAGTGTTAGGGTTCGGGTTAGGGTTAGGGTTCGGGTTCGGGTTAGGGTTAGGCTTAGGTTTCGGGTTCGGGTTAGGGTTAGGGTTAGGGTTCGGGTTAGGGTTAGAGTTCGGTTTAGGGTTAGGATTAGGGTTCGGGTTAGGGTTAAGGTTTGGGTTAGGGTTAGGTTTCGGGTTAGGGTTAGGGTTCCGGTTAGGGTTAGTGTTAGTGTTCGGGTTCGGGTTAGGGTTAGGGTTCGGGTTAGTGTTAGGGTTCGGGTTAGGGTTAGGGTTCGGGTTAGGGTTAGGGTTAGGGCTAGGGTTAGGGTTCGTGTTCGGGTTAGGGTTCGGGTTAGGGTTAGGGTTAGGGGTAGGGTTAGGGTTAGGGTTAGGCTTAGGGTTAGGTTTCGCGTTAGGGTTCGGGATTGGTGTCGAGTTAGTGTTAGGTTTAGGGTTCGGGTTCGGGTTAGGGTTAGGGTTAGGGTTCGGGCTAGGTTTAGGGTTAAGTTTCGGGTTCGGGTTAGGGTTAGGGTTCGGGTTCGGGTTAGGGTTCGGGTTCGGGGTTAGGGTTAGGGTTAGGGTTCGGGTTAGGGTTCGGGTTAGGGTTAGGATTCGGGTAAGGGGTTAGGGTTCGGGTTCGGGTTAGGGTTAGGGTTAGGGTTCCGGTTAGGGTTAGGGTTAGGGTTCGGGTTAGGGTTAGGGTTAGTGTTAGGGTTAGGGTTCAGGTTAGGGTTAGGGTTAGGGTTCGGGTTAGGGTTCGTGTTATGCTTCGGGTTAGGTTTAGCGTTAGGGTTCGGGTTAGGGTTAGGGTTCGGGTTAGGGTTAGGGTTAGGGTTCGGATTAGGGTTAGGGTTAGGGTTCGGGTTAGGGTTAGGGTTACGGTTAGGGTTAGGGTTCGGGTTAGGGTTAGGGTTAGGGTTCGGGTTAGGGTTAGGGTTAGGGTTCGGGTTCGGGTTAGTGTTCCGGTTAGTGTTAGGTTTCGGGTTAGGGTTAGGGTTCGGGTTAGGGTTAGGGTTAGGGATAGGGTTCGGGTTCGGGTTAGTGTTCGGTTTAGGGTTTGGGTTAGGGTTAGGGTTAGGGTTAGGGTTAGGGTTAGGGTTCGGGATAGGGTTAGGGTTAGGGTTAGGGTTCGGATTAGTGTTAGGGGTAGGGTTCGGGTTAGGGTTCGGGTTCGGGTTAGGGTTAGGGTTAGGGTTAGGGTATGTGTTAGGGTTCGGTTTAGGGGTCGGGTTAGGGTTAGGGTTAGGGTTCGGGTTAGGGTTAGGGTTAGGGTTCGGGTTAGGGTTAGAGTTCATGTTAGGCTTAGGGTTTGGGTTCGGGTTAGGTTTAGGGTTAGGGTTCGGGTTAGGGTTAGGATTAGGGTTCGGGTTAGGTTTAGGGTTAAGTTTAGGTTTAGGGTATGTGTTAGGGTTCGGGTTCGGGTTAGGGTTAGGGTTAGGGTTCGCGTTAGGGTTAGGGTTCGGGTTAGGGTTAGGGTTAGGGTTAGGGTTCGGGTTAGGGTTAAGGTTAGGGTTAGGGTATGTGTTAGGGTTCGGGTTAGGGGTCGGGTTAGGTTTAGGTTTAGGGTTCGGGTTAGGGTTAGGGTTAGAGTTCATGTTAGGCTTAGGGTTAGTGTTCGGTTTAGGTTTAGGGTTAGGGTTCGGTTTAGGGTTAGGGTTAGGGTTAGGGTTAGGGTTCGGGTTTGGGTTAGGGTTAGGGTTCGGGTTAGGGTTAGGGTTCGGGTTCGGGTTAGGGTTAGGTTTCGGGTTCGTGTTAGGGTTAGTGTTCGGGTTAGGGTTCGGGTTATCGTTAGGGTTAGGGTAGGGTTCGGGTTCGGAGTTAGGGTTAGGGTTAGGGTTCCGGTTAGGGTTAGTGTTAGGGTTCGGGTTCAGGTTAGGGTTAGGATTCGGGTTAGTGTTAGGGTTCGGGTTAGGGTTAGGGTTCGGGTTAGGGTTAGGGTTAGGGTTCGTGTTAGGGTTAGGGTTCGGGTTAGGGTTAGGGTTCGGGTTCGGGTTCGGGTTAGTGTTAGGGTTCGGGTTCGGGTTAGGTTTCGGGTTAGGGTTAGGTTTAGGGTTAGGGTTCGGGTTCAGGGTTATGGTTAGGGTTAGTGTTCGGGTTAGGGTTCGGGTTAGGGATAGGATTCGGGTAAGGGGTTAGAGTTCGGGTTCGTGTTAGGGTTAGGGTTAGGGTTAGGGTTAGGGTTTCGGTTAGGTATAGGGTTAGGGTTCGGTTTCGGGTCAGTGTTAGCGTTAGGGTTAGGGTTCAGGTTAGGGTTAGGGTTAGGGTTCGGGTTAGGGTTCGGGTTAGGCTTAGGGTTACGGTTAGGGTTAGGGTTAGCGTTAGGTTTCGGGTTAGGGTTAGGTTTAGTGTTAGGGTTCGGGTTAGGGTTAGGGTTAGGGTTCGGGTTAGGGTTAGGGTTAGGGTTCGGGTTCGGGTTCGGGTTAGGGTTCGGGTTCGTGTTAGGGTTAGTGTTCGGGTTAGGGTTCGGGTTATGGTTAGGGTTAGGGTAGGGTTCGGGTTCGGGGTTAGGGTTAGGGTTAGGGTTCCGTTTAGGGTTCGGGTTAGGGTTAGGATTCGGGTAAGGGGTTAGAGTTCGGGTTCGAGTTAGGGTTAGGATTAGGGTTCCGGTTAAGGTTAGGGTTCGGGTTCGGGTTAGGGTTAGGGTTCGGGTTAGTGTTAGGGTTGGGTTAGGGTTAGGGTTCGGGTTAGGGTTAGGGTTAGGTTTCGGTTTCGGGTGAGGGTTCGGGTTAGGTTTAGGATTAGTGTTAGGGTTAGGGTTAGGGTTAGGGTTCGGGTTCGGTTTACGGTTAGTGTTAGGGTTAGGGTTCGGGTTAGGGTTCGGGTTCGGGTTAGGGTTAGGTTTCGGGTTCGGTTTAGGGTTAGTGTTAGGGTTAGGGTTCGGGTTAGGTTTAGGGTTCGGGTTAGGGGTAGGGTTCGGGTTCGGGTTAGGGTTAGGGTTCGGGTTAGGTTTCCGGTTAGGGTTAGGGTTCGGGTTAGGTTTAGGGTTCGGGTTAGGGTTAGGGTTAGTTTTAGGAGTTAGGGTTAGGGTTAGGGTTCGGGTTAGGGTTAGGGTTAGGGTTAGGGTTAGGGGTTAGGGTTCGGGTTAGGGTTAGGTTTAGGGTTAGGGTTAGGGTTCGGGTTCGGGTTAGGGTTAGGGTTAGGGTTAAGGTTAGTGTTAGTGTTCGGATTAGGGTTAGGGGTAGGGTTCGGGTTAGGTTCGGGTTCGGGTTAGGGTTAGGTTTAGGGTTAGGGTTCGGGTTAGGGTTAGGTTTAGGGTTAGGGGTTAAGGTTAGGGGTAGGGTTCGGGTTAGGGTTAGGGTTACGGTTAGGGTTTGGGTTCGGGTTAGGGTTATGGTTAGGGTTCGGGTTAGGGTTAGGGTTAGGGTTATGGTTAGGTTTAGGGTTCGGGTTAGGGTTAGGTTTAGGGTTATTTTTCGGGTTAGGGATAGGGTTAGGGTTCGGGTTAGGTTCGGGTTAGGGTTAGGGGTAGGGTTAGGGTTAGGGTTAGGTTTAGGGTTAGGGTTAGGGTTCGGTTTAGGGTTAGGGTTAGGGTTAGTGTTTGGGTTATGTTTCGGGTTAGGGTTAGGGTTAGGGTTAGGGTTAGGGTTCGCATTAGGGTTCGGGTTAGGGGTCGGTTTAGGGTTAGGGTTAGGGTTCGGGTTAGGGTTAGGGTTAGGTTTAGGGTTCAGGTTAGGTTTAGGGTTCGGGTTAGTGTTAGGGTTAGGGTTCGGGTTCGGTTTAGGGTTAGGGTTCGGGTTCGGGTTAGGGTTAGGTTTCGGGTTAGGGTTAGGGTTAGGGTTCGGGTTCGGGGTTAGGGTTATGGTTAGGGTTCGGGTTAGGGTTAGGATTCGGGTAAGGGGTTAGGGTTCGGGTTCGGGTTAGGGTTAGGGTTAGGGTTCCGGTTAAGGTTAGGATTAGGGTTCGGTTTAGGGTTAGGGTTAGGTTTAGTGTTAGGGTTCGGGTTAGGGTTAGTGTTCGGGTTAGGGTTCGGGTTAGGGTTAGGGTTATGGTTAGGGTTAGGGTTCGGGTTAGTGTTAAGGTTCGGGTTAGGGTTAGGGTTAGGGTTAGGGTTAGGGTTAGGGTTCGGATTAGGGTTAGGGGTAGGTTTCGGTTTAGGGTTCGGGTTAGGGTTAGGGTTCGGGTTCGGGTGAGGGTTAGGGTTAGGGTTAGGGTTCCGTTTCAGGTTAGAGTTATGGTTCGGGTTCGGGTTAGGGTTCGGGTTAGGCTTAGGGTTAGGGTTAGGGTTAGGGTTCGGGTTCGGGGTTAGGGTTAGGGTTAGGGTTAGTGTTCGGGTTAGGGTTCGGGTTAGGGTTAGGATTCGGGTAAGGTTGTTAGGGTTCGGGTTCGGGTTAGGGTTAGGGTTAGGGTTCTGGTTTGGGTTAGTGTTAGGGTTCGGGTTCGGGTTAGGGTTAGGGTTCGGGTTAGTGTTAGGGTTCGGGTTAGGGTTAGGGTTCGGGTTCGGGTTAGTGTTAGGGTTCGGGTTAGGGTTAGGGTTCGGGTTAGGGTTAGGGTTAGGGTTCGGGTTCGGGTTAGGGTTAGGGTTCGGGTTCGTGTTAGTGTTAGTGTTCGGGTTAGTGTTCGGGTTATGGTTAGGGTTAGGGTAGGGTTCGGGTTCGGGGTTAGGGTTAGGGTTAGGGTTCGTGTTAGGGTTCGGGTTAGGGTTAGGATTCGGGTAAGGGGTTAGAGTTCGGGTTCGGGTAAGGGTTAGGGTTAGGGTTCCGGTTAAGTTTAGGGTTAGGGTTCGGGTTAGGGTTAGGGTTAGTTTTAGGGTTCGGTTTAGGGTTAGGGTTCGTGTTAGGGTTCGGGTTAGGGTTAGGGTTAGGTTTAGGGTTCTGGTTAGGGTTAGGGTTCGGGTTAGGGTTAGGGTTAGGGTTAGGGTTCGGATTAGGGTTTGGGGTAGGGTTCGGGTTAGGGTTCGGGTTCGAGTTAGGGTTAGGGTTAGGGTTAGGGTTAGGGTTTGGGTTAGGGTTAGGGTTAGGGTTAGGGTTAGGGGTTAGGGTTAAGGTTACCGTTCGAGTTAGTGTTAGGGTTAGGGTTAGGGTTAGGGTTCGGGTTAGGGTTAGGGTTAGGGTTCGGGTTAGGGTTAGGGTTAGGGTTAGGGTTAGGGTTCGGGTTAAGGTTAGGTTTAGGGTTAGGTTTCGGGGTAGGGTTAGGGTTCAGGATAGGGTTCGTGTTAGGGTTAGGGTTAGGGTTAGGGTTTGGGTTAGGGTTAGGTTTAGGATTAGGGTTAGGGTTAGGGTTCGGATTAGGGTTAGGGGTAGGGTTCGGGTTACGGTTCGGGTTCGAGTTAGGGTTAGGGTTACGGTTAGGGTTAGGTTTAGGTTTCGGGTTCGGGTTAGGGTTAGGGTTAGGGTTTGGGGTTAGGGTTAGGGTTACCGTTCGGGTTAGGGTTAGGTTTAGGGTTAGGGTTAGGGTTCAGTTTCGGGTTAGGGTTATGTTTAGGTTTAGGGTTAGGGTTCGGGTTAGGGTTAGGGTTAGGGTTAGGGTTCGTGTTAGGGTTAGTGTTAGGGTTCAGGTTAGGGTTCGTGTTAGGGTTAGGGTTAGGGTTAGGGTTCGGGTTAGGGTTAGGGTTAGGGTTAGGGTTAGGGTTAGAGTTAGGGTTCGGGTTCTGGTTACGGTTAGGGTTAGGGTTAGGGCTCAATTTCGGGTTAGGGTTAGGTTTAGGTTTAGGGTTAGGGTTAGGGTTAAGGTTCGGGGTAGGGTTAGGGTTAAGGTTCGGGTTAGGTTTAGGGTTAGGGTTAGGGTTAGGGTTCGCGTTAGGGTTCGGGTTAGGTGTCGGGTTAGTGTTAGGGTTAAGGTTCGGTTTAGGGTTAGGGTTAGGTCAGGGTTCGGGTTAGGGTTAGGGTTCGGGTTAGGGTTAGGGTTAGGGTTCGGATTCGGGTTAGTGTTAGTGTTAGGGTTCGGGTTAGGTTTAGGGTTCGGGTTAGGGTTAGGGTTCGTGTTCGGGTTAGGGTTAGAGTATGGGTTAGGGTTCGGGTTAGGGTTAGGTTTCGGGTTAGGGTTAGGGTTAGTGTTAGGGTTAGGGTTCGGGTTAGAGTTAGGGTTCGGGTTCGGGTTACGGTTAGGGTTAGGGTTAGGGTTCAGTTTCGGGTTAGGATTAGGGTTAGGGTTAGGGTTAGGGTTAGGGTCAGGGTTCGAGTTAGGGTTAGGGTTAGGGTTAGTGTTCGGGTTAGGGTTAGGGTTAGGGTTAGGGTTAGGGTTAGGGTTAGGGTTCGGTTTAGGGTTAGGTTTAGGGTTCAGATTAGGGTTCGGGTTAGGGTTAGGGTTAGGGTTAGGTTTTGGGTTAGGGTTAGGGTTAGGGTTCGGATTAGGGTTAGGTTTAGGGTTAGGTTTAGGGTTAGGGTTAATGTTCGCGGTAGGGTTAGGGTTAAGGTTCGGGTTAGGGTTAGGGTTAGGGTTAGGGTTCGTGTTAGGGTTAGGTTTAGTGTTAGGGTTCGGGTTAGTGTTCGGGTTCGGGTTAGGGTTAGGTTTAGGGTTCGGGTTAGGTTTAGGTTTCGGGTTAGAGTTCGGGTTAGGGTTCGGTTTAGGGTTAGGGTTTGGGTTAGGGTTAGGGTTCGGGTTAGGGTTAGGTTTAGGGTTCGGGTTAGGGTTCTGGTTAGGGTTCGGTTTAGGGTTAGGGTTTGGGTTAGGGTTAGGGTTCGGGTTAGGGTTAGGGTTCGGGTTAAGTATAGGGTTAGGGTTCGGGTTCGGGTTAGGGTTAGGGTTAGTGTTAGGGTTAGGGTTCGGCTTCGGGTTAGGGTTCGGGTAAGTGTTAGGATTCGGGTTCGGGTTAGGGTTCGGGTTAGGGTTAGGATTCGGGTTAGGGTTAGGGTTCGGGTTAGGGTTAGGGTTCGGGTTAGGGTTAGGGTTAGGGATAGGGTTCGGGTTCGGGTTAGTGTTCGGTTTAGGGTTTGGGTTAGGGTTAGGCTTAGGGTTAGGGTTAGGGTTAGGGTTAGGGTTAGGGTTCAGGTTAGGTTTAGGGTTCGGTTTAGTGTTAGGGTTAGGGTTCGGGTTCGGGTTTGGGTTAGGGTTCGGGTTCGGGTTACTTTAGGGTTCGGGTTAGGGTTCGGGTTAGGGTTAGGGTTAGGGTTAGGGTTCGGGGTTAGGGTTTTGGTTAGGGTTCGGGTTAGGGTTCGGGTTAGGGTTAGGATTCGGGTAAGGGGTTAGGGTTCGGGTTCGGGTTAGGGTTAGGGTTAGGGTTCCGGTTAAGGTTAGGGGTAGGGTTCGGTTTAGGTTTAGGGTTAGGCTTAGCGTAAGGGATCGGGTTAGGGTTAGGTTTAGAGTTCGGGTTAGGGTTCGGGTTAGGGTTAGGGTTAGGGTTAGGGTTCGGGTTAGGGTTAAGGTTCGGGTTAGGGTTAGTGTTAGGGTTAGGGTTAGGGTTCGGATTAGAGTTAGGGGTAGGGTTCGGTTTAGGGTTCGGGTTAGGGTTAGGGTTAGGGTTCGGGTTCGGGTTAGGGTTAGTGTTAGGTTTAGGGTTCGGGTTAGGGTTAGTGTTCGGGTACGGGTTCGGGTTAGGGTAGGGTTAGGGTTAGTGTTTGGGTTAGGGTTAGGGTTCGGGTTAGGGTTAGCGTTCCGGTTAGGGTTAGTGTTAGGGTTCGGGTTCAGGTTAGGGTTAGGGTTCGGGTTAGTGTTAGGGTTCGGGTTAGGGCTAGGTTTTGGGTTAGTGTTAGGGTTCGGGTTAGGGTTAGGGTTCGGGTTCGGGTTAGGGTTCGGGTTAGGGTTAGTGTTAGGGTTAGGGTTAGGGTTAGGGTTAGGGTTCGGGTTAGGGTTAGGGTTAGGGTTAGGGTTCGTGTTAGGGTTAGGGTTCGGGTTAGGGTTAGGGTTAGGTTTCGGGTTAGGCTTAGGGTTACGGTTAGGGTTAGGGTTAGCGTTAGGTTTCGGGTTAGGGTTAGGTATAGGGTTAGGGTTCGGGTTAGGGTTAGGGTTCGGGTTAGGGTTAGGGTTAGGGTTCGGGTTCGGGTTAGGGTTAGGGTTCGGGTTCGTGTTAGTGTTAGTGTTCGGGTTAGTGTTCGGGTTATGGTTAGGGTTAGGGTAGGGTTCGGGTTCGGGGTTAGGGTTAGGGTTAGGGTTCGTGTTAGGGTTCGGGTTAGGGTTAGGATTCGGGTAAGGGGTTAGAGTTCGGGTTCGGGTAAGGGTTAGGGTTACGGTTCCGGTTAAGTTTAGGGTTAGGGTTCGGGTTAGGGTTAGGGTTAGTTTTAGGGTTCGGTTTAGGGTTAGGGTTCGTGTTAGGGTTCGGGTTAGGGTTAGGGTTAGGTTTAGGGTTCTGGTTAGGGTTAGGGTTCGGGTTAGGGTTAGGGTTAGGGTTAGGGTTCGGATTAGGGTTAGGGGTAGGGTTCGGGTTAGGGTTCGGGTTCGAGTTAGGGTTAGGGTTAGGGTTAGGGTTAGGGTTTGGGTTAGGGTTAGGGTTAGGGTTAGGGTTAGGGGTTAGGGTTAAGGTTACCGTTCGAGTTAGTGTTAGGTTTAGGGTTAGGGTTAGGGTTCGGGTTAGGGTTAGGGTTAGGGTTCGGGTTAGGGTTAGGGTTAGGGTTAGGGTTAGGGTTCGGGTTAAGGTTAGGTTTAGGGTTAGGTTTCGGGGTAGGGTTAGGGTTCAGGATATGGTTCGTGTTAGGGTTAGGGTTAGGGTTAGGGTTTGGGTTAGGGTTAGGGTTAGGATTAGGGTTAGGGTTAGGGTTCGGATTAGGGTTAGGGGTAGGGTTCGGGTTACGGTTCGGGTTCGAGTTAGGGTTAGGGTTAGGGTTAGGGTTAGGGTTCGGGTTCGGGTTAGGGTTAGGGTTAGGGTTTGGGGTTAGGGTTAGGGTTACCGTTCGGGTTAGGGTTAGGTTTAGGGTTAGGGTTAGGGTTCAGTTTCGGGTTAGGGTTATGTTTAGGTTTAGGGTTAGGGTTCGGGTTAGGGTTAGGGTTAGGGTTAGGGTTCGGGTTAGGGTTAGGGTTAGGGTTCAGGATAGGGTTCGTGTTAGGGTTAGGGTTAGGGTTAGGGTTCGGGTTAGGGTTAGGGTTAGGGTTAGGGTTAGGGTTAGAGTTAGGGTTCGGGTTCTGGTTACGGTTAGGGTTAGGGTTCAATTTCGGGTTAGGGTTAGGTTTAGGTTTAGTGTTAGGGTTAGGGTTAAGGTTCGGGGTAGGGTTAGGGTTAAGGTTCGGGATAGGTTTAGGGTTAGGGTTAGGGTTAGGGTTCGCGTTAGGGTTCGGGTTAGGTGTCGGGTTTGTGTTAGGGTTAAGGTTCGGTTTAGGGTTAGGGTTAGGTCAGGGTTCGGGTTAGGGTTAGGGTTCGGGTTAGGGTTAGGGTTAGGGTTCGGATTCGGGTTAGTGTTAGTGTTAGGGTTCGGGTTAGGTTTAGGGTTCGGGTTAGGGTTAGGGTTCGGGTTCGGGTTAGGGTTAGAGTATGGGTTAGTGTTCGGGTTAGGGTTAGGTTTCGGGTTAGGGTTAGGTTTAGTGTTAGGGTTAGGGTTCGGGTTAGAGTTAGGGTTCGGGTTCGGGTTACGGTTAGGGTTAGGTTTAGGGTTCAGTTTCGGGTTAGGATTAGGGTTAGGGTTAGGGTTAGGGTTAGGGTCAGGGTTCGGGTTAGGGTTAGGGTTAGGGTTAGTGTTCGGGTTAGGGTTAGGGTTAGGGTTAGGGTTAGGGTTAGGGTTCGGTTTAGGGTTAGGTTTAGGGTTCAGATTAGGGTTCGGGTTAGGGTTAGGATTAGGGTAAGGTTTTGGGTTAGGGTTAGGGTTAGGGTTCGGGTTAGGGTTAGGTTTAGGGTTAGGTTTAGGGTTAGGGTTAATGTTCGCGGTAGGGTTAGGGTTAAGGTTCGGGTTAGGGTTAGGGTTAGGGTTAGGGTTCGTGTTAGGGTTAGGTTTAGTGTTAGGGTTCGGGTTAGGGTTCGGGTTCGGGTTAGGGTTAGGTTTAGGGTTCGGGTTAGGTTTAGGGTTCGGGTTAGGGTTCGGGTTAGGGTTCGGTTTAGGGTTAGGGTTTGGGTTAGGGTTAGGGTTCGGGTTAGGGTTAGGTTTAGGGTTCGGGTTAGGGTTCGGGTTAGGGTTCGGTTTAGGGTTAGGGTTTGGTTTAGGGTTAGGGTTCGGGTTAGGGTTAGGTTTCGGGTTAGGATTAGGGTTCGGGTTAAGTTTAGGGTTAGGGTTCGGGTTCGGGTTAGGGTTAGGGTTAGTGTTAGGGTTAGGGTTCGGGTTCGGGTTAGGGTTCGGGTAAGTGTTAGGATTCGGGTTCGGGTTAGGGTTCGGGTTAGGGTTAGGGTTCGGGTTATGGTTAGGGTTCGGGTTAGGGTTAGGTTTCGGGTTAGGGTTAGGGTTAGGGATAGGGTTCGGGTTCGGGTTAGTGTTCGGTTTAGGGTTTGGGTTAGGGTTAGGCTTAGGGTTAGGGTTAGGGTTAGGGTTAGGGTTCGGGTAGGGTTAGGGTTAGGGTTAGGGTTCGGATTAGTGTTAGGGGTAGGGTTCGGGTTAGGGTTCGGGTTCGGGTTAGGGTTAGGGTTAGGGTTAGGTTTCGGGTTAGGGTTAGAGTTCATGTTAGGCTTAGGGTTTGGGTTCGGGTTAGGTTTAGGGTTAGGGTTCGGGTTAGGGTTAGGATTAGGGTTCGGGTTAGGTTTAGGGTTAAGTTTAGGTTTAGGGTATGTGTTAGGGTTCGGGTTCGGGTTAGGGTTAGGGTTAGGGTTCGCGTTAGGGTTAGGTTTCGGGTTAGGGTTAGGGTTAGGGTTAGGGTTAGGGTTCGGGTTAGGGTTAGGGTTAAGGTTAGGGTTAGGGTATGTGTTATGGTTCGGGTTAGGGGTCGGGTTAGGTTTAGGTTTAGGGTTCGGGTTAGGGTTAGGGTTAGAGTTCATGTTAGGCTTAGGGTTAGTGTTCGGTTTAGGTTTAGGGTTAGGGTTCGGTTTAGGGTTAGGATTAGGGTTAGGGTTAGGGTTCGGGTTAGGGTTAGGGTTAGGGTTCGGTTTCGGTTAGGGTTAGGGTTCGGGTTCGTGTTAGGGTTAGTGTTCGGGTTAGGGTTCGGTTTATGGTTAGGGTTAGGGTAGGGTTCGGGTTCGGGGTTAGGGTTAGGGTTAGGGTTCCGGTTAGGGTTAGTGTTAGGGTTCGGGTTCAGGTTAGGGTTAGGATTCGGGTTAGTGTTAGGGTTCGGGTTAGGGTTAGGGTTAGGGTTTGGGTTAGGGTTAGGGTTAGGGTTCGTGTTAGGGTTAGGGTTCGGGTTAGGGTTAGGGTTAGGGTTCGGGTTCGGGTTAGGGTTAGGGTTCGGGTTCGGGTTAGGGTTCGGGTTAGGGTTAGGGTAGGTTTAGGGTTCGGGTTCGGGGTTATGGTTAGGGTTAGTGTTCGGGTTAGGGTTCGGTTTAGGGATAGGATTCGGGTAAGGGGTTAGAGTTCGGGTTCGTGTTAGGGTTAGGGTTAGGGTTAGGGTTTCGGTTAGTTATAGGGTTTGGGTTCGGTTTCGGGTCAGGGTTAGCGTTAGGGTTAGGGTTCAGGTTAGGCTTAGCGTAAGGGTTCGGGTTAGGGTTAGGTTTAGAGTTCGGGTTAGGGTTCGGGTTAGGGTTAGGGTTAGGGTTAGGGTTCGGGTTAGGGTTAAGGTTCGGGTTAGGGTTAGTGTTAGGGTTAGGGTTAGGGTCGGATTAGAGTTAGGGGTAGGGTTCGGTTTAGGGTTCGGGTTAGGGTTAGGGTTAGGGTTCGGGTTCAGGTTAGGGTTAGTGTTAGGGTTAGGGTTCGGGTTAGGGTTAGTGTTCGGTTTCGGGTTCGGGTTAGGGTTCGGGTTAGGGTTAGTGTTTGGGTTAGGGTTAGGGTTAGGGTTAGGGTTAGCGTTCCGGTTAGGGTTAGTGTTAGGGTTCGGGTTCAGGTTAGGGTTAGGGTTCGGGTTAGTGTTAGGGTTCCGGTTAGGGCTAGGTTTTGGGTTAGTGTTAGGGTTCGGGTTAGGGTTAGGGTTCGGGTTCGGGTTAGGGTTCGGGTTAGGGTTAGGGTTAGTGTTAGGGTTAGGGTTAGGGTTAGGGTTAGGGTTCGCGTTAGGGTTCGGGATAGGTGTCGGGTTAGGGTTAGGGTTAGGGTTCGGGTTAGGGTTAGGGTTAGGGTTAGGGTTCGTGTTAGGGTTAGGGTTCGGGTTAGGGTTAGGGTTAGGGTTCGGGTTAGGCTTAGGGTTACGGTTAGGGTTAGGGTTAGCGTTAGGTTTCGGGTTAGGGTTAGGTATAGGGTTAGGGTTCGGGTTAGGGTTAGGGTTAGGGTTCGGGTTAGGGTTAGGGTTAGGGTTCGGGTTCGGGTTAGGGTTAGGGTTCGGGTTCGTGTTAGTGTTAGTGTTCGGGTTAGTGTTCGGGTTATGGTTAGGGTTAGGTAGGGTTCGGGTTCGGGGTTAGGGTTAGGGTTAGGGTTCGTGTTAGGGTTCGGGTTAGGGTTAGGATTCGGGTAAGGGGTTAGAGTTCGGGTTCGGGTAAGGGTTAGGGTTAGGGTTCCGGTTAAGTTTAGGGTTAGGGTTCGGGTTAGGGTTAGGGTTAGTTTTAGGGTTCGGTTTAGGGTTAGGGTTCGTGTTAGGGTTCGGGTTAGGGTTAGGGTTAGTTTTAGGGTTCTGGTTAGGGTTAGGGTTCGGGTTAGGGTTAGGGTTAGGGTTAGGGTTCGGATTAGGGTTAGGGGTAGTGTTCGGGTTAGGGTTCGGGTTCGAGTTAGGGTTAGGGTTAGGGTTAGGGTTAGGGTTTGGGTTAGGGTTAGGGTTAGGGTTAGGGGTTAGGGTTAAGGTTACCGTTCGAGTTAGTGTTAGGGTTAGGGTTAGGGTTAGGGTTCGGGTTAGGGTTAGGGTTATGTTTAGGTTTAGGGTTAGGGTTCGGGTTAGGGTTAGGGTTAGGGTTAGGGTTCGGGTTAGGGTTAGGGTTAGGGTTCAGGATAGGGTTCGTGTTAGGGTTAGGGTTAGGGTTAGGGTTCGGGTTAGGGTTAGGGTTAGGGTTAGGGTTAGGTTTAGGGTTAGAGTTAGGGTTCGGGTTCTGGTTACGGTTAGGGTTAGGGTTAGGGTTCAATTTCGGGTTAGGTTTAGGTTTAGGTTTAGGGTTAGGGTTAGGGTTAAGGTTCGGGGTAGGGTTAGGGTTAAGGTTCGGGTTAGGTTTAGGGTTAGGGTTAGGGTTAGGGTTCGCGTTAGGGTTCGGGTTAGGTGTCGGGTTAGTGTTAGGGTTAAGGTTCGGTTTAGGGTTAGGGTTAGGTCAGGGTTCGGGTTAGGGTTAGGGTTCGGGTTAGGGTTAGGGTTAGGGTTCGGATTCGGGTTAGTGTTAGTGTTAGGGTTCGGGTTAGGTTTAGGGTTCGGGTTAGGGTTAGGGTTCGGGTTCGGGTTAGGGTTAGAGTATGGGTTAGGGTTCGGGTTAGGGTTAGGTTTCGGGTTAGGGTTAGGGTTAGTGTTAGAGTTAGGGTTCGGGTTAGAGTTAGGGTTCGTGCTCGGGTTACGGTTAGGGTTAGGGTTAGGGTTCAGTTTCGGGTTAGGATTAGGGTTAGGGTTAGGGTTAGGGTTAGGGTCAGGGTTCGGGTTAGGGTTAGGGTTAGGGTTAGTGTTCGGGTTAGGGTTAGGGTTAGGGTTAGGGTTAGGGTTAGGGTTAGGGTTCGGTTTAGGGTTAGGTTTAGGGTTCAGATGAGGGTTCGGGTTAGGGTTAGGGTTAGGGTTAGGTTTTGGGTTAGGGTTAGGGTTAGGGTTCGGGTTAGGGTTAGGTTTAGGGTTAGGTTATGGTTAGGGTTAATGTTCGCGGTAGGGTTAGGGTTAAGGTTCGGGTTAGGGTTAGGGTTAGGGTTAGGGTTCGTGTTAGGGTTAGGTTTAGTGTTAGGGTTCGGGTTAGGGTTCGGGTTCGGGTTAGGGTTAGGTTTAGGGTTCGGGTTAGGTTTAGGGTTCGGGTTAGGGTTCGGGTTAGGGTTCGGTTTAGGGTTAGGGTTTGGGTTAGGGTTAGGGTTCCGGTTAGGGTTAGGTTTAGGGTTCGGGTTAGGGTTCGGGTTAGGGTTCGGTTTAGGGTTAGGGTTTGGGTTAGGGTTAGGGTTCGGGTTAGGGTTAGGGTTCGGGTTAAGTTTAGGGTTAGGGTTCGGGTTCGGGTTAGGGTTAGGGTTAGTGTTAGGGTTAGGGTTCGGGTTCGGGTTTGGGTTCGGGTAAGTGTTAGGATTCGGGTTCGGGTTAGGGTTCGGTTTAGGGTTAGGGTTCGGGTTAGGGTTAGGGTTCGGGTTCGGGTTAGTGTTCGGGTTAGTGTTAGGGTTCGGATTAGGGTTAGGGTTCGGGTTAGGGTTAGGGTTAGGGATAGGGTTCGGGTTCGGGTTAGTGTTCGGTTTAGGGTTTGGGTTAGGGTTAGGCTTAGGGTTAGGGTTAGGGTTAGGGTTATGGTTCGGGTAGGGTTAGGGTTAGGGTTAGGGTTCGGATTAGTGTTAGGGGTAGGGTTCGGGTTAGGGTTCGGGTTCGGGTTAGGGTTAGGGTTAGGGTTAGGTTTCGGGTTAGGGTTAGAGTTCATGTTAGGCTTAGGGTTTGGGTTCGGGTTAGGTTTAGGGTTAGGGTTCGGGTTAGGGTTAGGATTAGGGTTCGGGTTAGGTTTAGGGTTAAGTTTAGGTTTAGGGTATGTGTTAGGGTTCGGGTTCGGGTTAGGGTTAGGGTTAGGGTTCGCGTTAGGGTTAGGTTTCGGGTTAGGGTTAGGGTTAGGTTTAGGGTTAGGGTTCGGGTTAGGGTTAGGGTTAAGGTTAGGGTCAGGGTATGTGTTATGGTTCGGGTTAGGGGTCGGGTTAGGTTTAGGTTTAGGGTTCGGGTTAGGGTTAGGGTTAGAGTTCATGTTAGGCTTAGGGTTAGTGTTCGGTTTAGGTTTAGGGTTAGGGTTCGGTTTAGGGTTAGGATTAGGGTTAGGGTTAGGGTTCGGGTTAGGGTTAGGGTTAGGGTTCGGTTTCGGTTAGGGTTAGGGTTCGGGTTCGTGTTAGGGTTAGTGTTCGGGTTAGGGTTCGGTTTATGGTTAGGGTTAGGGTAGGGTTCGGGTTCGGGGTTAGGGTTAGAGTTAGGGTTCCGGTTAGGGTTAGGGTTAGGGTTCGGGTTCAGGTTAGGGTTAGGATTCGGGTTAGTGTTAGGGTTCGGGTTAGGGTTAGGGTTAGGGTTTGGGTTAGGGTTAGGGTTAGGGTTCGTGTTAGGGTTAGGGTTCGGGTTAGGGTTAGGGTTAGGGTTCGGGTTCGGGTTAGGGTTAGGGTTCGGGTTCGGGTTAGGGTTCGGGTTAGGGTTAGGGTAGGTTTAGGGTTCGGGTTCGGGGTTATGGTTAGGGTTAGTGTTCGGGTTAGGGTTCGGGTTAGGGATAGGATTCGGGTAAGGTGTTAGAGTTCGGGTTCGTGTTAGGGTTAGGGTTAGGGTTAGGGTTTCGGTTAGGTATAGGGTTAGGGTTCGGTTTCGGGTCAGGGTTAGCGTTAGGGTTAGGGTTCAGGTTAGGCTTAGCGTAAGGGTTCGGGTTAGGGTTAGGTTTAGAGTTCGGGTTAGGGTTCGGGTTAGGGTTAGGGTTAGGGTTAGGGTTCGGGTTAGGGTTAAGGTTCGGGTTAGGGTTAGTGTTAGGGTTAGGGTTAGGGTCGGATTAGAGTTAGGGGTAGGGTTCGGTTTAGGGTTCGGGTTAGGGTTAGGGTTAGGGTTCGGGTTCGGGTTAGGGTTAGTGTTAGGGTTAGGGTTCGGGTTAGGGTTAGTGTTCGGTTTCGGGTTCGGGTTAGGGTTCGGGTTAGGGTTAGTGTTTGGGTTAGGGTTAGGGTTCGGGTTAGGGTTAGCGTTCCGGTTAGGGTTAGTGTTAGGGTTCGGGTTCAGGTTAGGGTTAGGGTTCGGGTTAGTGTTAGGGTTCGGGTTAGGGCTAGGTTTTGGTTAGTGTTAGGGTTCGGGTTAGGGTTAGGGTTCTGGTTCGGGTTAGGGTTCGGGTTAGGGTTAGGGTTAGTGTTAGGGTTAGGGTTAGGGTTAGGGTTAGGGTTCGCGTTAGGGTTCGGGATAGGTGTCGGGTTAGGGTTAGGGTTAGGGTTCGGGTTAGGGTTAGGGTTAGGGTTAGGGTTCGTGTTAGGGTTAGGGTTCGGGTTAGGGTTAGGGTTAGGGTTCGGGTTAGGCTTAGGGTTACGGTTAGGGTTAGGGTTAGCGTTAGGTTTCGGGTTAGGGTTAGGTATAGGGTTAGGGTTCGTGTTAGGGTTAGGGTTCGGGTTAGGGTTAGGGTTAGGGTTCGGGTTCGGGTTAGGGATAGGGTTCGGGTTCGTGTTAGTGTTAGTGTTCGGGTTAGTGTTCGGGTTATGGTTAGGGTTAGGGTAGGGTTCGGGTTCGGGGTTAGGGTTAGGGTTAGGGTTCGTGTTAGGGTTCGGGTTAGGGTTAGGATTCGGGTAAGGGGTTAGAGTTCGGGTTCGGGTAAGGGTTAGGGTTAGGGTTCCGGTTAAGTTTAGGGTTAGGGTTCGGGTTAGGGTTAGGGTTAGTTTTAGGGTTCGGTTTAGGGTTAGGGTTCGTGTTAGGGTTCGGGTTAGGGTTAGGGTTAGTTTTAGGGTTCTGGTTAGGGTTAGGGTTCAGGTTAGGGTTAGGGTTAGGGTTAGGGTTCGGATTAGGGTTAGGGGTAGGGTTCGGGTTAGGGTTCGGGTTCGAGTTAGGGTTAGGGTTAGGGTTAGGGTTAGGGTTTGGGTTAGGGTTAGGGTTAGGGTTAGGGGTTAGGGTTAAGGTTACCGTTCGAGTTAGTGTTAGGGTTAGGGTTAGGGTTAGGGTTCGGGTTAGGGTTAGGGTTAGGGTTCGGGTTAGGGTTAGGGTTAGGGTTAGGGTTAGGGTTCGGGTTAAGGTTAGGTTTAGGGTTAGGTTTCGGGGTAGGGTTAGGGTTCAGGATAGGGTTCGTGTTAGGGTTAGGGTTAGGGTTAGGTTTTGGGTTAGGGTTAGGGTTAGGATTAGGGTTAGGGTTAGGGTTCGGATTAGGGTTAGGGGTAGGGTTCGGGTTACGGTTCGGGTTCGAGTTAGGGTTAGGGTTAGGGTTAGGGTTAGGGTTAGGGTTAGGGTTCGGGTTCGGGTTAGGGTTAGGGTTAGGGTTTGGGGTTAGGGTTAGGGTTACCGTTCGGGTTAGGGTTAAGTTTAGGGTTAGGGTTAGGGTTCAGTTTCGGGTTAGGGTTATGTTTAGGTTTAGGGTTAGGGTTCGGGTTAGGGTTAGGGTTAGGGTTAGGGTTCGGGTTAGGGTTAGGGTTAGGCTTCAGGATAGGGTTCGTGTTAGGGTTAGGGTTAGGGTTAGGGTTCGGGTTAGGGTTAGGGTTAGGGTTAGGGTTAGGTTTAGGGTTAGAGTTAGGGTTCGGGTTCTGGTTACGGTTAGGGTTAGGGTTAGGGTTCAATTTCGGGTTAGGTTTAGGTTTAGGTTTAGGGTTAGGGTTAGGGTTAAGGTTCGGGGTAGGGTTAGGGTTAAGGTTCGGGTTAGGTTTAGGGTTAGGGTTAGGGTTAGGGTTCGCGTTAGGGTTCGGGTTAGGTGTCGGGTTAGTGTTAGGGTTAAGGTTCGGTTTAGGGTTAGGGTTAGGTCAGGGTTCGGGTTAGGGTTAGGGTTCGGGTTAGGGTTAGGGTTAGGGTTCGGATTCGGGTTAGTGTTAGTGTTAGGGTTCGGGTTAGGTTTAGGGTTCGGGTTAGGGTTAGGGTTCGGGTTCGGGTTAGGGTTAGAGTATGGGTTAGGGTTCGGGTTAGGGTTAGGTTTCGGGTTAGGGTTAGGGTTAGTGTTAGAGTTAGGGTTCGGGTTAGAGTTAGGGTTCGTGTTCGGGTTACGGTTAGGGTTAGGGTTAGGGTTCAGTTTCGGGTTAGGATTAGGGTTAGGGTTAGGGTTAGGGTTAGGGTCAGGGTTCGGGTTAGGGTTAGGGTTAGGGTTAGTGTTCGGGTTAGGGTTAGGGTTAGGGTTAGGGTTAGGGTTAGGGTTCGGTTTAGGGTTAGGTTTAGGGTTCAGATGAGGGTTCGGGTTAGGGTTAGGGTTAGGGTTAGGTTTTGGGTTAGGGTTAGGGTTAGGGTTCGGGTTAGGGTTAGGTTTAGGGTTAGGTTTAGGGTTAGGGTTAATGTTCGCGGTAGGGTTAGGGTTAAGGTTCGGGTTAGGGTTAGGGTTAGGGTTAGGGTTCGTGTTAGGGTTAGGTTTAGTGTTAGGGTTCGGGTTAGGGTTCGGGTTCGGGTTAGGGTTAGGTTTAGGGTTCGGGTTAGGTTTAGGGTTCGGGTTAGGGTTCGGGTTAGGGTTCGGTTTAGGGTTAGGGTTTGGGTTAGGGTTAGGGTTCGGGTTAGGGTTAGGATTAGGGTTCGGGTTAGGGTTCGGGTTAGGGTTCGGTTTAGGGTTAGGGTTTGGGTTAGGGTTAGGGTTCGGGTTAGGGTTAGGGTTCGGGTTAGGGTTAGGGTTAGGGTTCGGGTTCGGGTTAGTGTTCGGGTTAGTGTTAGGGTTCGGATTAGGGTTAGGGTTCGGGTTAGGGTTAGGGTTAGGGATAGGGTTCGGGTTCGGGTTAGTGTTCGGTTTAGGGTTTGGGTTAGGGTTAGGCTTAGGGTTAGGGTTAGGGTTAGGGTTAGGGTTCGGGATAGGGTTAGGGTTAGGGTTAGGGTTCGGATTAGTGTTAGGGGTAGGGTTCGGGTTAGGGTTCGGGTTCGGGTTATGGTTAGGTTTAGGGTTAGGGTATGTGTTAGGGTTCGGGTTAGGGGTCGGGTTAGGGTTAGGGTTAGGGTTCGGGTTAGGGTTAGGGTTAGGGTTAGGGTTCGGGTTAGGGTTAGAGTTCATGTTATGCTTAGGGTTTGGGTTCGGGTTAGGTTTAGGGTTAGGGTTCGGGTTAGGGTTAGGATTAGGGTTCGGGTTAGGTTTAGGGTTAAGTTTAGGGTTAGGGTATGTGTTAGGGTTCGGGTTCGGGTTAGGGTTAGGGTTAGGGTTCGCGTTAGGGTTAGGGTTCGGGTTAGGGTTAGGGTTAGGGTTAGGGTTCGGGTTAGGGTTAGGGTTAAGTTTAGGGTTAGGGTATGTGTTAGGGTTCGGGTTAGGGGTCGGGTTAGGTTTAGGTTTAGGGTTCGGGTTAGGGTTAGGGTTAGAGTTCATGTTAGGCTTAGGGTTAGTGTTCGGTTTAGGTTTAGGGTTAGGGTTCGGTTTAGGGTTAGGATTAGGGTTAGGGTTAGGGTTCGGGTTAGGGTTAGGGTTAGGGTTCGGTTTCGGGTTAGGGTTAGGTTTCGGGTTCGTGTTAGGGTTAGTGTTCGGGTTAGGGTTCGGGTTATGGTTAGGGTTAGGGTAGGGTTCGGGTTCGGGGTTAGGGTTAGGGTTAGGGTTCCGTTTAGGGTTAGTGTTAGGGTTCGGGTTCAGGTTAGGGTTAGGATTCGGGTTAGTGTTAGGGTTCGGGTTAGGGTTAGGGTTAGGGTTTGGGTTAGGGTTAGGGTTATGGTTCGTGTTAGGGTTAGGGTTCGGGTTAGTGTTAGGGTTAGGGTTCGGGTTCGGGTTAGGGTTAGGGTTCGTGTTCGGGTTAGGGTTCGGGTTAGGGTTAGGTTTAGGTTTAGGGTTCTGGTTCGGGGTTATGGTTAGGGTTAGTGTTCGGGTTAGGGTTCGGGTTAGGGATAGGATTCGGGTAAGGGGTTAGAGTTCGGGTTCGTGTTAGGGTTAGGGTTAGGGTTAGGGTTTCGGTTAGGTATAGGGTTAGGGTTCGGTTTCGGGTCAGGGTTAGCGTTAGGGTTAGGGTTCAGGTTAGGGTTAGGGTTAGGGTTCGGGTTAGGGTTCGGGTTAGGCTTAGGGTTACGGTTAGGGTTAGGGTTAGCGTTAGGTTTCGGGTTAGGGTTAGGTTTAGGGTTAGGGTTCGGGTTAGGGTTAGGGTTCGGGTTAGGGTTAGGGTTAGGGTTCGGGTTCGGGTTAGGGTTAGGGTTCGGGTTCGTGTTAGGATTAGTGTTCGGGTTAGGGTTCGGGTTAGGGTTATGGTTATGGTTAGGGTTAGGGTTCGGGTTAGGGTTAAGGTTCGTGTTAGGGTTAGGGTTAGGGTTAGGGTTAGGGTTCGGATTAGGGGTAGGGGTAGGTTTCGGTTTAGGGTTCGGGTTAGGGTTAGGGTTCGGGTTCGGGTGAGGGTTAGGGTTAGGGTTAGGGTTCGGTTTCGGGTTAGGGTTAGGGTTCGGGTTCGGGTAAGGGTTCGGGTTAGGCTTAGGGTTAGGGTTAGGGTTAGGGTTCGGGTCGGGGTTAGGATTAGGGTTAGGGTTAGGGTTCGGGTTAGGGTTCGGGTTTGGGTTAGTGTTAGGGTTCGGGTTAGGGTTAGGGTTCCGGTTAAGGTTAGGGTTAGGGTTCGGGTTCGGGTTAGGGTTAGGGTTAGTGTTAGGGCTAGGGTTCGGGTTCGGGTTAGGGTTCGGGTTAGTGTTAGGGTTCGGGTTCGGGTTAGGGTTCGGGTTAGTGTTAGGTTTCGGGTTAGGGTTAGGGTTCGGGTTAGGGTTAGGGTTAGGGTTCGGGTTCGGGTTAGTGTTCGGGTTAGTGTTAGGGTTCGGGTTAGGGTTAGGGTTCGGGTTAGGGTTACGGTTAGGGATAGGGTTTGGGTTCGGCTTAGTGTTCGGTTTAGGGTTTGGGTTAGGGTTAGGGTTAGGGTTAGGTTTAGGGTTAGGGTTAGGGTTCGGGTAGGGTTAGGGTTAGGGTTAGGGTTCGGATTAGTGTTAGGGGTAGGGTTCGGGTTAGGGTTCGGGTTCGGGTTAGGGTTAGGGTTAGGGTTTTGTTATGTGTTAGGGTTCGGGTTAGGGGTCGGGTTAGGGTTAGGGTTAGGGTTCGGGTTAGGTTTAGGGTTAGGGTTAGGGTTCGGGTTAGGGTTAGAGTTCATGTTAGGCTTAGGGTTTGGTTTCGGGTTAGGGTTAGGGTTAAGGTTAGGGTTAGGGTATGTGTTAGGGTTCGGGTTAGGTGTCGGGTTAGGTTTAGGTTTAGGGTTCGGGTTAGGGTTAGGGTTAGAGTTCATGTTAGGCTTAGGGTTAGTGTTCGGTTTAGGTTTAGGGTTAGGGTTCGGTTTAGGGTTAGGGTTAGGGTTAGGGTTAGGGTTCGGGTTAGGGTTAGGTTTAGGGTTCGGGTTCGGGTTAGGGTTAGGGTTCGCGTTCGCGTTAGGGTTAGTGTTCGGGTTAGGGTTCGGGTTATGGTTAGGGTTAGGGTAGGGTTCGGGATCGGGGTTAGGGTTAGGGTTAGGGTTCCGGTTAGGGTTAGTGTTAGGTTTCGGGTTCAGGTTAGGGTTAGGATTCGGGTTAGTGTAGGGTTCGGGTTAGGGTTAGGGTTTGGGTTAGGTTTAGGGTTCGGGTTAGGAGTAGGGTTCGGGTTCGGGTTAGGGTTCGGGTTAGGGTTAGGGTTAGTGTTAGGGTTAGGGTTAGGGTTAGGGTTAGGGTTCGCGTTAGGGTTCGGGATAGGTGTCGGGTTAGGGTTAGGGTTAGGGTTCGGGTTAGGGTTAGGGTTAGGGTTCGTGTTAGGGTTAGGGTTAGGGTTAGGGTTCGGGTTAGAGTTAGGGTTCGGGTTCGGGTTAGGGTTAGGGTTCGGGTTCGGGTTAGGGTTCGGGTTAGGGTTAGGGTTAGGGTTAGGGTTTGGGTTCGGGGTTATGGTTAGGGTTAGTGTTCGGGTTAGGGTTCGGGTTAGGGATAGGATTCGGGTAAGGGGTTAGAGTTCGGGTTCGTGTTAGGGTTAGGGTTAGTGTTAGGGTTTCGGTTAGGTATAGGGTTAGGGTTCGGTTTCGGGTCAGGGTTAGCGTTAGGGTTAGGGTTCAGGTTAGGGTTAGGGTTAGGGTTCGGGTTAGGGTTCGGGTTAGCCTTAGGGTTACGGTTAGTGTAAGGGTTAGCGTTAGGTTTCGGGTTAGGGTTAGGTTTATGGTTAGGGTTCGGGTTAGGGTTAGGGTTCGGGTTAGGGTTAGGGTTAGGGTTCGGGTTCGGGTTAGGGTTAGGGTTCGGGTTCGTGTTAGGGTTAGTGTTCGGGTTAGGGTTCGGGTTATGGTTAGGGTTAGGGTAGGGTTCGGGTTCGGGGTTAGGGTTAGGGTTAGGGTTCCGTTTAGGGTTCGGGTTAGGTTTAGGATTCGGGTAAGGGGTTAGAGTTCGGGTTCGCGTTAGGGGTAGGGTTCGGGTTAGGGTTCGTGTTACGGTTCGGGTTCGGGTTAGGTTTAGGGTTCAGGTTAGGGTTAGGGTTCGGGTTATGGTTAGGGTTAGGGTTAGGTTTAGGGTTAGGGTTCGGATTAGGGTTAGGGGTAGGGTTCGGGTTAGGGTTCGGGTTCGAGTTAGGGTTAGGGTTAGGGTTAGGGTTAGGGTTTGGGTTAGGGTTAGGGTATGTGTTAGGGTTCGGGTTCGGGTTAGGGTTAGGGTTCGGGTTAGGTTTAGGGTTAGGGTTCGGGTTAGGGTTAGGGTTCGGGTTAGGGTTAGGGTTAGGGTTCGGGTTAGGGTTAGTGTTAGGTTTCGGGTTAGGGTTCGGGTTAGGGTTAGGGTTAGTGTAAGGGTTAGTTTTCGGGTTAGGGTTAGGGATCGGGTTCGGGTTAGGGTTAGGGTTCGGATTAGGGTTAGGGGTAGGGTTTGGGTTAGGGTTCGGGTTCGGGTTAGGGTTAGGGATAGTTTTAGGGATAGGGTTCGGTTTAGGGTTAGGTTTAGGGTTAGGGTTAGGGGTTAGGGTTAGTGTTACCGTTCGGGTTAGGGTTAGGGTTAGGGTTAGGGTTCGGGTTAGGGTTTGGTTAGGGTTCGGATTAGGGTTAGGGTTAGGGTTAGGGTTAGGGTTAGGTTTAGGGTTCGGGTTAGGGTTAGGTTTAGGGTTAGGGTTCGGGTGAGGGTTAGGATTAGGGTTCAGGTTAGGGTTTGGGTAGGGTTAGGTTAGGGTTAGGGTTCGGGTTAGGGTTAGGGTTAGGGTTAGGGTTAGGGTTAGTGTTCGGGTTAGGGTTAGGTTTAGGGTTAGGGTTAGGGTTAGGGTTAAGGCTCGGGTTAGGGTTAGGGTTAGGGTTAGGGTTAGGTTTCGGGTTAGGGTTAGGGTTAGGGTTAAGGCTCGGGTTAGGGTTAGGGTTAAGTTTCGGGTTAAGGTTAGAGTTTGGTTTAGGTTTCGGGTTAGGGTTAGGTTTCGCGTTAGGGTTAGGGTTCGGGTTAGGGTTAGGGTTAGCTTTAGGATTAGGGTTCGGGTTAGGGTTAGGGTTCGGGTTCGGGTTACGGTTAGGGTTAGGGTTAGGGTTCGGTTTCGGGTTAGGGTTCGGGATAGGGTTAGGGTTCGGGTTAGGGTTAGGGTTCGGGTTCGGGTTAGGTTTAGGGTTCGGCTTCGGTTTAGGGTTAGGGTTAGGGTTCTGATTAGGGTTAGGGGTAGGGTACGGGTTAGGGTTCATGTTCGGGTTAGTGTTAGGGTTAGGGTAGGGTTAAGGTTCGGGTTACGGTTAGGGTTAGGGTTAGGGTTAGGGGTTAGGGTTAGGGTTACGGTTCGGGTTAGGGTTAGGTTTAGGGTTCGAGTTAGTGTTAGGGTTAGGGTTAGGGTTAGGGTTCGGGTTAGGGGTAGGGTTAGTGTTCGGGTTACGGTTAGAGTTAGGGTTCGGGTTGGGTTCGGGTTAGGGTTAGGGTTAGGGTTCGGGTTCAGGTTAGGGTTAGGGTTCGGGTTAGTGTTCGGGTTAGGGTTAGGGTTCGGGTTCGGGTTTGGGTTCGGTTTAGGGTTAGTGTTAGGGTTAGGAGGTAGGGTTAGGGTTAGGGTTCCTGTTAGGGTTAGGGTTAGGGTAAGGGTTAGGGGTTAGTGTTCGGGTTAGGGTAGGGTTTCGGGATCATGTTAGGGTTAGGGTTCGGGTTAGGGTTCGGGTTAGGGTTAGGGTTAGGGTTCGGGTTAGGGTTCGGGTTAGGGTTAGGATTCGGGTAAGGGGTTATGGTTCGGGTTCGGGTTAGGGTTAGTGTTAGGGTTCCGGTTAAGGTTAGGGTTAGGGTTCGGGTTAGGGTTAGGGTTAGGGTTAGGGTTCGGGTTCGGGTTAGGGTTAGGGTTCGGGTTAGGTTTCGGGTTAGGGTTAGGGTTAGGGTTAGGGTTAGGGTTCCGGTTAGGGTTAGGGTTCGGGTTAGGGTTAGGGTTAGGGTTAGGGTTAGGGTTAGGGTTCGGATTAGGGTTAGGGGTAGGGTTCGGTTTAGGGTTCGGGTACGGGTTAGGTTTAGGGTTAGGGTTAGGGTTAGGGTTATGGTTCGGGTTAGGGTTAGGGTTAGGTTTAGGGTTAGGGGTTAGGGTTAGGGTTACCTTTCGGGTTAGGGTTAGGGTTAGGTTTAGGGTTAGGGTTCGGGTTTGGGTTAGGTTTAGGGTTCGGGTTTGGGTTAGGTTTAGGGTTAGGGTTAGGGTTAGGGTTCGGGTTAGGGTTAGGGTTAGGGTTAGGGTTAGGGTTCGGGTTCATGGTTAGGGTTAGTGTTAGGGTTCGTGTTAGGGTTCGGTTTAGCGTTAGGATTCGTGTTAGGGGTTAGGTTTCGGGTTCGGGTTAGGATTAGGGTTAGGGTTCCGGTTAGGGTTAGGGTTAGGGTTAGGGTTCGGGTTAGGGTTAGGGTTAGGGTTAGGGTTCAGTTTAGGGTTAGGGTTAGGGTTCAGGTTAAGGTTTGTGTTAGGCTTAGGGTTAGGGTTAGGGTTAGGGTTCGGGTTAGGGTTAGGGTTCGGGTTAGGGTTAGGTTTAGGGTTCGGATTAGGGTTAGGGTTAGGGTTCAGGTTAGGGTTAAGGTTACGGTTAAGGTTAGGGTTCGGGTTAGGGTTAGGGTTAGGGTTCGGGTTAGGTTTAGGGTTAGAGTTAGTGTTCGGGTTAGGGTTAGGTTTAGGTTTAGGGTTAGGGTTAGGGTTAAGGTTCAGGGTAGGGTTAGGGTTAAGGTTCGGGTTAGGGTTAGGGTTAGGGTTAGCGTTAGGGTTCGCGTTAGGGTTCGGGTTAGGTGTCGGGTTAGGGTTAGCGTTAGGGTTAGGTTTAGGGTTATGGTTAGGTCAGGGTTCGGGTTAGGGTTAGGGTTAGGATTAGGGTTCGGGTTCGGGTTAGGGTTAGGGTTCGGGTTAGGGTTCGGGTTCGGGTTAGGATTCGGGTAATGGGTTAGGGTTCGGGTTCGGGGTAGGGTTAGGGTTAGGGTTCCGGTTAAGGTTAGGGTTAGGGTTCAGGTTAGGGTTAGGGTTAGTGTTTGGGTTCGGATTAGGGTTAGTGTTAGGGTTAGGGTTCGGGTTCGAGTTAGGGTTCGGGTTAGGGTTAGGGTTCGGTTTAGGGTTAGGGTTAGTGTTAGGGTTAGGGTTCGCGTTAGGGTTAGGGTTCGGGTTCGGGTTACGGTTAGGGTTAGGGTTAGGGTTCAGTTTCGGGTTAGGGTAAGGGTTAGGGTTAGGGTTAGGGTCAGGGTTCGGGTTAGGGTTAGGTTTAGGGTTAGAGTTCGGGTTAGGGTTAGGGTTAGGGTTAGGGTTAGGGTTCAGGTTAGGGTTAGGGTTAGGGTTAGGGTTCGGGTTATGTTTAGGTTTAGGGTTCAGGTTAGGGTTCGGGTTAGGGTTAGGGTTAGGGTTAGGTTTCGGGTTACGGTAGGGGTTAGGGTTAGGGTTCGGGTTAGGGTTAGGTTTAGGGTTAGGGTTAGGGTTAGGGTTAAGTTTCGGGGTAGGGTTAGGGTTAAGGTTCGGGTTAGGGTTAGGGTTAGGGTTAGGGTTAGGGTTCGGGTTAGGGTTAGGTTTAGGGTTAGGGTTCGGGTTAGGGTTCGGGTTCGGGTTAGGGTTAGGGTTAGAGTTCGGGTAAGGGTTAGGGTTCGGGTTAGGGTTCGGGTTAGGGTTCGGGTTAGGGTTAGGGTTTGGGTTAGGGTTAGGGTTCGGGTTAGGGTTAGGATTCCGGTTAGTGTTAGGGTTAGGGTTCGGGTTCGGGTTAGGGTTAGGGTTCGGGTTAGTGTTAGGGTTCGGGTTAGGGTTAGGTTTCGGGTTAGGGTTAGGGTTAGGGTTAGGGTTCGGGTTCGGGTTAGGGTTAGGTTTCGGGTTAGGGTTAGGGTTAGTGTTAGGGTTAGGGTTAGGGTTAGGGTTCGGGTTCGGTTTAGTGTTAGTGTTAGGGTTAGGGATCGGGTTTGGGTTAGGATTCGGGTTCGGGTTAGTGTTAGGGTTCGGGTTCGGGTTAGGGTTAGTGTTAGGGTTAGGGTTTGGGTTAGGGTTAGCGTTCGGGTTAGGGGTAGGTTTCGGGTTCGGGTTAGGTTTAGGGTTCGGGTTAGGGTTCGGGTTAGGGTTAGGGTTCCGGTTAAGGTTAGGGTTAGGGTTCGGGTTCGGGTTAGGGTTAGGGTTAGGGTTAGGGTCAGGGTTCGGGTTAGGGTTAGGGTTAGGGTTAGTGTTCGGGTTAGGGTTAGGGTTCGGGTTAGGGTTAGGTTTAGGGTTCGGGTTAGGGTTCGGGTTAGGTTTCGGTTTAGGGTTAGGGTTTGGGTTAGGGTTAGGGTACGGTTTAGGGTTAGGGTTAGGGTTAGGTTTTGGGTTAGTGTTAGGGTTAGGGTTAGGGTTCGGGTTAGGGTTAGGTTTAGGGTTAGGTTTAGGGTTAGGTTTAATGTTCGGGGTAGGGTTAGGTTTAAGGTTCGGGTTAGGGTTAGGGCTAGGGTTAGGGTTCGTGTTAGGGTTAGGTTAATTGTTAGGGTTCGGGTTAGGGTTCGGGTTCGGGTTAGGGTTAGGTTTAGGGTTCGGGTTACGTTTAGGGTTCGGTTTAGGGGTCGGGTTAGGGTTCGGTTTAGGGTTATGGTTTGGGTTAGGGTTAGGGTTCGGGTTAGGGTTAGGTTTCGGGTTCGGGTTAGGGTTCGGGTTAGTGTTAGGGTTCGGGTTCGGGTTAGGGTTCGGGTTAGTGTTAGGGTTCGGGTTAGGGTTAGGGTTCGGGTTAGGGTTGCGGTTAGGGTTAGGGTTCGGGTTAGGGTTAGGGTTAGGGTTAGGGTTTGGGTTCGGATTAGTGTTAGGGGTAGGGTTCGGGTTAGGATTCGGGTACGGGTTAGGGTTAGGGTTAGGGTTAGGGTTAGGGTTAGGGGTTAGGGTTAGGGTTACCGTTCCGGTTAGCGTTAGGGTTAGGTTTAGGTTTAGTGTTCGGGTTAGGGTTAGGTTTAGGGTTCGGGTTAGGGTTAGGGTTAGGGTTAGGGTTAGGATTTGGGTAAGGGGTTATGTTTCGGGTTCGGGTTAGTTTTAGGGTTAGGGTTCCGGTTAAGGTTAGGGTTAGGGTTCGGTTTAGGGTTAGGGTTAGGTTTAGTGTTAGGGTTCGGGTTAGGGTTAGGGTTAGTGTTCGGGTTAGGGTTCGGGTTCGGGTTAGGGTTATGGTTAGGGTTAGGTTTCGGGTTAGGGTTAAGGTTCGGGTTAGGGTTAGGGTTAGGGTTAGGGTTAGGGTTCGGATTAGGGTTAGGGGTAGGTTTCGGTTTAGGGTTCGGGTTAGGGTTAGGGTTCGGGTTCGGGTGAGGGTTAGGGTTAGGGTTAGGGTTCGGTTTCGGGTTAGGTTTAGGGTTCGGGTTCGGGTTAGTGTTCGGGTTAGGCTTAGGGTTAGGGTTAAGGTTCGGGTTAGGGTTAGGGTTAGGGTTAGGGTTAGGGTTCGGGTTAGGGTTAGGTTTAGGGTTAGGGTTCGGGTTAGGGTTCGGGTTCGGGTTAGGGTTAGGGTTAGAGTTCGGGTAAGGGTTAGGGTTCGGGTTAGGGTTCGGGTTAGGGTTCGGGTTAGGGTTAGGGTTTGGGTTAGGGTTAGGGTTCGGGTTAGGGTTAGGATTCCGGTTAGTGTTAGGGTTAGGGTTCGGGTTCGGGTTAGGGTTAGGGTTCGGGTTAGTGTTAGGGTTCGGGTTAGGGTTAGGTTTCGGGTTAGGGTTAGGGTTAGGGTTAGGGTTCGGGTTCGGGTTAGGGTTAGGTTTCGGGTTAGGGTTAGGGTTAGTGTTAGGGTTAGGGTTAGGGTTAGGGTTCGGGTTCGGTTTAGTGTTAGTGTTAGGGTTAGGGATCGGGTTTGGGTTAGGGTTCGGGTTCGGGTTAGTGTTAGGGTTCGGGTTCGGGTTAGGGTTAGTGTTAGGGTTAGTGTTTGGGTTAGGGTTAGCGTTCGGGTTAGGGGTAGGTTTCGGGTTCGGGTTAGGTTTAGGGTTCGGGTTAGGGTTCGGGTTAGGGTTAGGGTTCCGGTTAAGGTTAGGGTTAGGGTTCGGGTTCGGGTTAGGGTTAGGGTTAGGGTAGGGTCAGGGTTCGGGTTAGGGTTAGGGTTAGGGTTAGTGTTCGGGTTAGGGTTAGGGTTCGGGTTAGGGTTAGGTTTAGGGTTCGGGTTAGGGTTCGGGTTAGGGTTCGGTTTAGGGTTAGGTTTAGGGTTAGGTTTAGGGTTAGGGTTAATGTTCGGGGTAGGGTTAGGGTTAAGGTTCGGGTTAGGGTTAGGGCTAGGGTTAGGGTTCGTGTTAGGGTTAGGTTAATTGTTAGGGTTCGGGTTAGGGTTCGGGTTCGGGTTAGGGTTAGGTTTAGGGTTCGGGTTACGTTTAGGGTTCGGTTTAGGGGTCGGGTTAGGGTTCGGTTTAGGGTTATGGTTTGGGTTAGGGTTAGGGTTCGGGTTAGGGTTAGGTTTCGGGTTCGGTTTAGGGTTCGGGTTAGTGTTAGGGTTCGGGTTCGGGTTAGGGTTCGGGTTAGTGTTAGGGTTCGGGTTAGGGTTAGGGTTCGGGTTAGGGTTAGGGTTGCGGTTAGGGTTAGAGTTCGGGTTAGGGTTAGGGTTAGGGTTAGGGTTTGGGTTCGGATTAGTGTTAGGGGTAGGGTTCGGGTTAGGATTCGGGTACGGGTTAGGGTTAGGGTTAGGGTTAGGGTTAGGGTTAGGGGTTAGGGTTAGGGTTACCGTTCCGGTTAGGGTTAGGGTTAGGTTTAGGTTTAGTGTTCGGGTTAGGGTTAGGTTTAGGGTTCGGGTTAGGGTTAGGGTTAGGGTTAGGGTTAGGATTTGGGTAAGGGGTTATGTTTCGGGTTCGGGTTAGTTTTAGGGTTAGGGTTCCGGTTAAGGTTAGGGTTAGGGTTCGGTTTAGGGTTAGGGTTAGGTTTAGTGTTAGGGTTCGGGTTAGGGTTAGGGTTAGTGTTCGGGTTAGGGTTCGGGTTCGGGTTAGGGTTATGGTTAGGGTTAGGTTTCGGGTTAGGGTTAAGGTTCGGGTTAGGGTTAGGGTTAGGGTTAGGGTTAGGGTTCGGATTAGGGTTAGGGGTAGGTTTCGGTTTAGGGTTCGGGTTAGGGTTAGGGTTCGGGTTCGGGTGAGGGTTAGGGTTAGGGTTAGGGTTCGGTTTCGGGTTAGGTTTAGGGTTCGGGTTCGGGTTAGTGTTCGGGTTAGGCTTAGGGTTAGGGTTAGGGTTAGGGTTCGGGTTCGGGGTTAGGGTTAGGGTTAGGTTTAGGGTTCGGGTTAGGGTTCGGTTTAGGGTTAGGATTCGGGTAAGGTTGTTAGGGTTCGGGTTCGGGTTAGGGTTAGGGTTAGGGTTCTGGTTAGGGTTAGTGTTAGGGTTCGGGTTCGGTTTAGGGTTAGGGTTCGGGTTAGTGTTAGGGTTCGTGTTAGGTTTAGGGTTCGGGTTCGGGTTAGGTTTAGGGTTAGGGTTCGGGTTAGGGTTAGGATTAGGGTTCGGGTTAGGTTTAGGGTTAAGTTTAGGTTTAGGGTATGTGTTAGGGTTCGGGTTCGGGTTAGGGTTAGGGTTAGGGTTCGCGTTAGGGTTAGGGTTCGGGTTAGGGTTAGGGTTCGGGTTAGGGTTCGGGTTCGGGTTAGGGTTAAGGTTAGGGTTAGGGTATGTGTTAGGGTTCGGGTTAGGGGTCGGGTTAGGTTTAGGTTTAGGGTTCGGGTTAGGGTTAGGGTTAGAGTTCATGTTAGGCTTAGGGTTAGTGTTCGGTTTAGGTTTAGGTTTAGGGTTCGGTTTAGGGTTAGGGTTAGGGTTAGGGTTAGGGTTCGGGTTAGGGTTAGGGTTAGGGTTTGGGTTCGGGTTAGGGTTAGGGTTCGGGTTCGTGTTAGGGTTAGTGTTCGGGTTAGGGTTCGGGTTATCGTTAGGGTTAGGGTAGGGTTCGGGTCGGGGTTAGGGTTAGGGTTAGGGTTCCGGTTAGGGTTAGTGTTAGGGTTCGGGTTCAGTTTAGGGTTAGGATTCGGGTTAGTGTTAGGGTTCGGGTTAGGGTTAGGGTTAGGGTTCGGGTTAGGGTTAGGGTTAGGGTTCGTTTTAGGGTTAGGGTTCGGGTTAGGGTTAGGGTTAGGGTTCGGGTTCGGGTTAGGGTTAGGGTTCGGGTTCGGGTTAGGGTTCGGGTTAGGGTTAGGTTTAGGGTTAGGGTTCGGGTTCAGGGTTATGGTTAGGGTTAGTGTTCGGGTTAGGGTTCGGGTTAGGGATAGGATTCGGGTAAGGGTTTAGAGTTCGGGTTCGTGTTAGGGTTAGGGTTAGGGTTAGGGTTTCGGTTAGGTATAGGGTTAGGGTTCGGTTTCGGGTCAGGGTTAGCGTTAGGGTTAGGGTTCAGGTTAGGGTTAGGGTTAGGGTTCGGGTTAGGGTTCGGGTTAGGCTTAGGGTTACGGTTAGGGTTAGGGTTAGCGTTAGGTTTCGGGTTAGGGTTAGGTTTAGGGTTAGGGTTCGGGTTAGGGTTAGGGTTCGGGTTAGGGTTAGGGTTAGGGTTCGGGTTCGGGTTAGGGTTAGGGTTCGGGTTAGGGTTAGGGTTAGGGTTCGGGTTCGGGGTTAGGGTTATGGTTAGGGTTCGGGTTAGGGTTAGGATTCGGGTAAGGGGTTAGGGTTCGGGTTCGGGTTAGGGTTAGGTTTAGGGTTCCGGTTAAGGTTAGGATTAGGGTTCGGTTTAGGGTTAGGGTTAGGTTTAGTGTTAGGGTTCGGGTTAGGGTTAGGGTTAGTGTTCGGGTTAGGGTTCGGGTTAGGGTTAGGGTTATGGTTAGGGTTAGGGTTCGGGTTAGGGTTAAGGTTCGGGTTAGGGTTAGGGTTAGGGTTAGGGTTAGGGTTCGGATTAGGGTTAGTGGTAGGTTTCGGTTTAGGGTTCGGGTTAGGGTTAGGGTTCGGGTTCGGGTGGGGTTTAGGGTTAGGGTTAGGGTTCTGTTTCGGGTTAGGTTTAGGGTTCGGGTTCGGGTTAGGGTTCGGGTTAGGCTTAGGCTTAGGGTTAGGGTTAGGTTTCGGGTTCGGGGTTAGGGTTAGGGTTAGGGTTAGGGTTCGGGTTAGGGTTCGGGTTAGGGTTAGAATTCGGGTAAGGTTGTTAGGGTTCGGGTTCGGGTTAGGGTTAGGGTTAGGGTTCTGGTTAGGGTTAGTGTTAGGGTTCGGGTTCGGGTTAGGGTTAGCGTTCGGGTTAGTGTCAGGGTTCGGGTTAGGGTTAGGGTTCGGGTTCGGGTTAGGGATAGGCTTAGGTTTCGGGTTCGGGTTAGGGTTAGGGTTAGGGTTCGGGTTAGGGTTAGAGTTCGGTTTAGGGTTAGGATTAGGGTTCGGGTTAGGGTTAGGGTTTGGGTTAGGGTTAGGGTTCGGGTTAGGGTTAGGGTTCCGGTTAGGGTTTGTGTTAGGGTTCTGGTTCGGGTTAGGGTTAGGGTTCGGGTTAGTGTTAGAGTTCGGGTTAGGGTTAGGGTTCGGGTTAGGGTAGGGTTAGGGCTAGGGTTAGGGTTCGTGTTCGGGTTAGGGTTCGGGTTAGGGTTAGGGTTAGGGGTAGGGTTAGGGTTAGGGTTAGGCTTAGGGTTAGGTTTCGCGTTAGGGTTCGGGATTGGTGTCGAGTTAGGGTTAGGTTTAGGGTTCGGGTTCGGGTTAGGGTTAGGGTTAGGGTTCGGGCTAGGGTTAGGGTTAAGTTTCGGGTTCGGGTTAGGGTTAGGGTTCGGGGTTAGGGTTAGGGTTAGGGTTCGGGTTAGGGTTCGGGTTAGGGTTAGGATTCGGGTAAGGGGTTAGGGTTCGGGTTCGGGTTAGGGTTAGGGTTAGGGTTCCGGTTAGGGTTAGGGTTAGGGTTCGGGTTAGGGTTAGGGTTAGTGTTAGGGTTAGGGTTCAGGTTAGGGTTAGGGTTAGGGTTCGGGTTAGGTTTCGTGTTATGCTTAGGGTTAGGGTTAGCGTTAGGGTTCGGGTTAGGGTTAGGGTTCGGGTTAGGGTTAGGGTTAGGGTTCGGGTTAGGGTTAGGGTTAGGGTTCGGGTTAGGGTTAGGGTTACGGTTAGGGTTAGGGTTCGGGTTAGGGTTAGGGTTAGGGTTCGGTTTAGAGTTAGGGTTAGGGTTATGGTTACGGTTAGGGTTCGGGTTAGGGTTAGGTTTAGGGTTAGGGTTTGGGTTAGGGTTCGGGTTAGGGTTCGGGTTAAGGTTCGGGTTAGGGTTAGGGTTAGGGTTAGGGTGAGGGTTCGGGTTAGGGTTAGGTTTAGGTTTCGGGTTAGGGTTCGGGTTAGGGTTAGGGTTCGGGTTCGGGTTAGGGTTAGGGTTCAGATTAGGGTTCTTGTTAGGGTTAGGTTTAGGGTTAGGGTTAGGGTTCGGGTTCGGGTTAGGGTTAGCTTTAGGGTTCGGGTTAGGTTTAGGGTAAGGGTTAGGGTTAGGGTTAAGGTTCGGGGTAGGGTTAGGGTTAAGGTTCGGGTTAGGGTTAGGGTTAGGGTTAGGGTTAGGGTTCGCGTTAGGGTTCGGGTTAGGTGTCGGGTTAGGGTTAGGGTTAGTGTAGGGTTCGAGTTAGGGTTAGGGTTCGGGTTAGTGTTCCGGTTAGGGTTAGGGTTTGGTTTCGGTTTAGGGTTAGGGTTCCGGTTAGGGTTAGGGTTAGCGTTCGAGTTCGGGTTAGGGTTAGGGTTCGGGTTAGTGTTAGGGTTCGGGTTAGGGTTAGGGTTCGGGTTAGGGTTAGGGTTAGGATTAGGGTTAGGGTTCGGGTTCGGGTTAGGTTTCGGGTTAGGGTTAGGGTTAGTGTTAGGGTTAGGGTTAGGGTTAGGGTTCGCGTTCGGTTTAGGGTTAGTGTTAGGGTTAGGTTTGGGTTCGGGTTAGGGTTCGGGTTCGGGTTAGGGTTAGGGTTCGGGTTCGCGTTAGGGTTAGAGTTAGGGTTAGGGTTCGGGTTAGGGTTATGGTTTGGGTTAGGAGTAGGGTTCGGGTTCGTGTTAGGGTCAGGTTTCGGGTTAGGGTTAGGGTTAGGGTTAGGGTTCGGGTAAGGGTTAGGGTTCGGGTTAGGGTTAGGGTTAGGTTAGGAGGTAGTGTTAGTGTTAGGGTTCGGGGTAGGGTTAGGTTTAGGGTTAGGGTTAGAGGTTAGGGTTCGGGTTAGTGTTAGGGTTAGGGTTAGGGTTAGGGTTAGGTTTAGGGTTCGGGTTCGGTATAGGTTTAGGGTTAGGGTTAAAGTTAGGGTTAGGGTTCGGAGTAGGGTTAGGGGTAGGGTTCGGGTTAGGGTTCGGGTTCGGGTTAGGGTTAGTGTTAGGGTTAGGGTTCGGGTTAGGGTTAGGGTTAGGTTAGGAGGTAGTGTTAGTGTTAGGGTCGGGGTAGGGTTAGGTTTAGGGTTAGGGTTAGAGGTTAGGGTTCGGGTTAGTGTTAGGGTTAGGGTTAGGGTTAGGGTAGGGTTAGGGGTTAGGGTTAGGGTTTGGGTTCGGGTTAGGGTTAGGGTTACGGTTAGGGTTAGGGTTCGGTTTAGGGTTATGGTTAGGGTTCGAGTTAGGGTTAGGGTTAGTGTTATGGTTAGGGTTAGGGTTCGGGTTAGGGTTAGGTTTAGGGTTAGGTTTCGGGTTAGGGTTAGGGTTAGGGTTCGGGTTAGGGTTCGGGTTAGGGTTTGGGTTAGGGTTAGGGTTCGGGTTAGGGTTAGGGTTAGGGTTAGGGTTAGGGTTCGGTTTAGGGTTAGGGTTAGGGTTAGGGTTAGGGTCAGTGTTCGGGTTAGGGTTAGGGTTAAGGTTCGGGTTAGGGTTAGGGTTAGGGTTAGGGTTCGCGTTAGGGTTCGGGTTAGCGGTCGGGTAAGGGTTAGAGTTAGGGTTCGGGTTAGGGTTAGGGTTAGGGTTAGGGTTCAGGTTAGGTTTAGGGTTCGGTTTAGTGTTAGGGTTAGGGTTCGGGTTCGGGTTAGGGTTAGGGTTCGGGTTCGGGTTAGGTTTAGGGTTCGGGTTAGGGTTCGGGTTAGGGTTAGGGTTAGGGTTAGGGTTCGGGGTTAGGGTTTTTGTTAGGGTTCGGGTTAGGGTTCGGGTTAGGGTTAGGATTCGGGTAAGGGGTTAGGGTTCGGTTTCGGGTTAGGGTTAGAGTTAGGGTTCCGGTTAAGGTTAGGGGTAGGGTTCGGTTTAGGTTTAGGGTTAGGCTTAGCATAAGGGTTCGGGTTAGGGTTAGGTTTAGAGTTCGGGTTAGGGTTCGGGTTAGGGTTAGGGTTAGGGTTAGGGTTCGGGTTAGGGTTAAGGTTCGGGTTAGGGTTAGTGTTAGGGTTAGGGTTAGGGTTCGGATTAGAGTTAGGTGTAGGGTTCGGTTTAGGGCTCGGGTTAGGGTTAGGGTTAGGGTTCGGGTTCGGGTTAGGGTTAGGGTTAGGGTTAGGGTTCGGGTTAGGGTTAGTGTTCGGGTTCGGGTTCAGGTTAGGGTTCGGGTTAGGGTTAGTGTTTGGGTTAGGGTTAGGGTTCGGGTTAGGGTTAGCGTTCCGGTTAGGGTTAGTGTTAGGGTTCGGGTTCAGGTTAGGGTTAGGTTTCGGGTTAGTGTTAGGGTTCGGGTTAGGGCTAGGGTTTGGGTTAGTGTTAGGGTTCGGGTTAGGGTTAGGGTTCGGATTCGGGTTAGGGTTAGGGTTCGGGTTAGTGATAGGGTTAGTGTTAGGGTTAGGGTTAGGGTTAGGGTTAGGGTTCGCGTTAGGGTTCGGGATAGGTGTCGGGTTAGGGTTAGGGTTAGGGTTCGGGTTAGGGTTAGGGTTCGTGTTAGGGTTAGGTTTCGGGTTAGGGTTAGGGTTAGGGTTCGGGTTCGGGTTAGGGTTAGGGTTCGGGTTCGGGTTAGGGTTCGGGTTAGGGTTAGGGTTAGGGTAAGGGTTCGCGTTCGGGGTTAGGGTTAGTGTTAGGGTTCGGGTTAGGGTTCGGGTTAGGGTTAGGATTCGGGTAAGGGGTTAGGGTTCGGGTTCTGGTTAGGGTTAGGGTTAGGGTTAGGGTTTCGGTTAGGTTTAGGGTTAGGGTTCGGGTTCGGGTTAGGGTTAGCGTTAGGGTTAGGGTTCAGGTTAGGGTTAGAGTTAGGGTTCGGGTTAGGGTTCGGGTTAGCCTTAGGGTTACGGTTAGGGTTAGGGTTAGCGTTAGGTTTCGGGTTAGGGTTAGGTATAGGGTTATGGTTCGGGTTAGGGTTAGGGTTCGGGTTAGGGTTAGGGATAGGGTTCGGGTTCGGCTTAGGTTTAGGGTTCGGGTTCGTGTTAGTGTTAGTGTTCGGGTTAGTGTTCGGGTTATGGTTAGGGTTAGGGTAGGGGTCGGGTTCGGGGTTAGGGTTAGGGTTAGGGTTCGTGTTAGGGTTCGGTTTAGGGTTAGGATTCGGGTAAGGGGTTAGAGTTCGGGTTCGGGTTAGGGTTAGCGTTCGGGTTAGTGTCAGGGTTCGGGTTAGGGTTAGGGTTCGGGTTCGGGATAGGGTTAGGCTTAGGTTTCGGGTTCGGGTTAGGGTTAGGGTTAGGGTTCGGGTTAGGGTTAGAGTTCGGTTTAGGGTTAGGATTAGGGTTCGGGTTAGGGTTAGGGTTTGGGTTAGGGTTAGGGTTCGGGTTAGGGTTAGGGTTCCGGTTAGGGTTAGTGTTAGGGTTCGGGTTCGGGTTAGGGTTAGGGTTCGGGTTAGTGTTAGAGTTCGGGTTACGGTTAGGGTTCGGGTTTGGGTTAGGGTTAGGGTTAGGGTTCGTGTTCGGGTTAGGGTTCGGGTTAGGGTTAGGGTTAGGGGTAGGGTTAGGGTTAGGGTTAGGCTTAGGGTTAGGTTTCGCGTTAGGGTTCGGGATTGGTGTCGAGTTAGGGTTAGGTTTAGGGTTCGGGTTCGGGTTAGGGTTAGGGTTAGGGTTCGGGCTAGGGTTAGGGTTAAGTTTCGGGTTCGGGTTAGGGTTAGGGTTCGGGTTCGTGTTAGGGTTCGGGTTCGGGGTTAGGGTTAGGGTTAGGGTTCGGGTTAGGGTTCGGGTTAGGGTTAGGATTCGGGTAAGGGGTTAGGGTTCGGGTTCGGGTTAGGGTTAGGGTTAGGGTTCCGGTTAGGGTTAGGGTTAGGGTTCGGGTTAGGGTTAGGGTTAGTGTTAGGGTTAGGGTTCAGGTTAGGGTTAGGGTTAGGGTTCGGGTTAGGGTTCGTGTTATGCTTAGGTTTAGGGTTAGCGTTAGGGTTTGGGTTAGGGTTAGGGTTCGGGTTAGGGTTAGGGTTAGGGTTCGGGTTAGGGTTAGGGTTAGGGTTCGGGTTAGGGTTAGGGTTACGGTTAGGGTTAGGGTTCGGGTTAGGGTTAGGGTTAGGGTTCGGTTTAGAGTTAGGGTTAGGGTTATGGTTACGGTTAGGGTTCGGGTTAGGGTTAGGTTTAGGGTTAGGGTTTGGGTTAGGGTTCGGGTTAGGGTTGGGTTAGGGTTCGGGTTAGGGTTAGGTTTAGGGTTAGGGTTAGGGTTAGGGTTAGGGTTCGGGTTAGGGTTAGGTTTAGGTTTCGGGTTAGGGTTCGGGTTAGGGTTAGGGTTCGGGTTCGGGTTAGGGTTAGGGTTCAGATTAGGGTTCTTGTTAGGGTTAGGGTTAGGGTTAGGGTTCGGGTTCGGGTTAGGGTTAGCTTTAGGGTTCGGGTTAGGTTTAGTGTAAGGGTTAGGGTTAGGGTTAAGGTTCGGGGTAGGGTTAGGGTTAAGGTTTGGGTTAGGGTTAGGGTTAGGGTTAGGGTTAGGGTTCGCGTTAGGGTTCGGGTTAGGTGTCGGGTTAGGGTTAGGGTTAGGGTAGGGTTCGAGTTAGGGTTAGGGTTCGGGTTAGTGTTCCGGTTAGGGTTAGGGTTTGGGTTCGGTTTAGGGTTAGGGTTCCGGTTAGGGTTAGGGTTAGCGTTCGAGTTCGGGTTAGAGTTAGGGTTCGGGTTAGTGTTAGGGTTCGGGTTAGGGTTAGGGTTCGGGTTAGGGTTAGGGTTAGGATTAGGGTTAGGGTTCGGGTTCGGGTTAGGTTTCGGGTTAGGGTTAGGTTTAGTGTTAGGGTTAGGGTTAGGGTTAGGGTTCGGGTTCGGTTTAGGGTTAGTGTTAGGGTTAGGGTTGGGTTCGGGTTAGGGTTCGGGTTCGGGTTAGGGTTAGGGTTCGGGTTCGCGTTAGGGTTAGAGTTAGGGTTAGGGTTCGGGTTAGGGTTATGTTTTGGGTTAGGAGTAGGGTTCGGGTTCGTGTTAGGGTCAGGTTTCGGGTTAGGGTTAGGGTTAGGGTTCGGGTAAGGGTTAGGGTTCGGGTTAGGGTTAGGGTTAGGTTTAGGAGGTAGTGTTAGTGTTAGGGTTCGGGGTAGGGTTAGGTTTAGGGTTAGGGTTAGAGGTTAGGGTTCGGGTTAGTGTTAGGGTTAGGGTTAGGGTTAGGGTTAGGGTTAGGGCTCGGGTTCGGTATAGGTTTATGGTTAGTGTTAAAGATAGGGTTAGGGTTCGGATTAGGGTTAGGGGTAGGGTTCGGGTTAGGGTTTGGATAGGGTTAGGGTTAGTGTTAGGGTTAGGGTTCGGGTTAGGGTTAGGGTTGGGTTAGGGGTTAGGGTTAGGGTTTGTGTTCGGGTTAGGGTTAGGGTTACGGTTAGGGTTAGGGTTCGGTTTAGGGTTATGGTTAGGGTTCGAGTTAGGGTTAGGGTTAGTGTTATGGTTAGGGTTAGGGTTCGGGTTAGGGTTAGGTTTAGGGTTAGGTTTCGGGTTAGGGTTAGGGTTAGGGTTCGTGTTAGGGTTCGGGTTAGGGTTTGGGTTAGGGTTAGGGTTCGGGTTAGGGTTAGGGTTAGGGTTAGGGTTAGGGTTCGGTTTAGGGTTAGGGTTAGGGTTAGGGTTAGGGTCAGTGTTCGGGTTAGGGTTAGGGTTAAGGTTCGGGTTAGGGTTAGGGTTAGGGTTAGGGTTAGGGTTTCGGTTAGGTTTAGGGTTAGGGTTCGGGTTCGGGTTAGGGTTAGCGTTAGGGTTAGGGTTCAGGTTAGGGTTAGGGTTAGGGTTCGGGTTAGGGTTCGGCTTAGGCTTAGGGTTACGGTTAGGGTTAGGGTTAGCGTTAGGTTTCGGGTTAGGGTTAGGTATAGGGTTATGGTTCGGGTTAGGGTTAGGGTTCAGGTTAGGGTTAGGGATAGGGTTAGGGTTCGGGTTAGGGTTAGGGTTCGGGTTCGTGTTAGTGTTAGTGTTCGGGTTAGTGTTCGGGTTATGGTTAGGGTTAGGGTAGGGTTCGGGTTCGGGGTTAGGGTTAGGGTTAGGGTTCGTGTTAGGGTTCGGGTTAGGGTTAGGATTCGGGTAAGGGGTTAGAGTTCGGGTTCGGGTTAGGGTTAGGGTTAGGGTTCCGGTTAAGTTTAGGGTTAGGGTTCGGGTTAGGGTTAGGGTTAGTTTTAGGGTTCGGTTTAGGGTTAGGGTTCGTGTTAGGGTTCGGGTTAGGGTTAGGGTTAGGTTTAGGGTTCTGGTTAGGGTTAGGGTTCGGGTTAGGGTTAGGGTTAGGGTTAGGGTTCGGATTAGGGTTAGGGGTAGGGTTCGGGTTAGGGTTCGGGTTCGAGTTAGGGTTAGGGTTAGGGTTAGGGTTAGGGTTTGGGTTAGGGATAGGGTTAGGGTTAGGGGTTAGGGTTAGGGTTACCGTTCGAGTTAGTGTTAGGTTTAGGGTTAGGGTTAGGGTTCGGGTTAGGGTTAGGGTTAGGGTTCGGGTTAGGGTTAGTGTTAGGGTTAGGGTTCGGGTTAGGGTTAGGTTTAGGGTTAGGGTTCGGGGTAGGGTTAGGGTTCAGGATAGGGTTCGTGTTAGGGTTAGGGTTAGGGTAAGGGTTCGGGTTAGGTTTAGGGTTAGGATTAGGGTTAGGGTTAGGGTTCGGATTAGGGTTAGGGGTAGGGTTCGGGTTAGGGTTCGGGTTCGAGTTAGGGTTAGGGTTAGGGTTAGGGTTCGGGTTCGGGTTAGGGTTAGGGTTAGGGTTTGGGGTTAGGGTTAGGGTTACCGTTCGGGTTAGGGTTAGGTTTAGGGTTAGGGTTAGGGTTCAGTTTCGGGTTAGGGTTAGGTTTAGGTTTAGGGTTAGGGTTCGGGTTAGGGTTAGGGTTAGGGTTAGGGTTCGGGTTAGGGTTAGGGTTAGGGTTCAGGATAGGGTTTGTGTTAGGGTTAGGGTTAGGGTTAGGGTTCGGGTTAGGGTTAGGGTTAGGGTTAGGGTTAGGGTTAGGGTACGGGTTCGGGTTAGGGTTCGTGTTAGGTTTAGGGTTAGTGTTAGGGTTAGGGTTCGGGTTAGAGTTAGGGTTCGGGTTCTGGTTACGGTTAGGGATAGGGTTAGGGTTCAATTTCGGGTTAGGGTTAGGTTTAGGTTTAGGGTTAGGGTTAGGGTTAAGGTTCGGGGTAGGTTTAGGGTTAAGGTTCGGGTTAGGGTTAGGGTTAGGGTTAGGGTTAGGGTTCGCGTTAGGGTTCGGGTTAGGTGTCGGGTTAGTGTTAGGGTTAAGGTTCGGTTTAGGGTTAGGGTTAGGTCAGGTTTCGGGTTAGGGTTAGGGTTCGGGTTAGGGTTAGGGTTAGGGTTCGGATTCGGGTTACTGTTAGTGTTAGGGTTCGGGTTAGGTTTAGGGTTCGGGTTAGGGTTAGGGTTCGGGTTCGGGTTAGGGTTAGAGTATGGGTTAGGGTTCGGGTTAGGGTTAGGTTTCGGGTTAGGGTTATGGTTAGTGTTAGGGTTAGGGTTCGGGTTAGAGTTAGGGTTCGGGTTCGGGTTACGGTTAGGGTTAGGGTTAGGGTTCAG
Organism: Urocyon cinereoargenteus; assembly: GCA_032313775.1. Classification (NCBI taxonomy): domain Eukaryota; kingdom Metazoa; phylum Chordata; class Mammalia; order Carnivora; family Canidae; genus Urocyon; species Urocyon cinereoargenteus. The sequence continues at coordinate 762,481 of JAVLSZ010000067.1, forward strand.
TTTCGGGTTAGGATTAGGGTTAGGGTTAGGGTTAGGTTTAGGGTCAGGGTTCGGGTTAGGGTTAGGGTTAGGGTTAGTGTTCGGGTTAGGGTTAGGGTTAGGGTTAGTGTTAGGGTTAGGGTTCGGTTTAGGGTTAGGTTTAGGGTTCAGGTTAGGGTTCGGGTTAGGGTTAGGGTTAGGGTTAGGGTTGGGTTAGGGTTAGGGTTAGGGTTAGGGTTAGGGTTCGGGTTAGGGTTAGGTTTAGGGTTAGGTTTAGGGTTAGGGTTAATGTTCGCGGTAGGGTTAGGGTTAAGGTTCTTGTTAGGGTTAGGGTTAGGGTTAGGGTTCGTGTTAGGGTTAGGTTTAGTGTTAAGGTTCGGGTTAGGGTTCGGGTTCGGGTTAGGGTTAGGTTTAGGGTTCGGGTTAGGTTTAGGGTTCGGGTTAGGTTTCGGGTTAGGGTTCGGTTTAGGGTTAGGGTTTGGGTTAGGGTTAGGGTTAGGTTTAGGGTTCGGGTTAGGGTTCGGGTTAGGGTTCGGTTTAGGGTTAGGGTTTGGGTTAGGGTTAGGGTTCGGGTTAGGGTTAGGGTTCGGGTTAAGGTTAGGGTTAGGGTTCGGGTTCGGGTTAGGGTTAGGGTTAGTGTTAGGGTTAGGGTTAGGGTTCGGGTTCGGGTTAGGGTTCGGGTTAGTGTTAGGTTTCGGGTTCGGGTTAGGGTTCGGGTTAGGGTTAGGGTTCGGGTTAGGGTTAGGGTTAGGGTTCGGGTTCGGGTTAGTGTTCGGGTTAGTGTTAGGATTCGTGTTAGGGTTAGGGTTCGGGTTAGGGTTAGGGTTAGGGATAGGGTTCGGGTTCGGGTTAGTGTTCGGTTTAGGGTTTGGGTTAGGGTTAGGCTTAGGGTTAGGGTTAGGGTAGGGTTAGGGTTCGGGATAGGGTTAGGGTTAGGGTTAGGGTTCGGATTAGTGTTAGGGGTAGGGTTCGGGTTAGGGTTCGGGTTCGGGTTAGGGTTAGGGTTAGGGTTAGGGTATGTGTTAGGTTTCGGGTTAGGGGTCGGGTTAGGGTTAGGGTTAGGGTTCGGTTTAGGGTTAGGGTTAGGGTTAGGTTTCGGGTTAGGGTTAGAGTTCATGTTAGGCTTAGGGTTTGGGTTCGGGTTAGGTTTAGGGTTAGGGTTCGGGTTAGGGTTAGGATTAGGGTTCGGGTTAGGTTTAGGGTTAAGTTTAGGGTTAGGGTATGTGTTAGGGTTCGGGTTCGGGTTAGGGTTAGGGTTAGGGTTCGCGTTAGGGTTAGGGTTCGGGTTAGGGTTAGGGTTAGGGTTCGTGTTAGGGTTAGGGTTAAGGTTAGGGTTAGGGTATGTGTTAGGGTTCGGGTTAGGGGTCGGGTTAGGTTTAGGTTTAGGGTTCGGGTTAGGGTTAGGGTTAGAGTTCATGTTAGGCTTAGGGTTAGTGTTCGGTTTAGGTTTAGGGTTAGGGTTCGGTTTAGGGTTAGGATTAGGGTTAGGGTTAGGGTTAGGGTTCGGGTTAGGGTTAGGGTTAGGGTTCGGGTTCGGGTTAGGGTTAGGGTTCGGGTTCATGTTAGGGTTAGTGTTCGGGTTAGGGTTCGGGTTATGGTTAGGGTTAGGGTAGGGTTCGGGTTCGGGGTTAGGGTTAGGGTTAGGGTTCCGGTTAGGGTTAGTGTTAGGGTTCGGGTTCAGGTTAGGGTTAGGATTCGGGTTAGTGTTAGGGTTCGGGTTAGGGTTAGGGTTAGGGTTCGGGTTAGGGTTAGGGTTAGGGTTCGTGTTAGGTTTAGGGTTCGGGTTAGGGTTAGGGTTAGGGTTCGTGTTCGGGTTAGGGTTAGGGTTCGGGTTCGGGTTAGGGTTCGGGTTAGGGTTAGGGTTAGGTTTAGGGTTCGGGTTCGGGGTTATGGTTAGGGTTAGTGTTCGGGTTAGGGTTCGGCTTAGGGATAGGATTCGGGTAAGGGGTTAGAGTTCGGGTTCGTGTTAGGTTTAGGGTTAGGGTTAGGGTTTCGGTTAGGTATAGGGTTAGGTTTCGGTTTCGGGTCAGGGTTAGCGTTAGGGTTAGGGTTCAGGTTAGGTTTAGGGTTAGGGTTCGGGTTAGGGTTCGGGTTAGGCTTAGGGTTACGGTTAGGGTTAGGGTTCGGGTTAGGGTTAGGGTTAGGGTTCTGTTTAGGGTTAGTGTTAGGGTTAGGGTTCGGGTTAGGGTTAGGGTTCGGGTTATTGGTAGGGTTCGGGTTCGGGTTAGGGTTAGGGTTCGGGTTAGGTTTCCGGTTAGGGTTAGGGTTCGGGTTAGGTTTAGGGTTCGGGTTAGGGTTAGGGTTAGTTTTAGGAGTTAGGGTTAGGGTTAGGGTTCGGGTTAGGGTTAGGGTTAGGTTTAGGGTTAGGGGTTAGGGTTCGGGTTAGGGTTAGGGTTACGGTTATGGTTAGGGTTCGGTTTCGGGTTAGGGTTAGGGTTAGGGTTAAGGTTAGTGTTAGTGTTCGGATTAGGGTTAGGGGTAGGGTTCGGGTTAGGGTTAGGGTTACGGTTAGGGTTTGGGTTCGGGTTAGGGTTATGGTTAGGGTTCGGGTTAGGGTTAGGGTTAGGGTTATGGTTAGGTTTAGGGTTCGGGTTAGGGTTAGGTTTAGGGTTATTGTTCGGGTTAGGGATAGGTTTATGGTTCGGGTTAGGTTCGGGTTAGGGTTAGGGGTAGGGGTAGGGTTAGGGTTAGGGTTAGGTTTAGGGTTAGGGTTAGGGTTCGGTTTAGGGTTAGGGTTAGGGTTAGTGTTTGGGTTAGGTTTCGGGTTAGGGTTAGGTTTAGGGTTAGCATTAGTGTTCGCGTTAGGGTTCGGGTTAGGGGTCGGTATATGGTTAGGGTTAGGGTTCTGGTTCGGGTTAGGGTTAGGTTTAGGGTTCAGGTTAGGGTTAGGGTTCGGGTTAGTGTTAGGGTTCGGGTTCGGTTTAGGGTTAGGGTTCGGGTTCGGGTTAGGGTTAGGTTTCGGGTTAGGGTTAGGGTTAGGAATCGGGTTCGGGGTTAGGGTTATGGTTAGGGTTCGGGTTAGGGTTCGGGTTAGGGTTAGGATTCGGGTAAGGGGTTAGGGTTCGGGTTCGGGTTAGGGTTAGGGTTAGGGTTCCGGTTAAGGTTAGGGTTAGGGTTCGGTTTAGAGTTAGGGTTATATTTAGTGTTAGGGTTCGGGTTAGTGTTAGGGTTAGTGTTCGGGTTAGGGTTCGGGTTAGGGTTAGGGTTATGGTTAGGGTTAGGGTTCGGGTTAGGGTTAAGGTTCGTGTTAGGGTTAGGGTTAGGGTTAGGGTTAGGGTTCGGATTAGGGTTAGGGGTAGGTTTCGGTTTAGGGTTCGGGTTAGGGTTAGGGTTCGGGTTCGGGTGAGGGTTAGGGTTAGGGTTAGGGTTCGGTTTCGGGTTAGGGTTCGGGTTCGGGTTAGGGTTCGGGTTAGGCTTAGGGTTAGGGTTAGGGTTAGGGTTCCGGTTCGGGGTTAGGGTTAGGGTTAGGGTTCGGGTTAGGGTTCGGGTTTGGGTTAGGGTTCGGGTTCGGGTTAGGGTTAGGGTTAGTGTTAGGGTTAGGGTTCGGGTTCGGGTTAGGGTTCGGGTTAGTGTTAGGGTTCGGGTTCGGGTTAGGGTTCGGGTTAGTGTTAGGGTTCGGGTTAGGGTTAGGGTTCGGGTTATGGTTAGGGTTAGGGTTCGGGTTCGGGTTAGTGTTCGGGTTAGTGTTAGGGTTCGGGTTAGGGTTAGGGTTCGGGTTAAGGTTACGGTTAGGGATAGGGTTCGGGTTCGGGTTAGTGTTCCGTTTAGTGTTTGGGTTAGGGTTAGGGTTAGGGTTAGGGTTAGGGTTCGGGATAGGGTTAGGGTTAGGGTTAGGGTTCGGATTAGTGTTAGGGGTAGGGTTCGGGTTAGGGTTTGGGTTCGGGTTAGGGTTAGGGTTAGGGTTAGGGTATGTGTTAGGGTTCGGGTTAGGGGTCGGGTTAGGGTTAGGGTTAGGGTTCGGGTTAGGGTTAGGGTTAGGGTTAGGGTTCGGGTTAGGGTTAGAGTTCATGTTAGGCTTAGGGTTTGGGTTCGGGTTAGGTTTAGGGTTAGGGTTCGGGTTAGGGTTAGGATTAGGGTTCGGGTTAGGTTTAGGGTTAAGTTTAGGGTTAGGGTATGTGTTAGGGTTCGCGTTCGGGTTAGGGTTAGGGTTAGGGTTCGCGTTAGGGTTAGGGTTCGGGTTAGGGTTAGGGTTAGGGCTAGGGTTCGGGTTAGGGTTAGGGTTAAGGTTAGGGTTAGGGTATGTGTTAGGGTTCGGGTTAGGGGTCGGGTTAGGTTTAGGTTTAGGGTTCGGGTTAGGGTTAGGGTTAGAGTTCATGTTAGGCTTAGGGTTAGTGTTCGGTTTAGGTTTAGGGTTAGGGTTCGGTTTAGGGTTAGTGTTAGGGTTAGGGTTAGGGTTCGGGTTAGGGTTAGGTTTAGGGTTCGGGTTCGGGTTAGGGTTAGAGTTCGGGTTCGTGTTAGGGTTAGTGTTCGGGTTAGGGTTCGGGTTATGGTTAGGGTTAGGGTAGGGTTCGGGTTCGGGTTTAGGGTTAGGGTTAGGGTTCCGGTTAGGGTTAGTGTTAGGGTTCGGGTTCAGGTTAGGGTTAGGAATCGGTTTAGTGTAGGGTTCGGGTTAGGGTTAGGGTTTGGGTTAGGTTTAGGGTTCGGGTTAGGGTTAGGGTTCGGGTTCGGGTTAGGGTTCGGGTTAGGGTTAGGGTTAGTGTTAGGGTTAGGGTTAGGGTTAGGGTTAGGGTTCGCGTTAGGGTTCGGGATAGGTGTCGGGTTAGGGTTAGGGTTAGGGTTCGGGTTAGGGTTAGGGTTAGGGTTCGTGTTAGGATTAGGGTTCGGGTTAGGGTTAGGGTTAGGGTTCGGGTTCGGGTTAGGGTTTGGTGCGGGTTCGGGTTAGGGTTCGGGTTAGGGTTAGGTTTAGGGTTAGGGTTCGGGTTCGGGGTTATCGTTAGGGTTAGTGTTCGGGTTAGGGTTCGGGTTAGGGATAGGATTCGGGTAAGGGGTTAGAGTTCGGGTTCGTGTTAGGGTTAGGGTTAGGGTTAGGGTTTCGGTTAGGTATAGGGTTAGGGTTCGGTTTCGGGTCAGGGTTAGCGTTAGGGTTAGGGTTCAGGGTAGGGTTAGGGTTAGGGTTCGGGTTAGGGTTCGGGTTAGCCTTAGGGTTACGGTTAGGGTAAGGGTTAGCGTTAGGTTTCGGGTTAGGGTTAGGTTTAGGGTTAGGGTTCGGGTTAGGGTTAGGGTTCGGGTTAGGGTTAGGGTTAGGGTTCGGGTTCGGGTTAGGGTTAGGGTTCGGGTTCGTGTTAGGGTTAGTGTTCGGGTTAGGGTTCGGGTTATGGTTAGGGTTAGGGTAGGGTTCGGGTTCGGGGTTAGGGTTAGGGTTAGGGTTCCGTTTAGGGTTCGGGTTAGGTTTAGGATTCGGGTAAGGGGTTAGAGTTCGGGATCGCGTTAGGGTTAGGATTAGAGTTCCGGTTAAGTTTAGGGTTAGGGTTCGGGTTAGGGTTAGGGTTAGGGTTAGGGTTCGGTTTAGGGTTAGGGTTCGTGTTAGGGTTCGGGTTCGGGTTAGGTTTAGGCTTCTGGTTAGGGTTAGGGTTAAGGTTAGTGTTAGTGTTCGGATTAGGGTTAGGGGTAGGGTTCGGGTTAGGGTTAGGGTTACGGTTAGGGTTTGGGTTCGGGTTAGGGTTATGGTTAGGGTTCGGGTTAGGTTTAGGGTTAGGGTTATGGTTAGGTTTTGGGTTCGGGTTAGGGTTAGGTTTAGGGTTATTGTTCGGGTTAGGGATAGGGTTAGGGTTCGGGTTAGGTTCGGGTTAGGGTTAGGGGTAGGGTTAGGGTTAGGGTTAGGTTTAGGGTTAGGGTTAGGGTTCGGTTTAGGGTTAGAGTTAGGGTTAGTGTTTGGGTTAGGTTTCGGGTTAGGGTTAGGGTTAGGGTTAGCGTTAGTGTTCGCGTTAGGGTTCGGGTTAGGGGTCGGTTTAGGGTTAGGGTTAGGGTTCGGGTTAGGGTTAGGGTTAGGTTTAGGGTTCAGGTTAGGGTTAGGGTTCGGGTTAGTGTTAGGGTTAGGGTTCGGGTTCGGTTTAGGGTTAGGGCTCTGGTTCGGGTTAGGGTTAGGTTTCGGGTTAGGGTTAGGTTTAGGCATCGGGTTCGGGGTTAGGGTTATGGTTAGGGTTCGGGTTAGGGTTCAGGTTAGGGTTAGGATTCGGGTAAGGGGTTAGGGTTCGGGTTCGGGTTAGGGTTAGGGTTAGGGTTCCGGTTAAGGTTAGGGTTAGGGTTCGGTTTAGGTTTAGGGTTATGTTTAGTGTTAGGGTTCGGGTTAGTGTTAGGGTTAGGGTTCGGGTTAGGGTTCGGGTTAGGGTTAGGGTTATGGTTAGGGTTAGGGTTCGGGTTAGGGTTAAGTTTCGTGTTAGGGTTAGGGTTAGGGTTAGGGTTAGGGTTCGGATTAGGGTTAGGGGTAGGTTTCGGTTTAGGGTTCGGGTTAGGGTTAGGGTTCGGGTTGGGGTGAGTGTTAGGGTTAGGGTTAGGGTTCAGTTTCGGGTTAGGGTTAGGGTTCGGGTTCGGGTTAGGGTTCGGGTTAGGCTTAGGGTTAGGGTTAGGGTTAGGGTTCGGGTTCGGGGTTAGGGTTAGGGTTAGGGTTAGGGTTCGGGTTAGGGTTCGGGTTTGGGTTAGGGTTAGGGTTCGGGTTAGGGTTAGGGTTCCGGTTAAGGTTAGGGTTAGGGTTCGGGTTCGGGTTAGGGTTAGGGTTAGTGTTAGGGGTAGGGTTCGGGTTCGGGTTAGGGTTCGGGTTAGTGTTAGGGTTCGGGTTCGGGTTAGTGTTAGGGTTCGGGTTAGGGTTAGGGTTCGGGTTAGGGTTAGGGTTAGGGTTCGGGTTCGGGTTAGTGTTCGGGTTAGTGTTAGGGTTCGGGTTAGGGTTAGGGTTCGGGTTAGGGTTACGGTTAGGGATAGGGTTCGGGTTCGGGTTAGTGTTCGGTTTAGGTTTTGGGTTAGGGTTAGGGTTAGGGTTAGGGTTAGGGTTAGGGTTCGGGATAGGGTTAGGGTTAGGGTTAGGGTTCGGATTAGTGTTAGGGGTAGGGTTCGGGTTAGGGTTCGGGTTCGGGTTAGGGTTAGGGTTAGGGTTAGGGTATGTGTTAGGGTTCGGGTTAGGGGTCGGGTTAGGTTTAGGGTTAGGGTTCGGGTTAGGGTTAGGGTTAGGGTTAGGGTTCGGGTTAGGGTTAGAGTTCATGTTAGGCTTAGGGTTTGGGTTCGGGTTAGGTTTAGGGTTAGGGTTCGGGTTAGGGTTAGGATTAGGGTTCGGGTTAGGTTTAGGGTTAAGTTTAGGGTTAGGGTATGTGTTAGGGTTCGGGTTCGGGTTAGGGTTAGGGTTAGGGTTCGCGTTAGGGTTAGGGTTCGGGTTAGGGTTAGGGTTAGGGTTAGGGTTCGGGTTAGGGTTAGGGTTAAGTTTAGGGTTAGGGTATGTGTTAGGGTTCGGGTTAGGGGTCGGGTTAGGTTTATGTTTAGGGTTCGGGTTAGGGTTAGGGTTAGAGTTCATGTTAGGCTTAGGGTTAGTGTTCGGTTTAGGTTTAGGGTTAGGGTTCGGTTTAGGGTTAGGGTTAGGGTTAGGGTTAGGGTTCGGGTTCGGGTTAGGGTTAGGTTTAGGGTTCGGGTTCGGGTTAGGGTTAGGGTTCGTGTTCGTGTTAGGGTTAGTGTTCGGGTTAGGGTTCGGGTTATGGTTAGGGTTAGGGTAGGGTTCGGGTTCGGGGTTAGGGTTAGGGTTAGGGTTCCGGTTAGGGTTAGTGTTAGGGTTCGGGTTCAGGTTAGGTTTAGGAATCGGTTCAGTGTAGGTTTCGGGTTAGGGTTAGGGTTTGGGTTAGGTTTAGGGTTCGGGTTAGGGTTAGGGTTCGGGTTCGGGTTAGGGTTCGGGTTAGGGTTAGGGTTAGTGTTAGGGTTAGGGTTAGGGTTAGGGTTAGGGTTCGCGTTAGGGTTCGGGATAGGTGTCGGGTTAGGGTTAGGGTTAGGGTTCGGGTTCGGGTTAGGGTTAGGGTTCGTGTTAGGGTTAGGGTTCGGGTTAGGGTTAGGGTTAGGGTTCGGGTTCGGGTTAGGGTTAGGGTTCGGGTTCGGGTTAGGGTTCGGGTTAGGGTTAGGGTTAGGGTTAGGGTTCGGGTTCGGGGTTATGGTTAGGGTTAGTGTTCGTGTTAGGGTTCGGGTTAGGGATAGGATTCGGTAAGGGGTTAGAGTTCGGGTTCGTGTTAGGGTTAGGGTTAGGGTTAGGGTTTCGGTTAGGTATAGGGTTAGGGTTCGGTTTCGGGTCAGGGTTAGCGTTAGGGTTAGGGTTCAGGTTAGGGTTAGGGTTAGGGTTCGGGTTAGGGTTCGGGTTAGCCTTAGGGTTACGGTTAGGGTAAGGGTTAGCGTTAGGTTTCGGGTTAGGGTTAGGTTTAGGGTTAGGGTTCGGGTTAGGGTTAGGGTTCGGGTTAGGGTTAGGGTTAGGGTTCGGGTTCGGGTTAGGGTTAGGGTTCGGGTTCGTGTTAGGGTTAGTGTTCGGGTTAGGGTTCGGGTTATGGTTAGGGTTAGGGTAGGGTTCGGGTTCGGGGTTAGGGTTAGGGTTAGGGTTCCGTTTAGGGTTCGGGTTAGGTTTAGGATTCGGGTAAGGGGTTAGAGTTCGGGTTCGCGTTAGGGTTAGGATTAGAGTTCCGGTTAAGTTTAGGGTTAGGGTTCGGGTGAGGGTTAGGGTTAGGGTTAGGGTTCAGATTAGGGTTCTTGTTAGGGTTAGGGTTAGGGTTAGGGTTCGGGTTCGGGTTAGGGTTAGCTTTAGGGTTCGGGTTAGGTTTAGTGTAAGGGTTAGGGTTAGGGTTAAGGTTCGGGGTAGGGTTAGGGTTAAGGTTTGGGTTAGGGTTAGGGTTAGGGTTAGGGTTAGGGTTCGCGTTAGGGTTCGGGTTAGGTGTCGGGTTAGGGTTAGGGTTAGGGTAGGGTTCGAGTTAGGGTTAGGGTTCGGGTTAGTGTTCCGGTTAGGGTTAGGGTTTGGGTTCGGTTTAGGGTTAGGGTTCCGGTTAGGGTTAGGGTTAGCGTTCGAGTTCGGGTTAGGGTTAGGGTTCGGGTTAGTGTTAGGGTTCGGGTTAGGGTTAGGGTTCGGGTTAGGGTTAGGGTTAGGATTAGGGTTAGGGTTCGGGTTCGGGTTAGGTTTCGGGTTAGGGTTAGGTTTAGTGTTAGGGTTAGGGTTAGGGTTAGGGTTCGGGTTCGGTTTAGGGTTAGTGTTAGGGTTAGGGTTGGGTTCGGGTTAGGGTTCGGGTTCGGGTTAGGGTTAGGGTTCGGGTTCGCGTTAGGGTTAGAGTTAGGGTTAGGGTTCGGGTTAGGGTTAGGTTTTGGGTTAGGAGTAGGGTTCGGGTTCGTGTTAGGGTCAGGTTTCGGGTTAGGGTTAGGGTTAGGGTTCGGGTAAGGGTTAGGGTTCGGGTTAGGGTTAGGGTTAGGTTTAGGAGGTAGTGTTAGTGTTAGGGTTCGGGGTAGGGTTAGGTTTAGGGTTAGGGTTAGAGGTTAGGGTTCGGGTTAGTGTTAGGGTTAGGGTTAGGGTTAGGGTTAGGGTTCGGGTTCGGTATAGGTTTAGGGTTAGTGTTAAAGATAGGGTTAGGGTTCGGATTAGGGTTAGGGGTAGGGTTCGGGTTAGGGTTTGGATAGGGTTAGGGTTAGTGTTAGGGTTAGGGTTCGGGTTAGGGTTAGGGTTGGGTTAGGGGTTAGGGTTAGGGTTTGTGTTCGGGTTAGGGTTAGGGTTACGGTTAGGGTTAGGGTTCGGTTTAGGGTTATGGTTAGGGTTCGAGTTAGGGTTAGGGTTAGTGTTATGGTTAGGGTTAGGGTTCGGGTTAGGGTTAGGTTTAGGGTTAGGTTTCGGGTTAGGGTTAGGGTTAGGGTTCGTGTTAGGGTTCGGGTTAGGGTTTGGGTTAGGGTTAGGGTTCGGGTTAGGGTTAGGGTTAGGGTTAGGGTTAGGGTTCGGTTTAGGGTTAGGGTTAGGGTTAGGGTTAGGGTCAGTGTTCGGGTTAGGGTTAGGGTTAAGGTTCGGGTTAGGGTTAGGGTTAGGGTTAGGGTTCGCGTTAGGGTTCGGGTTAGCGGTCGGGTAAGGGTTAGAGTTAGGGTTCGGGTTAGGGTTAGGGTTAGGGTTAGGGTTCAGGTAAGGTTTAGGGTTCGGTTTAGTGTTAGGGTTAGGGTTCGGGTTCGGGTTAGGGTTAGGGTTCGGGTTCGGGTTAGGTTTAGGGTTCGGGTTAGGGTTCGGGTTAGGGTTAGGGTTAGGGTTAGGGTTCGGGGTTAGGGTTTTTGTTAGGGTTCGGGTTAGGGTTCGGGTTAGGGTTAGGATTCGGGTAAGGGGTTAGGTTTCGGGTTCGGGTTAGGGTTAGGGTTAGGGTTCCGGTTAAGGTTAGGGGTAGGGTTCGGTTTAGGTTTAGGGTTAGGCTTAGCATAAGGGTTCGGGTTAGGGTTAGTTTTAGAGTTCGGGTTAGGGTTCGGGTTAGGGTTAGGGTTAGGGTTCGGGTTAGGGTTAAGGTTCGGGTTAGGGTTAGTGTTAGGGTTAGGGTTAGGGTTCGGATTAGAGTTAGGTGTAGGGTTCGGTTTAGGGTTCGGGTTAGGGTTAGGGTTAGGGTTCGGGTTCGGGTTAGGGTTAGGGTTAGGGTTAGGGTTCGGGTTAGGGTTAGTGTTCGGGTTCGGGTTCAGGTTAGGGTTCGGGTTAGGGTTAGTGTTTGGGTTAGGGTTAGGGTTCGAGTTAGGGTTAGCGTTCCGGTTAGGGTTAGTGTTAGGGTTCGGGTTCAGGTTAGGGTTAGGTTTCGGGTTAGTGTTAGGGTTCGGGTTAGGGCTAGGGTTTGGGTTAGTGTTAGGGTTCGGGTTAGGGTTAGGGTTCGGGTTCGGGTTAGGGTTAGGGTTCGGGTTAGGGTTAGGGTTAGTGTTAGGGTTAGGGTTAGGGTTAGGGTTAGTGTTCGCGTTAGGGTTCGGGATAGGTGTCGGGTTAGGGTTAGGGTTAGGGTTCGGCTTAGGGTTAGGGTTAGGGTTAGGGTTCGTGTTAGGGTTAGGTTTCGGGTTAGGGTTAGGGTTAGGGATCGGGTTCGGGTTAGGGTTAGGGTTCGGGTTCGGGTTAGGGTTCGGGTTAGGGTTAGGGTTAGGGTAAGGGTTCGCGTTCGGGGTTAGGGTTAGGGTTAGGGTTCGGGTTAGGGTTCGGGTTAGGGTTAGGATTAGGGTAAGGGGTTAGGGTTCGGGTTCTGGTTAGGGTTAGGGTTAGGGTTAGGGTTTCGGTTAGGTTTAGGGTTAGGGTTCGGGTTCGGGTTAGGGTTAGCGTTAGGGTTAGGGTTCAGGTTAGGGTTAGGGTTAGGGTTCGGGTTAGGGTTCAGCTTAGGCTTAGGGTTACGGTTAGGGTTAGGGTTAGCGTTAGGTTTCGGGTTAGGGTTAGGTATAGGGTTATGGTTCGGGTTAGGGTTAGGGTTCAGGTTAGGGTTAGGGATAGGGTTAGGGTTCGGGTTAGGGTTAGGGTTCGGGTTCGTGTTAGTGTTAGTGTTCGGGTTAGTGTTCGGGTTATGGTTAGGGTTAGGGTAGGGTTCGGGTTCGGGGTTAGGGTTAGGGTTAGGGTTCGTGTTAGGGTTCGGGTTAGGGTTAGGATTCGGGTAAGGGGTTAGAGTTCGGGTTCGGGTTAGGGTTAGGGTTAGGGTTCCGGTTAAGTTTAGGGTTAGGGTTCGGGTTAGGGTTAGGGTTAGTTTTAGGGTTCGGTTTAGGGTTAGGGTTCGTGTTAGGGTTCGGGTTAGGGTTAGGGTTAGGTTTAGGGTTCTGGTTAGGGTTAGGGTTCGGGTTAGGGTTAGGGTTAGGGTTAGGGTTCGGATTAGGGTTAGGGGTAGGGTTCGGGTTAGGGTTCGGGTTCGAGTTAGGGTTAGGGTTAGGGTTAGGGTTAGGGTTTGGTTTAGGGATAGGGTTAGGGTTAGGGGTTAGGGTTAGGGTTACCGTTCGAGTTAGTGTTAGTTTTAGGGTTAGGGTTAGGGTTCGGGTTAGGGTTAGGGTTAGGGTTCGGGTTAGGGTTAGTGTTAGGGTTAGGGTTCGGGTTAGGGTTAGGTTTAGGGTTAGGGTTCGGGGTAGGGTTAGGGTTCAGGATAGGGTTCGTGTTAGGGTTAGGGTTAGGGTAAGGGTTCGGGTTAGGTTTAGGGTTAGGATTAGGGTTAGGGTTAGGGTTCGGATTAGGGTTAGGGGTAGGGTTCGGGTTAGGGTTCGGGTTCGAGTTAGGGTTAGGGTTAGGGTTAGGGTTAGGGTTCGGGTTCGGGTTAGGGTTAGGGTTAGGGTTTGGGGTTAGGGTTAGGGTTACCGTTCGGGTTAGGGTTAGGTTTAGGGTTAGGGTTAGGGTTCAGTTTCGGGTTAGGGTTAGGTTTAGGTTTAGGGTTAGGGTTCGGGTTAGGGTTAGGGTTAGGGTTAGGGTTCGGGTTAGGGTTAGGGTTAGGGTTCAGGATAGGGTTTGTGTTAGGGTTAGGGTTAGGTTTAGGGTTCGGGTTAGGGTTAGGGTTAGGGTTAGGGTTAGGGTTAGGGTTAGGGTACGGGTTCGGGTTAGGGTTCGTGTTAGGTTTAGGGTTAGTGTTAGGGTTAGGGTTCGGGTTAGAGTTAGGGTTCGGGTTCTGGTTACGGTTAGGGTTAGGGTTAGGGTTCAATTTCGGGTTAGGGTTAGGTTTAGGTTTAGGGTTAGGGTTAGGGTTAAGGTTCGGGGTAGGTTTAGGGTTAAGGTTCGGGTTAGGGTTAGGGTTAGGGTTAGGGTTAGGGTTCGCGTTAGGGTTCGGGTTAGGTGTCGGGTTAGTGTTAGGGTTAAGGTTCGGTTTAGGGTTAGGGTTAGGTCAGGTTTCGGGTTAGGGTTAGGGTTCGGGTTAGGGTTAGGGTTAGGGTTCGGATTCGGGTTACTGTTAGTGTTAGGGTTCGGGTTAGGTTTAGGGTTCGGGTTAGGGTTAGGGTTCGGGTTCGGGTTAGGGTTAGAGTATGGGTTAGGGTTCGGGTTAGGGTTAGGTTTCGGGTTAGGGTTATGGTTAGTGTTAGGGTTAGGGTTCGGGTTAGAGTTAGGGTTCGGGTTCGGGTTACGGTTAGGGTTAGGGTTAGGGTTCAGTTTCGGGTTAGGATTAGGGTTAGGGTTAGGGTTAGGTTTAGGGTCAGGGTTCGGGTTAGGGTTAGGGTTAGGGTTAGTGTTCGGGTTAGGGTTAGGGTTAGGGTTAGTGTTAGGGTTAGGGTTCGGTTTAGGGTTAGGTTTAGGGTTCAGGTTAGGGTTCGGGTTAGGGTTAGGGTTAGGGTTAGGTTTTGGGTTAGGGTTAGGGTTAGGGTTAGGGTTAGGGTTCGGGTTAGGGTTAGGTTTAGGGTTAGGTTTAGGGTTAGGGTTAATGTTCGCGGTAGGGTTAGGGTTAAGGTTCTTGTTAGGGTTAGGGTTAGGGTTAGGGTTCGTGTTAGGGTTAGGTTTAGTGTTAGGGTTCGGGTTAGGGTTCGTGTTCGGGTTAGGGTTAGGTTTAGGGTTCGGGTTAGGTTTAGGGTTCGGGTTAGGTTTCGGGTTAGGGTTCGGTTTAGGGTTAGGGTTTGGGTTAGGGTTAGGGTTAGGTTTAGGGTTCGGGTTAGGGTTCGGGTTAGGGTTCGGTTTAGGGTTAGGGTTTGGGTTAGGGTTAGGGTTCGGGTTAGGGTTAGGGTTCGGGTTAAGGTTAGGGTTAGGGTTCGGGTTCGGGTTAGGGTTCGGGTTAGTGTTAGGGTTAGGGTTAGGGTTAGGGTTCGGGTTAGGGTTAGGGTTCGGGTTAGGGTTAGGGTTAGGGTTCGGGTTCGGGTTAGTGTTCGGGTTAGTGTTAGGATTCGTGTTAGGGTTAGGGTTCGGGTTAGGGTTAGGGTTAGGGATAGGGTTCGGGTTCGGGTTAGTGTTCGGTTGAGGGTTTGGGTTAGGGTTAGGCTTAGGGTTAGGGTTAGGGTAGGGTTAGGGTTCGGGATAGGGTTAGGGTTAGGGTTAGGGTTCGGATTAGTGTTAGGGGTAGGGTTCGGGTTAGGGTTCGGGTTCGGGTTAGGGTTAGGGTTAGGGTTAGGGTATGTGTTAGGTTTCGGGTTAGGGGTCGGGTTAGGGTTAGGGTTAGGGTTCGGGTTAGGGTTAGGGTTAGGGTTAGGGTTCGGGTTAGGGTTAGAGTTCATGTTAGGCTTAGGGTTTGGGTTCGGGTTAGGTTTAGGGTTACTGTTCGGGTTAGGGTTAGGATTAGGGTTCGGGTTAGGTTTAGGGTTAAGTTTAGGGTTAGGGTATGTGTTAGGGTTCGGGTTCGGGTTAGGGTTAGGGTTAGGGTTCGCGTTAGGGTTAGGGTTCGGGTTAGGGTTAGGGTTAGGGTTAGGGTTCGTGTTAGGGTTAGGGTTAAGGTTAGGGTTAGGGTATGTGTTAGGGTTCGGTTTAGGGGTCGGGTTAGGTTTAGGTTTAGGGTTCGGGTTAGGGTTAGGGTTAGAGTTCATGTTAGGCTTAGGGTTAGTGTTCGGTTTAGGTTTAGGGTTAGGGTTCGGTTTAGGGTTAGGGTTAGGGTTAGGGTTAGGGTTAGGTTTCGGGTTAGGTTTAGGGTTAGGGTTCGGGTTCGGGTTAGGGTTCGGGTTCATGTTAGGGTTAGTGTTCGGGTTAGGGTTCGGGTTATGGTTAGGGTTAGGGTAGGGTTCGGGTTCGGGGTTAGGGTTAGGGTTAGGGTTCCGGTTAGGGTTAGTGTTAGGGTTCGGGTTCAGGTTAGGGTTAGGATTCGGGTTAGTGTTAGGGTTCGGGTTAGGGTTAGGGTTAGGGTTCGGGTTAGGGTTAGGGTTAGGGTTCGTGTTAGGGTTAGGGTTCGGGTTAGGGTTAGGGTTAGGGTTCGTGTTCGGGTTAGGGTTAGGGTTCGGGTTCGGGTTAGGGTTCGGGTTAGGGTTAGGGTTAGGTTTAGGATTCGGTTTCGGGGTTATGGTTAGGGTTAGTGTTCGGGTTAGGGTTCGGCTTAGGGATAGGATTCGGGTAAGGGGTTAGAGTTCGGGTTCGTGTTAGGTTTAGGGTTAGTGTTAGGGTTTCGGTTAGGTATAGGGTTAGGTTTCGGTTTCGGGTCAGGGTTAGCGTTAGGGTTAGGGTTCAGGTTAGGTTTAGGGTTAGGGTTCGGGTTAGGGTTCGGGTTAGGCTTAGGGTTACGGTTAGGGTTAGGGTTCGGGTTAGGGTTAGGGTTAGGGTTCTGTTTAGGGTTAGTGTTAGGGTTAGGGTTCGGGTTAGGGTTAGGGTTCGGGTTATTGGTAGGGTTCGGGTTCGGGTTAGGGTTAGGGTTCGGGTTAGGTTTCCGGTTAGGGTTAGGGTTCGGGTTAGGTTTAGGGTTCGGGTTAGGGTTAGGGTTAGTTTTAGGAGTTAGGGTTAGGGTTAGGGTTCGGGTTAGGGTTAGGGTTAGGTTTAGGGTTAGGGGTTAGGGTTCGGGTTAGGGTTAGGGTTACGGTTATGGTTAGGGTTCGGTTTCGGGTTAGGGTTAGGGTTAGGGTTAAGGTTAGTGTTAGTGTTCGGATTAGGGTTAGGGGTAGGGTTCGGGTTAGGGTTAGGGTTACGGTTAGGGTTTGGGTTCGGGTTAGGGTTATGGTTAGGGTTCGGGTTAGGGTTAGGGTTAGGGTTATGGTTAGGTTTAGGGTTCGGGTTAGGGTTAGGTTTAGGGTTATTGTTCGGGTTAGGGATAGGGTTATGGTTCGGGTTAGGTTCGGGTTAGGGTTAGGGGTAGGGGTAGGGTTAGGGTTAGGGTTAGGTTTAGGGTTAGGGTTAGGGTTCGGTTTAGGGTTAGGGTTAGGGTTAGTGTTTGGGTTAGGTTTCGGGTTAGGGTTAGGGTTAGGGTTAGCATTAGTGTTCGCGTTAGGGTTCGGGTTAGGGGTCGGTATATGGTTAGGGTTAGGGTTCTGGTTAGGGTTAGGGTTAGGTTTAGGGTTCAGGTTAGGGTTAGGGTTCGGGTTAGTGTTAGGGTTCGGGTTCGGTTTAGGGTTAGGGTTCGGGTTCGGGTTAGGGTTAGGTTTCGGGTTAGGGTTAGGGTTAGGAATCGGGTTCGGGGTTAGGGTTATGGTTAGGGTTCGGGTTAGGGTTCGGGTTAGGGTTAGGATTCGGGTAAGGGGTTAGGGTTCGGGTTCGGGTTAGGGTTAGGGTTAGGGTTCCGGTTAAGGTTAGGGTTAGGGTTCGGTTTAGAGTTAGGGTTATATTTAGTGTTAGGGTTCGGGTTAGTGTTAGGGTTAGTGTTCGGGTTAGGGTTCGGGTTAGGGTTAGGGTTATGGTTAGGGTTAGGGTTCGGGTTAGGGTTAAGGTTCGTGTTACGGTTAGGGTTAGGGTTAGGGTTAGGGTTCGGATTAGGGTTAGGGGTAGGTTTCGGTTTAGGGTTCGGGTTAGGGTTAGGGTTCGGGTTCGGGTGAGGGTTAGGGTTAGGGTTAGGGTTCGGTTTCGGGTTAGGGTTCGGGTTCGGGTTAGGGTTCGGGTTAGGCTTAGGGTTAGGGTTAGGGTTAGGGTTCGGGTTCGGGGTTAGGGTTAGGGTTAGGGTTAGGGTTCGGGTTAGGGTTCGGGTTTGGGTTAGGGTTAGGGTTCGGGTTAGGGTTAGGGTTCCGGTTAAGGTTAGGGTTAGGGTTCGGGTTCGGGTTAGGGTTAGGGTTAGTGTTAGGGTTAGGGTTCGGGTTCGGGTTAGGGTTCGGGTTAGTGTTAGGGTTCGGGTTCGGGTTAGGGTTCGGGTTAGTGTTAGGGTTCGGGTTAGGGTTAGGGTTCGGGTTAGGGTTAGGGTTAGGGTTCGGGTTCGGGTTAGTGTTCGGGTTAGTGTTAGGGTTCGGGTTAGGGTTAGGGTTCGGGTTAAGGTTACGGTTAGGGATAGGGTTCGGGTTCGGGTTAGTGTTCCGTTTAGTGTTTGGGTTAGGGTTAGGGTTAGGGTTAGGGTTAGGGTTCGGGATAGGGTTAGGGTTAGGGTTAGGGTTCGGATTAGTGTTAGGGGTAGGGTTCGGGTTAGGGTTTGGGTTCGGGTTAGGGTTAGGGTTAGGGTTAGGGTATGTGTTAGGGTTCGGGTTAGGGGTCGGGTTAGTGTTAGGGTTAGGGTTCGGGTTAGGGTTAGGGTTAGGGTTAGGGTTCGGGTTAGGGTTAGAGTTCATGTTAGGCTTAGGGTTTGGGTTCGGGTTAGGTTTAGGGTTAGGGTTCGGGTTAGGGTTAGGATTAGGGTTCGGGTTAGGTTTAGGGTTAAGTTTAGGGTTAGGGTATGTGTTAGGGTTCGCGTTCGGGTTAGGGTTAGGGTTAGGGTTCGCGTTAGGGTTAGGGTTCGGGTTAGGGTTAGGGTTAGGGCTAGGGTTCGGGTTAGGGTTAGGGTTAAGGTTAGGGTTAGGGTATGTGTTAGGGTTCGGGTTAGGGGTCGGGTTAGGTTTAGGTTTAGGGTTCGGGTTAGGGTTAGGGTTAGAGTTCATGTTAGGCTTAGGGTTAGTGTTCGGTTTAGGTTTAGGGTTAGGGTTCGGTTTAGGGTTAGTGTTAGGGTTAGGGTTAGGGTTCGGGTTAGGGTTAGGTTTAGGGTTCGGGTTCGGGTTAGGGTTAGAGTTCGGGTTCGTGTTAGGGTTAGTGTTCGGGTTAGGGTTCGGGTTATGGTTAGGGTTAGGGTAGGGTTCGGGTTCGGGTTTAGGGTTAGGGTTAGGGTTCCGGTTAGGGTTAGTGTTAGGGTTCGGGTTCAGGTTAGGGTTAGGAATCGGTTTAGTGTAGGGTTCGGGTTAGGGTTAGGGTTTGGGTTAGGTTTAGGGTTCGGGTTAGGGTTAGGGTTCGGGTTCGGGTTAGGGTTCGGGTTAGGGTTAGGGTTAGTGTTAGGGTTAGGGTTAGGGTTAGGGTTAGGGTTCGCGTTAGGGTTCGGGATAGGTGTCGGGTTAGGGTTAGGGTTAGGGTTCGGGTTAGGGTTATGGTTAGGGTTCGTGTTAGGATTAGGGTTCGGGTTAGGGTTAGGGTTAGGGTTCGGGTTCGGGTTAGGGTTTGGTGCGGGTTCGGGTTAGGGTTCGGGTTAGGGTTAGGTTTAGGGTTAGGGTTCGGGTTCGGGGTTATCGTTAGGGTTAGTGTTCGGGTTAGGTTTCGGGTTAGGGATAGGATTCGGGTAAGGGGTTAGAGTTCGGGTTCGTGTTAGGGTTAGGGTTAGGGTTAGGGTTTCGGTTAGGTATAGGGTTAGGGTTCGGTTTCGGGTCAGGGTTAGCGTTAGGGTTAGGGTTCAGGGTAGGGTTAGGGTTAGGGTTCGGGTTAGGGTTCGGGTTAGCCTTAGGGTTACGGTTAGGGTAAGGGTTAGCGTTAGGTTTCGGGTTAGGGTTAGGTTTAGGGTTAGGGTTCGGGTTAGGGTTAGGGTTCGGGTTAGGGTTAGGGTTAGGGTTCGGGTTCGGGTTAGGGTTAGGGTTCGTGTTAGGGTTAGTGTTCGGGTTAGGGTTCGGGTTATGGTTAGGGTTAGGGTAGGGTTCGGGTTCGGGGTTAGGGTTAGGGTTAGGGTTCCGTTTAGGGTTCGGGTTAGGTTTAGGATTCGGGTAAGGGGTTAGAGTTCGGGATCGCGTTAGGGTTAGGATTAGAGTTCCGGTTAAGTTTAGGGTTAGGGTTCGGGTTAGGGTTAGGGTTAGGGTTAGGGTTCGGTTTAGGGTTAGGGTTCGTGTTAGGGTTCGGGTTCGGGTTAGGTTTAGGGTTCTGGTTAGGGTTAGGGTTAAGGTTAGTGTTAGTGTTCGGATTAGGGTTAGGGGTAGGGTTCGGGTTAGGGTTAGGGTTACGGTTAGGGTTTGGGTTCGGGTTAGGGTTATGGTTAGGGTTCGGGTTAGGGTTAGGGTTAGGGTTATGGTTAGGTTTTGGGTTCGGGTTAGGGTTAGGTTTAGGGTTATTGTTCGGGTTAGGGATAGGGTTAGGGTTCGGGTTAGGTTCGGGTTAGGGTTAGGGGTAGGGTTAGGGTTAAGGTTAGGTTTAGGGTTAGGGTTAGGGTTCGGTTTAGGGTTAGAGTTAGGGTTAGTGTTTGGGTTAGGTTTCGGGTTAGGGTTAGGGTTAGGGTTAGCGTTAGTGTTCGCGTTAGGGTTCGGGTTAGGGGTCGGTTTAGGGTTAGGGTTAGGGTTCGGGTTAGGGTTAGGGTTAGGTTTAGGGTTCAGGTTAGGGTTAGGGTTCGGGTTAGTGTTAGGGTTAGGGTTCGGGTTCGGTTTAGGGTTAGGTCTCTGGTTCGGGTTAGGGTTAGGTTTCGGGTTAGGGTTAGGTTTAGGCATCGGGTTCGGGGTTAGGGTTATGGTTAGGGTTCGGGTTAGGGTTCAGGTTAGGGTTAGGATTCGGGTCAGGGGTTAGGGTTCGGGTTCGGGTTAGGGTTAGGGTTAGGGTTCCGGTTAAGGTTAGGGTTAGGGTTCGGTTTAGGGTTAGGGTTATGTTTAGTGTTAGGGTTCGGGTTAGTGTTAGGGTTAGGGTTCGGGTTAGGGTTCGGGTTAGGGTTAGGGTTATGGTTAGGGTTAGGGTTCGGGTTAGGGTTAAGTTTCGTGTTAGGGTTAGGGTTAGGGTTAGGGTTAGGGTTCGGATTAGGGTTAGGGGTAGGTTTCGGTTTAGGGTTCGGGTTAGGGTTAGGGTTCGGGTTGGGGTGAGTGTTAGGGTTAGGGTTAGGGTTCGGTTTCGGGTTAGGGTTAGGGTTCGGGTTCGGGTTAGGGTTCGGGTTAGGCTTAGGGTTAGGGTTAGGGTTAGGGTTCGGGTTCGGGGTTAGGGTTAGGGTTAGGGTTAGGGTTCGGGTTAGGGTTCGGGTTTGGGTTAGGGTTAGGGTTCGGGTTAGGGTTAGGGTTCCGGTTAAGGTTAGGGTTAGGGTTCGGGTTCGGGTTAGGGTTAGGGTTAGTGTTAGGGGTAGGGTTCGGGTTCGGGTTAGGGTTCGGGTTAGTGTTAGGGTTCGGGTTCGGGTTAGTGTTAGGGTTCGGGTTAGGGTTAGGGTTCGGGTTAGGGTTAGGGTTAGGGTTCGGGTTCGGGTTAGTGTTCGGGTTAGTGTTAGGGTTCGGGTTAGGGTTAGGGTTCGGGTTAGGGTTACGGTTAGGGATAGGGTTCGGGTTCGGGTTAGTGTTCGGTTTAGGTTTTGGGTTAGGGTTAGGGTTAGGGTTAGGGTTAGGGTTAGGGTTCGGGATAGGGTTAGGGTTAGGGTTAGGGTTCGGATTAGTGTTAGGGGTAGGGTTCGGGTTAGGGTTCGGGTTCGGGTTAGGGTTAGGGTTAGGGTTAGGGTATGTGTTAGGGTTCGGGTTAGGGGTCGGGTTAGGTTTAGGGTTAGGGTTCGGGTTAGGGTTAGGGTTAGGGTTAGGGTTCGGGTTAGGGTTAGAGTTCATGTTAGGCTTAGGGTTTGGGTTCGGGTTAGGTTTAGGGTTAGGGTTCGGGTTAGGGTTAGGATTAGGGTTCGGGTTAGGTTTAGGGTTAAGTTTAGGGTTAGGGTATGTGTTAGGGTTCGGGTTCGGGTTAGGGTTAGGGTTAGGGTTCGCGTTAGGGTTAGGGTTCGGGTTAGGGTTAGGGTTAGGGTTAGGGTTCGGGTTAGGGTTAGGGTTAAGTTTAGGGTTAGGGTATGTGTTAGGGTTCGGGTTAGGGGTCGGGTTAGGTTTATGTTTAGGGTTCGGGTTAGGGTTAGGGTTAGAGTTCATGTTAGGCTTAGGGTTAGTGTTCGGTTTAGGTTTAGGGTTAGGGTTCGGTTTAGGGTTAGGGTTAGGGTTAGGGTTAGGGTTAGGGTTCGGGTTAGGGTTAGGTTTAGGGTTCGGGTTCGGGTTAGGGTTAGGGTTCGTGTTCGTGTTAGGGTTAGTGTTCGGGTTAGGGTTCGGGTTATGGTTAGGGTTAGGGTAGGGTTCGGGTTCGGGGTTAGGGTTAGGGTTAGGGTTCCGGTTAGGGTTAGTGTTAGGGTTCGGGTTCAGGTTAGGTTTAGGAATCGGTTCAGTGTAGGTTTCGGGTTAGGGTTAGGGTTTGGGTTAGGTTTAGGGTTCGGGTTAGGGTTAGGGTTCGGGTTCGGGTTAGGGTTCGGGTTAGGGTTAGGGTTAGTGTTAGGGTTAGGGTTAGGGTTAGGGTTAGGGTTCGCGTTAGGGTTCGGGATAGGTGTCGGGTTAGGGTTAGGGTTAGGGTTCGGGTTCGGGTTAGGGTTAGGGTTCGTGTTAGGGTTAGGGTTCGGGTTAGGGTTAGGGTTAGGGTTCGGGTTCGGGTTAGGGTTAGGGTTCGGGTTCGGGTTAGGGTTCGGGTTAGGGTTAGGGTTAGGGTTAGGGTTCGGGTTCGGGGTTATGGTTAGGGTTAGTGTTCGTGTTAGGGTTCGGGTTAGGGATAGGATTCGGTAAGGGGTTAGAGTTCGGGTTCGTGTTAGGGTTAGGGTTAGGGTTAGGGTTTCGGTTAGGTATAGGGTTAGGGTTCGGTTTCAGGTCAGGGTTAGCGTTAGGGTTAGGGTTCAGGTTAGGGTTAGGGTTAGGGTTCGGGTTAGGGTTCGGGTTAGCCTTAGGGTTACGGTTAGGGTAAGGGTTAGCGTTAGGTTTCGGGTTAGGGTTAGGTTTAGGGTTAGGGTTCGGGTTAGGGTTAGGGTTCGGGTTAGGGTTAGGGTTAGGGTTCGGGTTCGGGTTAGGGTTAGGGTTCGGGTTCGTGTTAGGGTTAGTGTTCGGGTTAGGGTTCGGGTTATGGTTAGGGTTAGGGTAGGGTTCGGGTTCGGGTTTAGGGTTAGGGTTAGGGTTCCGTTTAGGGTTCGGGTTAGGTTTAGGATTCGGGTAAGGGGTTAGAGTTCGGGTTCGCGTTAGGGTTAGGATTAGAGTTCCGGTTAAGTTTAGGGTTAGGGTTCGGGTGAGGGTTAGGGTTAGGGTTAGGGTTCGGTTTAGGGTTAGGGTTCGTGTTAGGGTTCGGGTTCGGGTTAGGTTTAGGGTTCTGGTTAGGGTTAGGGTTCGGATTATGGTTAGGGTTAGGGTTAGGTTTAGGGTTAGGGTTCGGATTAGGGTTAGGGGTAGGGTTCGGGTTAGGGTTCGGGTTCGAGTTAGGGTTAGGGTTAGGGTTAGGGTTAGGGTTTGGGTTAGGGTTAGGGTATGTGTTAGGGTTCGGGTTCGGGTTAGGGTTAGGTTTCGGGTTAGGTTTAGGGTTAGGGTTCGGGTTAGGGTTAGGGTTCGGGTTAGGGTTAGGGTTAGGGTTCGGGTTAGGGTTAGGGTTAGGTTTCGGGTTAGGGTTCGGGTTAGGGTTAGGGTTAGTGTAAGGGTTAGTTTTCGGGTTAGGGTTAGGGTTCGGGTTCGGGTTAGGGTTAGGGTTCGGATTAGGGTTAGGGGTAGGGTTTGGGTTAGGGTTCGGGTTCAGGTTAGGGTTAGGGATAGGTTTAGGGATAGGGTTCGGTTTAGGGTTAGGTTTAGGGTTAGGGTTAGGGGTTAGGGTTAGTGTTACCGTTCGGGTTAGGGTTAGGGTTAGGGTTAGGGTTCGGGTTAGGGTTTGGTTAGGGTTCGGATTAGGGTTAGGGTTAGGGTTAGGGTTAGGGTTAGGGTTCGGGTTAGGGTTAGGTTTAGGGTAAGGGTTCGGGTGAGGGTTAGGGTTAGGGTTCAGGTTAGGGTTCGGTTTAGGGTTAGGTTAGGGTTAGGGTTCGGGTTAGGGTTAGGGTTATGGTTAGGGTTAGGTTTAGGGTTAGGGTTAGGGTTAGGGTTAAGGCTCGGGTTAGGGTTAGGGTTAAGGTTCGGGTTAAGGTTAGAGTTTGGTTTAGGTTTCGGGTTAGGGTTAGGGTTCGCGTTAGGGTTAGGGTTCGGGTTAGGGTTAGGGTTAGCTTTAGGATTAGGGTTCGGGTTAGGGTTAAGGTTCGGGTTCGGGTTACGGTTAGGGTTAGGGTTAGGGTTCGGTTTCGGGTTAGGGTTCGGGATAGGGTTAGGGTTCGGGTTAGGGTTAGGGTTCGGGTTCGGGTTAGGTTTAGGGTTCGGGTTCGGTTTAGGGTTAGAGTTAGGGTTCGGATTAGGGTTAGGGGTAGGGTACGGGTTAGGGTTCGTGTTCGGGTTAGTGTTAGGGTTAGGGTAGGGTTACGGTTCGGGTTACGGTTAGGGTTAGGGTTAGGGTTAGGGGTTAGGGTTAGGGTTACGGTTCGGGTTAGGGTTAGGTTTAGGGTTCGAGTTAGTGTTAGGGTTAGGGTTAGGGTTAGGGTTCGGGTTAGGGTTAGGGGTAGGGTTAGTGTTCGGGTTACGGTTAGAGTTAGGGTTCGGGTTGGGTTCGGGTTAGGGTTAGGGTTAGGGTTCGGGTTCAGGTTAGGGTTAGGGTTCGGGTTAGTGTTCGGGTTAGGGTTAGGGTTCGGGTTAGGGTTTGGGTTCGGTTTAGGGTTAGTGTTAGGGTTAGGAGGTAGGGTTAGGGTTAGGGTTCGTGTTAGGGTTAGGGTTAGGGTAAGGGTTAGGGGTTAGTGCTCGGGTTAGGGTAGGGTTTCGGGATCATGTTAGGGTTAGGGTTCGGGTTAGGGTTCGGGTTAGGGTTAGGGTTAGGGTTCGGGTTAGGGTTCGGGTTAGGGTTAGGATTCGGGTAAGGGGTTATGGTTCGGGTTCGGGTTAGGGTTAGTGTTAGGGTTCCGGTTAAGGTTAGGTTTAGGGTTCGGGTTAGGGTTAGGGTTAGGTTTAGGGTTCGGGTTAGGGTTAGGGTTAGGGTTCGGGTTAGGTTTCGGGTTAGGGTTAGGGTTAGGGTTAGGGTTAGGGTTCCGGTTAGGGTTAGGGTTCGGGTTAGGGTTAGGGTTAGGGTTAGGGTTAGGGTTAGGGTTCGGATTAGGGTTAGGGGTAGGGTTCGGGTTAGGGTTCGGGTACGGGTTAGATTTAGGGTTAGGGTTAGGGTTAGGGTTAGGGTTCGGGTTAGGGTTAGGGTTAGGTTTAGGGTTAGGGGTTAGGGTTAGGGTTACCTTTCGGGTTAGGGTTAGGGTTAGGTTTAGGGTTAGGGTTCGGGTTTGGGTTAGGTTTAGGGTTCGGGTTAGGGTTAGGTTTAGGGTTAGGGTTAGGGTTAGGGTTCGGGTTAGGGTTAGGGTTAGGGTTAGGGTTCGGGTTCATGGTTAGGGTTAGTGTTAGGGTTCGTTTTAGGGTTCGGTTTAGGGTTAGGATTCGGGTAAGGGGTTAGGGTTCGGGTTCGGGTTAGGATTAGGGTTAGGGTTCCGGTTAGGGTTAGGGTTAGGGTTAGGGTTCGGGTTAGGGTTAGGGTTAGGGTTAGGGTTCAGTTTAGGGTTAGGGTTAGGGTTCAGGTTAGGGTTTGTGTTAGGCTTAGGGTTAGGGTTAGGGTTAGTGTTCGCGTTAGGGTTCGGGTTCGGGTTAGGGTTAGGTTTAGGGTTCGGATTAGGGTTAGGGTTAGGGTTCGGGTTAGGGTTAAGGTTACGGTTAAGGTTAGGGTTCGGGTTAGGGTTAGGGTTAGGGTTCGGGTTAGGTTTAGGTTTAGGGTTAGGGTTCGGGTTAGGGTTAGGTTTAGGTTTAGGGTTAGGGTTAGGGTTAAGGTTCGGGGTAGGGTTAGGGTTAAGGTTCGGGTTAGGGTTAGGGTTAGGTTTAGCGTTAGGGTTCGCGTTAGGGTTCGGGTTAGGTGTCGGGTTAGGGTTAGCGTTAGGGTTAGGTTTATGGTTACAGTTAGGTCAGGGTTCGGGTTAGGGTTATGGTTAGGATTAGGGTTCGGGTTCGGGTTAGGGTTAGGGTTCGGGTTAGGGTTCAGGTTCGGGTTAGGATTCGGGTAATGGGTTAGGGTTCGGGTTCGGGTTCGGGGTAGGGTTAGGGTTCCGGTTAAGGTTAGGGTTAGGGTTCAGGTTAGGGTTAGGGTTAGTGTTTGGGTTCGGATTAGGGTTAGTGTTAGGGTTAGGGTTCGGGTTCGAGTTAGGGTTCGGGTTAGGGTTAGGTTTCGGGTTAGGGTTAGGGTTAGTGTTAGGGTTAGGGTTCGGGTTAGGGTTAGGGTTCGGGTTCGGGTTACGGTTAGGGTTAGGGTTAGGGTTCAGTTTCGGGTTAGGGTAAGGGTTAGGGTTAGGTTTAGGGTCAGGGTTCGGGTTAGGGTTAGGTTTAGGGTTAGTGTTCGGGTTAGGGTTAGGTTTAGTGTTAGGGTTCAGGTTAGGGTTAGGGTTAGGGTTAGGGTTCGGGTTAGGTTTAGGTTTAGGTTTCAGGTTAGGGTTCGGGTTAGGGTTAGGGTTAGGGTTAGGTTTCGGGTTACGGTTGGGGTTAGGGTTAGGGTTCGGGTTAGGTTTAGGTTTAGGGTGAGGGTTAGGGTTAGGGTTAATTTTCGGGGTAGGGTTAGGGTTAAGGTTCGGGTTAGGGTTAGGGTTAGGGTTAGGGTTCGGTTTCGGGTTAGGGTTAGGGTTAGAGTTCGGGTTAGGGTTAGGGTTCGGGTTAGGGTTCGGGTTAGGGTTCGGGTTAGGGTTAGGGTTTGGGTTAGGGTTAGGGTTCGGGTTAGGGTTAGGATTCCGGTTAGTGTTAGGGTTAGGGTTCGGGTTCGGGTTAGGGTTAGGGTTCGGGTTAGTGTTAGGGTTCGGTTTAGGGTTAGGTTTCGGGTTAGGGTTAGGGTTAGGGTTAGGGTTCGGGTTCGGGTTAGGGTTAGGGTTCGGGTTAGGGTTAGGGTTAGTGTTAGGGTTAGGGTTAGGGTTAGGGTTCGGGTTCGGTTTAGGGTTAGTGTTAGGGTTAGGGATCGGGTTTGGGTTAGGGTTCGGGTTCGGGTTAGTGTTAGGGTTCGGGTTCGGGTTAGGGTTAGTGTTAGGGTTAGGGTTTGGGTTAGGGTTAGCGTTCGGGTTAGGGGTAGGGTTCGGGTTCGGGTTAGGTTTAGGGTTCGGGTTAGGGTTCGGGTTAGGGTTAGGGTTCCGGTTAAGGTTAGGGTTAGGGTTCGGGTTCGGGTTAGGGTTAGGGTTAGGGTTAGGGTCAGGGTTCGGGTTAGGGTTAGGGTTAGGGTTAGTGTTCGAGTTATTGTTAGGGTTCGGGTTAGGGTTAGGTTTAGGGTTCGGGTTAGGGTTCGGGTTAGGGTTTGGTTTAGGGTTAGGGTTTGGGTTAGGGTTAGGGTTCGGTTTAGGGTTAGGGTTAGGGTTAGGTTTTGGGTTAGTGTTAGGGTTAGGGTTAGGTTTCGGGTTAGGGTTAGGTTTAGGGTTAGGTTTAGGGTTAGGGTTAATGTTCGGGGTAGGGTTAGGGTTAAGGTTCGGGTTAGGGTTAGGGTTAGGGTTAGGGTTCGTGTTAGGGTTAGGTTTAGTGTTAGGTTTCGGGTTAGGGTTCGGGTTCGGGTTAGGGTTAGGTTTAGGGTTCGGGTTAGGTTTAGGGTTCGGGTTAGGGTTAGGGTTAGGGTTCGGGTTCGGGTTAGGGTTAGGGTTCGGATTCGTGTTAGGGTTAGTGTTCGGGTTAGTGTTCGGGTTATGGTTAGGGTTAGGGTAGGGTTCGGGTTCGGGGTTAGGGTTAGGGTTAGGGTTCCGTTTAGGGTTCGGGTTAGGTTTAGGATTCGGGTAAGGGGTTAGAGTTCGGGATCGCGTTAGGGTTAGGATGAGAGTTCCGGTTAAGTTTAGGGTTAGGGTTCGGGTTAGGGTTAGGGTTAGGGTTAGGGTTCGGTTTAGGGTTAGGGTTCGTGTTAGGGTTCGGGTTCGGGTTAGGTTTAGGGTTCTGGTTAGGGTTAGGGTTAAGGTTAGTGTTAGTGTTCGGATTAGGGTTAGGGGTAGGGTTCGGGTTAGGGTTAGGGTTACGGTTAGGGTTTGGGTTCGGGTTAGGGTTATGGTTAGGGTTCGGGTTAGGGTTAGGGTTAGGGTTATGGTTAGGTTTTGGGTTCGGGTTAGGGTTAGGTTTAGGGTTATTGTTCGGGTTAGGGATAGGGTAAGGGTTCGGGTTAGGTTCGGGTTAGGGTTAGGGGTAGGGTTAGGGTTAGGGTTAGGTTTAGGGTTAGGGTTAGGGTTCGGTTTAGGGTTAGGGTTAGGGTTAGTGTTTGGGTTAGGTTTCGGGTTAGGGTTAGGGTTAGGGTTAGCGTTAGTGTTCGCGTTAGGGTTCGGGTTAGGGGTCGGTTTAGGGTTAGGGTTAGGGTTCGGGTTAGGGTTAGGGTTAGGTTTAGGGTTCAGGTTAGGGTTAGGGTTCGGGTTAGTGTTAGGGTTAGGGTTCGGGTTCGGTTTAGGGTTAGGGTTCTGGTTCGGGTTAGGGTTAGGTTTCGGGTTAGGGTTAGGGTTAGGAATCGGGTTCAGGGTTAGGGTTATGGTTAGGGTTCGGGTTAGGGTTCGGGTTAGGGTTAGGATTCGGGTAAGGGGTTAGGGTTCGAGTTCGGGTTAGGGTTAGGGTTAGGGTTCCGGTTAAGGTTAGGGTTAGGGTTCGGTTTAGGGTTAGGGTTATGTTTAGTGTTAGGGTTCGGGTTAGTGTTAGGGTTAGGGTTCGGGTTAGGGTTCGGGTTAGGGTTAGGGTTATGGTTAGGGTTAGGGTTCGGGTTAGGTTTAAGTTTCGTGTTAGGGTTAGGGTTAGGGTTAGGGTTCGGATTAGGGTTAGGGGTAGGTTTCGGTTTAGGGTTCGGGTTAGGGTTAGGGTTCGGGTTGGGGTGAGTGTTAGGGTTAGGGTTAGGGTTCGGTTTCGGGTTAGGGTTAGGGTTCGGGTTCGGGTTAGGGTTCAGGTTAGGCTTAGGGTTAGGGTTAGGGTTAGGGTTCGGGTTCGGGGTTAGGGTTAGGGTTAGGGTTAGGGTTCGGGTTAGGGTTCGGGTTTGGGTTAGGGTTAGGGTTCGGGTTAGGGTTAGGGTTCC
>JAVLSZ010000067.1:792500-810000 GCA_032313775.1 Urocyon cinereoargenteus
TTAGGGATAGGGTTCGGTTTAGGGTTAGGTTTAGGGTTAGGGTTAGGGGTTAGGGTTAGTGTTACCGTTCGGGTTAGGGTTAGGGTTAGGGTTAAGGTTCGGGTTAGGGTTTGGTTAGGGTTCGGATTAGGGTTAGGGTTAGGGTTAGGGTTAGGGTTAGGGTTAGGGTTCGGGTTAGGGTTAGGTTTAGGGTAAGGGTTCGGGTGAGGGTTAGGGTTAGGGTTCAGGTTAGGGTTCGGGTTAGGGTTAGGTTAGGGTTAGGGTTCGGGTTAGGGTTAGGGTTATGGTTAGGGTTAGGGTTAGTGTTCGGGTTAGGGTTAGGTTTAGGGTTAGGGTTAGGGTTAGGGTTAAGGCTCGGGTTAGGGTTAGGGTTAAGGTTCGGGTTAAGGTTAGAGTTTGGTTTAGGTTTCGGGTTAGGGTTAGGGTTCGCGTTAGGGTTAGGGTTCGGGTTAGGGTTAGCTTTAGGATTAGGGTTCGGGTTAGGGTTAAGTTTCGGGTTCGGGTTACGGTTAGGGTTAGGGTTAGGGTTCGGTTTCGGGTTAGGGTTTGGTTAGGGTTCGGGTTCGGGTTAGTGTTAGGGTTCGGGTTCGGGTTAGGGTTAGTGTTAGGGTTAGGGTTTGGGTTAGGGTTAGCGTTCGGGTTAGGGGTAGGGTTCGGGTTCGGGTTAGGTTTAGGGTTCGGGTTAGGGTTCGGGTTAGGGTTAGGGTTCCGGTTAAGGTTAGGGTTAGGGTTCGGGTTCGGGTTAGGGTTAGGGTTAGGGTTAGGGTCAGGGTTCGGGTTAGGGTTAGGGTTAGGGTTAGTGTTCGAGTTATTGTTAGGGTTCGGGTTAGGGTTAGGTTTAGGGTTCGGGTTAGGGTTCGGGTTAGGGTTTGGTTTAGGGTTAGGGTTTGGGTTAGGGTTAGGGTTCGGTTTAGGGTTAGGGTTAGGGTTTGGTTTTGGGTTAGTGTTAGTGTTAGGGTTAGGGTTCGGGTTAGGGTTAGGTTTAGGGTTAGGTTTAGGGTTAGGGTTAATGTTCGGGGTAGGGTTAGGGTTAAGGTTCGGGTTAGGGTTAGGGTTAGGGTTAGGGTTCGTGTTAGGGTTAGGTTTAGTGTTAGGTTTCGGGTTAGGGTTCGGGTTCGGGTTAGGGTTAGGTTTAGGGTTCGGGTTAGGTTTAGGGTTCGGTTTAGGGGTCGGGTTAGGGTTCGGTTTAGGGTTAGGGTTTGGGTTAGGGTTAGGGTTCGGGTTAGGGTTAGGTTTAGGGTTCGGGTTAGGGTTCGGGTTAGGGTTCGGTTTAGGGTTAGTGTTTGGGTTAGGGTTAGGGTTCGGGTTAGGGTTAGGGTTCCGGTTAAAGTTAGGGTTAGGGTTCGGGTTCGGGTTAGGGTTAGGGTTAGTGTTAGGGTTAGGGTTCGGGTTCGGGTTAGGGTTCGGGTTAGTGTTAGGGTTCGGGTTCGGGTTAGGGTTCGGGTTAGTGTTAGCGTTCGGGTTAGGGTTAGGGTTCGGGTTAGGGTTAGGGTTAGGGTTCGGGTTTGGGTTAGTGTTCGGGTTAGTGTTAGGGTTCGGGTTAGGGTTAGGGTTCGGGTTAGGGTTAGGGTTAGGGATAGGGTTCGGGTTCGGGTTAGAGTTCGGTTTAGGGTTTGGGTTAGGGTTAGGGTTAGGGTTAGGGTTAGGGTTCGGGATAGGGTTAGGGTTAGGGTTAGGGTTCGGATTAGTGTTAGGGGTAGGGTTCGGGTTAGGGTTCGGGTTCGGGTTAGGGTTAGGGTTAGGGTTAGGGTATGTGTTAGGGTTCGGGTTAGGGGTCGGGTTAGAGTTAGGGTTAGGGTTCGGGTTAGGGTTAGGGTTAGGGTTAGGGTTCGGGTTAGGGTTAGAGTTCATGTTAGGCTTAGGGTTTGGGTTCGGGTTAGGTTTAGGGTTAGGGTTCGGGTTAGGGTTAGGATTAGGGTTCAGGTTAGGTTTAGGGTTAAGTTTAGGATTAGGGTATGTGTTAGGGTTCGGGTTCGGGTTAGGGTTAGGGTTAGGGTTCGCGTTAGGGTTAGGGTTCGGGTTAGGGTTAGGGTTAGGGTTAGGTTTCGGGTTAGGGTTAGGGTTAAGGTTAGGGTTAGGGTATGTGTTAGGGTTCGGGTTAGGGGTCGGGTTAGGTTTAGGTTTAGGGTTCGGGTTAGCGTTAGGGTTAGAGTTCATGTTAGGCTTAGGGTTAGTGTTCGGTTTAGGTTTAGGTTTAGGGTTCGGTTTAGGGTTAGGGTTAGGGTTAGGGTTAGGGTTCGGGTTAGGGTTAGGGTTAGGGTTCGGGTTCGGGTTCGGGTTAGGGTTAGGGTTCGGTTTCGTGTTAGCGTTAGTGTTCGGGTTAGGGTTCGGGTTATGGTTAGGGTTAGGGTAGGGTTCGGGTTCGGGGTTAGGGTTAGGGTTAGGGTTCCGGTTAGGGTTAGTGTTAGGGTTCGGGTTCAGGTTAGGGTTAGGATTCGGGTTAGTGTTAGGGTTCGGGTTAGGGTTAGGGTTAGGGTTCGGTTTAGGGTTAGGGTTAGGGTTCGTGTTAGGGTTAGGGTTCGGGTTAGGGTTAGTGTTAGGGTTCGGTTTCGGGTTAGGGTTAGGGTTCGGGTTCGGGTTAGGGTTCGGGTTAGGGTTAGTGTTAGGGTTAGGGTTCGGGTTCGGGGTTATGGTTAGGGTTAGTGTTCGGGTTAGGGTTCGGGTTAGGGATAGGATTCGGGTAAGGGGTTAGAGTTCGGGTTCGTGTTAGGGTTAGGGTTAGGGTTAGGGTTTCGGTTAGGTATAGGGTTAGGGTTCGGTTTCAGGTCAGGGTTAGCGTTAGGGTTAGGGTTCAGGTTAGGGTTAGGGTTAGGGTTCGGGTTAGGTTTCGGGTTACGCGTAGGGTTACGGTTAGGGTTAGGGTTAGCGTTAGGTTTCGGGTTAGGGTTAGGTTTAGGTTTAGTGTTCGGGTTAGGGTTAGGGTTCGGGTTAGGGTTAGGGTTAGGGTTCGGGTTCGGGTTAGGGTTAGGGTTCGGGTTCGTGTTAGGGTTAGTGTTCGGGTTAGGGTTCGGGTTATGGTTAGGGTTAGGGTAGGGTTCGGGTTCGGGGTTAGGGTTAGGGTTAGGGTTCCGTTTAGGGTTCGTGTTAGGTTAGGCTTAGGGTTAGGGTTAGGGTTAGGGTTAGGGTTCAGGTTAGGGTTTGTGTTAGGCTTAGGGTTAGGGTTAGGATTAGGGTTCGGGTTAGGGTTAGGGTTCGGGTTAGGGTTAGGTTTAGGGTTCGGATTAGGGTTAGGCTTAGGGTTCGGGTTAGGGTTAGGGTTACGGTTAAGGTTAGGGTTCGGGTTAGGGTTAGGGTTAGGGTTCGGGTTAGGTTTAGGGTTAGGGTTAGGGTTCGGGTTAGGGTTAGGTTTAGGTTTAGGGTTAGGGTTAGTGTTAAGGTTCGGGGTAGGGTTAGGGTTAAGGTTCGGGTTAGGGTTAGGGTTAGGGTTAGCGTTAGGGTTCACGTTAGGTTTCGGGTTAGGTGTCGGGTTAGGGTAAGCGTTAGGGTTCGGTTTAGGGTTACGGTTAGGTCAGGGTTCGGGTTAGGGTTAGGGTTAGGATTAGGGTTCCGGTTCGGGTTAGGGTTAGGGTTCGGGTTAGGGTTCGAGTTCGGGTTAGGATTCGGGTAATGGGTTAGGGTTCGGGTTCGGGGTAGGGTTAGGGTTAGGGTTCCGGTTAAGGTTAGGGTTAGGGTTCAGGTTAGGGTTAGGGTTAGTGTTCGGGTTCGGATTAGGGTTAGTGTTAGGGTTAGTGTTCGGGTTCGAGTTAGGGTTCGGGTTAGGGTTAGGGTTCGGGTTAGGGTTAGGGTTAGTGTTAGGGTTAGGGTTCGGGTTAGGGTTAGGGTTCGGGTTCGGGTTACGGTTAGGGTTAGGGTTAGGGTTCAGTTTCGGGTTAGGGTAACGGTTAGGGTTAGGGTTAGGGTCAGGGTTCGGGTTAGGGTTAGGTTTAGGGTTAGTGTTCGGGTTAGGGTTAGGGTTAGGGTTAGGGTTCAGGTTAGGGTTAGGGTTAGGGTTCGGGTTAGGTTTAGGTTTAGGGTTCAGGTTAGGGTTCGGGTTAGGGTTAGGGTTAGGGTTAGGTTTCGGGTTACGGTAGGGGTTAGGGTTAGGGTTCGGGTTTGGGTTAGGTTTAGGGTTAGCGTTAGGGTTAGGGTTAAGTTTCGGGGTAGGTTTAGGGTTAAGGTTCGGGTTAGGGTTAGGGTTAGGGTTAGGGTTCGGGTTAGGGTTAGGTTTAGGGTTAGGGTTCGGGTTAGCGTTCGGGTTCGGGTTAGGGTTAGGGTTAGAGTTCGGGTTAGGGTTAGGGTTCGGGTTAGGGTTCGGGTTAGGGTTCGGGTTAGGTTTAGGGTTTGGGTTAGGGTTAGTGTTCGGGTTGGTTAGGATTCCGGTTAGTGTTAGGGTTAGGGTTCGGGTTCGGGTTAGGGTTAGGGTTCGGGTTAGTGTTAGGGTTCGGGTTAGGGTTAGGTTTCGGGTTAGGGTTAGGGTTAGGGTTAGGGTTCGGGTTCGGGTTAGGGTTAGGGTTCGGGTTAGGGTTAGGGTTAGTGTTAGGGTTAGGGTTAGGGTTAGGGTTCGGGTTCGGTTTAGGGTTAGTGTTAGGGTTAGGGATCGGGTTTGGGTTAGGGTTCGGGTTCGGGTTAGTGTTAGGGTTCGGGTTCGGGTTAGGGTTAGTGTTAGGGTTAGGGTTTGGGTTAGGGTTAGCGTTCGGGTTAGGGGTAGGGTTCGGGTTCGGGTTAGGTTTAGGGTTCGTGTTAGGGTTGGGGTTAGGTTTAGGGTTCGGTTAGGGTTAGGGTTCGCGTTAGGGTTAGGGTTAGGTTTAGGAGGTAGGGTTAGGGTTAGGGTTCGGGTTAGGGTTAGGGTTAGGGTTAGGTTTAGGGGTTAGTGTTCGGGTTAGGGTTATGGTTCGGGTTAGGTTTAGGGTTTGGGTTAGGGTTAGGGTTAGGGTTCCGTTTTGGGTTAGGGTTAGGGTTAAGGTTAGGGTTAGGGTTCGGATTAGGGTTAGGGGTAGGGTTCGGGTTAGGGTTCGTGTTCGGGTTCGGGTTAGGGTTAGGGTTAGGGTTAGGGTTAGGGTTCGGGTTAGGGTTAGGGTTAGGGGTTAGGTTTAGGGTTCGGGTTAGGGTTAGGGTTAGGGTTATGGTTAGGGTTAGGGTTCGGGTTAGTGTTAGGGTTAGGGTTAGGGTTCGGGTTAGGGTTAGGGTTAGGGTTAGGGTTCGGGTTAGGGTTAGGGTTAGGGTTAGGGTTCGTGTTAGGGTTAGGGTTAGGGTTATGGTTCGGTTTATGGTTAGGGTTAGGGTTAGGGTTAGGCTTCGGGTTAGGGTTAGGGTTAAGGTTCGGTTTAGGGTTAGGGTTAGGGTGAGGGTTCGTGTTCGGTTTAGGGTTAGGGTTTGTTTTAGGGTTCGTGTTCGAGTTAGGGTTAGGGTTAGGGTTAGGGTTAGGGTTCAGGTTAGGGTTAGGGTTAGGGTTCCGGATAGGGTTAGGATTAGGGTTGGGTTTTGGGTTCGGGTTAGGTTTAGTGTTAGGGTTAGGGTTAGGTTTAAGGTTCGGGGTAGGGTTAGGGTTAAGTTTCGGGTTAGTGTTAGGGTTAGGGTTCGGGTTAGGCTTAGGGTTAGGGTTAGGGTTAGGGTTCGGGTTAGGGTTAGGGTTCGGGTTAGGGTTAGGTTTAGGGTTCGGGTTAGGGTTATGGTTCGGGTTAGGGTTAGGTTTAGGGTTCGGGTTAGGGTTAGGGTTAGGGTTCGGGTTAGGGATAGGGTTACGGTTAAGGTTAGGG
Source organism: Urocyon cinereoargenteus (assembly GCA_032313775.1). Classification (NCBI taxonomy): domain Eukaryota; kingdom Metazoa; phylum Chordata; class Mammalia; order Carnivora; family Canidae; genus Urocyon; species Urocyon cinereoargenteus. The sequence goes on from JAVLSZ010000067.1 coordinate 798,236, forward strand.
TTCGGGATAGGGTTAGGGTTAGGGTTCGGGTTAGTGTTAGGGTTAGGGTTATGGTTACGGTTAGTGTTCGGGTTAGGGTTAGGGTTAGGGTTAGGGTTAGGGTTAGGGTTAAGGTTTGGGTTAGGGTATGTGTTAGGGTTCGGGTTCGGGTTAGGGTTAGGGTTAGGGTTCGCGTTAGGGTTAGGGTTCGGGTTCGGGTTAGGGTTAGGGTTAGGGTTCGGGTTAGGGTTAGGGTTAAGTTTAGGGTTAGGGTATGTGTTAGGGTTCGGGTTAGGGGTCAGGTTAGGTTTAGGTTTAGGGTTCGGGTTAGGGTTAGGGTTAGAGTTCACGTTAGGCTTAGGGTTAGTGTTCGGTTTAGGTTTAGGGTTAGGGTTCGGTTTAGGGTTAGGGTTAGGGTTAGGGTTAGGGTTAGGGTTCGGGTTAGGGTTAGGTTTAGGGTTCGGGTTCGGGTTAGGGTTAGGGTTCGGGTTCGTGTTAGGGTTAGTGTTCGGGTTAGGGTTCGGGTTATGGTTAGGGTTAGGGTAGGGTTCGGGTTCGTGGTTAGGGTTAGGGTTAGGGTTCCGGTTAGGGTTAGTGTTAGGGTTCGGGTTCAGGTTAGGGTTAGGAATCGGTTTAATGTAGGGTTCGGGTTAGGGTTAGGGTTTGGGTTAGGTTTAGGGTTCGGGTTAGGGTTAGGGTTCGGTTTCGGGTTAGGGTTCGGGTTAGGGTTAGGGTTAGTGTTAAGGTTAGGGTTAGGGTTAGGGTTAGGGTTCGCGTTAGGGTTCGGGATAGGTGTCGGGTTAGGGTTAGGGTTAGGGTTCGGGTTAGGGTTAGGGTTAGGGTTCGTGTTAGGGTTAGGGTTCGGGTTAGGGTTAGGGTTAGGGTTCGGGTTCGGGTTAGGGTTAGGGTTCGGGTTCGGGTTAGGGTTCGGGTTAGGGTTAGGGTTAGGGTTAGGGTTCGGGTTCGGGGTTATGGTTAGGGTTAGTGTTCGTGTTAGGGTTCGGGTTAGGGATAGGATTCGGGTAAGGGGTTAGAGTTCGGGTTCGTGTTAGGGTTAGGGTTAGGGTTAGGGTTTCGGTTAGGTATAGGGTTAGGGTTCGGTTTCGGGTCAGGGTTAGCGTTAGGGTTAGGGTTCAGGTTAGGGTTAGGGTTAGGGTTCGGGTTAGGGTTCGGGTTAGCCTTAGGGTTACGGTTAGGGTAAGGGTTAGCGTTAGGTTTCGGGTTAGGGTTAGGTTTAGGGTTAGGGTTCGGGTTAGGGTTAGGGTTCGGGTTAGGGTTAGGGTTAGGGTTCGGGTTCGGGTTAGGGTTAGGGTTCGGGTTCGTGTTAGGGTTAGTGTTCGGGTTAGGGTTCGGGTTATGGTTAGGGTTAGGGTAGGGTTCGGGTTCGGGGTTAGGGTTAGGGTTAGGGTTCCGTTTAGGGTTCGGGTTAGGTTTAGGATTCGGGTAAGGGGTTAGAGTTCGGGTTCGCGTTAGGGTTAGGATTAGAGTTCCGGTTAAGTTTAGGGTTAGGGTTCGGGTTAGGGTTAGGGTTAGGGTTAGGGTTCGGTTTAGGGTTAGGGTTCGTGTTAGGGTTCGGGTTCGGGTTAGGTTTAGGGTTCTGGTTAGGGTTAGGGTTCGGATTATGGTTAGGGTTAGGGTTAGGTTTAGGGTTAGGGTTCGGATTAGGGTTAGGGGTAGGGTTCGGGTTAGGGTTCGGGTTCGAGTTAGGGTTAGGGTTAGGGTTAGGGTTAGGGTTTGGGTTAGGGTTAGGGTATGTGTTAGGGTTCGGGTTCGGGTTAGGGTTAGGTTTCGGGTTAGGTTTAGGGTTAGGGTTCGGGTTAGGGTTAGGGTTCGGGTTAGGGTTAGGGTTAGGGTTCGGGTTAGGGTTAGGGTTAGGTTTCGGGTTAGGGTTCGGGTTAGGGTTAGGGTTAGTGTAAGGGTTAGTTTTCGGGTTAGGGTTAGGGTTCGGGTTCGGGTTAGGGTTAAAGTTCGGATTAGGGTTAGGGGTAGGGTTTGGGTTAGGGTTCGGGTTCGGGTTAGGGTTAGGGATAGGTTTAGGGATAGGGTTCGGTTTAGGGTTAGGTTTAGGGTTAGGGTTAGGGGTTAGGGTTAGTGTTACCGTTCGGGTTAGGGTTAGGGTTAGGGTTAAGGTTCGGGTTAGGGTTTGGTTAGGGTTCGGATTAGGGTTAGGGTTAGGGTTAGGGTTAGGGTTAGGGTTCGGGTTAGGGTTAGGTTTAGGGTAAGGGTTCGGGTGAGGGTTAGGGTTAGGGTTCAGGTTAGGGTTCGGGTTAGGGTTAGGTTAGGGTTAGGGTTCGGGTTAGGGTTAGGGTTATGGTTAGGGTTAGGGTTAGTGTTCGGGTTAGGGTTAGGTTTAGGGTTAGGGTTAGGGTTAGGGTTAAGGCTCGGGTTAGGGTTAGGGTTAAGTTTCGGGTTAAGGTTAGAGTTTGGTTTAGGTTTCGGGTTAGGGTTAGGGTTCGCGTTAGGGTTAGGGTTCGGGTTAGGGTTAGGGTTAGCTTTAGGATTAGGGTTCGGGTTAGGGTTAAGTTTCGGGTTCGGGTTACGGTTAGGGTTAGGGTTAGGGTTCGGTTTCGGGTTAGGGTTTGGTTAGGGTTCGGGTTCGGGTTAGTGTTAGGGTTCGGGTTCGGGTTAGGGTTAGTGTTAGGGTTAGGGTTTGGGTTAGGGTTAGCGTTCGGGTTAGGGGTAGGGTTCGGGTTCGGGTTAGGTTTAGGGTTCGGGTTAGGGTTCGGGTTAGGGTTAGGGTTCCGGTTAATGTTAGGGTTAGGGTTCGGGTTCGGGTTAGGGTTAGGGTTAGGGTTAGGGTCAGGGTTCGGGTTAGGGTTAGGGTTAGGGTTAGTGTTCGAGTTATTGTTAGGGTTCAGGTTAGGGTTAGGTTTAGGGTTCGGGTTAGGGTTCGGGTTAGGGTTTGGTTGAGGGTTAGGGTTTGGGTTAGGGTTAGGGTTCGGTTTAGGGTTAGGGTTAGGGTTTGGTTTTGGGTTAGTGTTAGGGTTAGGGTTAGGGTTCGGGTTAGGGTTAGGTTTAGGGTTAGGTTTAGGGTTAGGGTTAATGTTCGGGGTAGGGTTAGGGTTAAGGTTCGGGTTAGGGTTAGGGTTAGGGTTAGGGTTCGTGTTAGGGTTAGGTTTAGTGTTAGGTTTCGGGTTAGGGTTCGGGTTCGGGTTAGGGTTAGGTTTAGGGTTCGGGTTAGGTTTAGGGTTCGGTTTAGGGGTCGGGTTAGGGTTCGGTTTAGGGTTAGGGTTTGGGTTAGGGTTAGGGTTCGGGTTAGGGTTAGGTTTAGGGTTCGGGTTAGGGTTCGGGTTAGGGTTCGGTTTAGGGTTAGTGTTTGGGTTAGGGTTAGGGTTCGGGTTAGGGTTAGGGTTCCGGTTAAATTTAGGGTTAGGGTTCGGGTTCGGGTTAGGGTTAGGGTTAGTGTTAGGGTTAGGGTTCGGGTTCGGGTTAGGGTTCGGGTTAGTGTTAGGGTTCGGGTTCGGGTTAGGGTTCGGGTTAGTGTTAGGGTTCGGGTTAGGGTTAGGGTTCGGGTTAGGGTTAGGGTTAGGGTTCGGGTTTGGGTTAGTGTTCGGGTTAGTGTTAGGGTTCGGGTTAGGGTTAGGGTTCGGTTTAGGGTTAGGGTTAGGGATAGGGTTCGGGTTCGGGTTAGAGTTCGGTTTAGGGTTTGGGTTAGGGTTAGGGTTAGGGTTAGGGTTAGGGTTCGGGATAGGGTTAGGGTTAGGGTTAGGGTTCGGATTAGTGTTAGGGGTAGGGTTCGGGTTAGGGTTCGGGTTCGGGTTAGGGTTAGGGTTAGGGTTAGGGTATGTGTTAGGGTTCGGGTTAGGGGTCGGGTTAGAGTTAGGGTTAGGGTTCGGGTTAGGGTTAGGGTTAGGGTTAGGGTTCGGGTTAGGGTTAGAGTTCATGTTAGGCTTAGGGTTTGGGTTCGGGTTAGGTTTAGGGTTAGGGTTCGGGTTAGGGTTAGGATTAGGGTTCAGGTTAGGTTTAGGGTTAAGTTTAGGATTAGGGTATGTGTTAGGGTTCGGGTTCGGGTTAGGGTTAGGGTTAGGGTTCGCGTTAGGGTTAGGGTTCGGGTTAGGGTTAGGGTTAGGCTTAGGGTTCGGGTTAGGGTTAGGGTTAAGGTTAGGGTTAGGGTATGTGTTAGGGTTCGGGTTAGGGGTCGGGTTAGGTTTAGGTTTAGGGTTCGGGTTAGGGTTAGGGTTAGAGTTCATGTTAGGCTTAGGGTTAGTGTTCGGTTTAGGTTTAGGGATAGGGTTCGGTTTAGGGTTAGGGTTAGGGTTAGGGTTAGGGTTCGGGTTAGGGTTAGGGTTAGGGTTCGGGTTCGGGTTCGGGTTAGGGTTAGGGTTCGGTTTCGTGTTAGCGTTAGTGTTCGGGTTAGGGTTCGGGTTATGGTTAGGGTTAGGGTAGGGTTCGGGTTCGGGGTTAGGGTTAGGGTTAGGGTTCCGTTTAGGGTTCGTGTTAGGTTAGGGTTAGGGTTAGGGTTAGGGTTAGGGTTAGGGTTCAGGTTAGGGTTTGTGTTAGGCTTAGGGTTAGGGTTAGGATTAGGGTTCGGGTTAGGGTTAGGGTTCGGGTTAGGGTTAGGTTTAGGGTTCGGATTAGGGTTAGGCTTAGGTTTCGGGTTAGGGTTAGGGTTACGGTTAAGGTTAGGGTTCGGGTTAGGGTTAGGGTTAGGGTTCGGGTTAGGTTTAGGGTTAGGGTTAGGGTTCGGGTTAGGGTTAGGTTTAGGTTTAGGGTTAGGGTTAGTGTTAAGGTTCGGGGTAGGGTTAGGTTTAAGGTTCGGGTTAGGGTTAGGGTTAGGGTTAGCGTTAGGGTTCACGTTAGGTTTCGGGTTAGGTGTCGGGTTAGGGTAAGCGTTAGGGTTCGGTTTAGGGTTACGGTTAGGTCAGGGTTCGGGTTAGGGTTAGGGTTAGGATTAGGGTTCCGGTTCGGGTTAGGGTTAGGGTTCGGGTTAGGGTTCGAGTTCGGGTTAGGATTCGGGTAATGGGTTAGGGTTCGGGTTCGGGGTAGGGTTAGGGTTAGGGTTAGGGTTAGGGTTAAGTTTAGGGTTAGGGTATGTGTTAGGGTTCGGGTTAGGGGTCAGGTTAGGTTTAGGTTTAGGGTTCGGGTTAGGGTTAGGGTTAGAGTTCACGTTAGGCTTAGGGTTAGTGTTCGGTTTAGGTTTAGGGTTAGGGTTCGGTTTAGGGTTAGGGTTAGGGTTAGGGTTAGGGTTAGGGTTCGGGTTAGGGTTAGGTTTAGGGTTCGGGTTCGGGTTAGGGTTAGGGTTCGGGTTCGTGTTAGGGTTAGTGTTCGGGTTAGGGTTCGGGTTATGGTTAGGGTTAGGGTAGGGTTCGGGTTCGGGGTTAGGGTTAGGGTTAGGGTTCCGGTTAGGGTTAGTGTTAGGGTTCGGGTTCAGGTTAGGGTTAGGAATCGGTTTAATGTAGGGTTCGGGTTAGGGTTAGGGTTTGGGTTAGGTTTAGGGTTCGGGTTAGGGTTAGGGTTCGGTTTCGGGTTAGGGTTCGGGTTAGGGTTAGGGTTAGTGTTAAGGTTAGGGTTAGGGTTAGGGTTAGGGTTCGCGTTAGGGTTCGGGATAGGTGTCGGGTTAGGGTTAGGGTTAGGGTTCGGGTTAGGGTTAGGGTTAGGGTTCGTGTTAGGGTTAGGGTTCGGGTTAGGGTTAGGGTTAGGGTTCGGGTTCGGGTTAGGGTTAGGGTTCGGGTTCGGGTTAGGGTTCGGGTTAGGGTTAGGGTTAGGGTTAGGGTTCGGGTTCGGGGTTATGGTTAGGGTTAGTGTTCGTGTTAGGGTTCGGGTTAGGGATAGGATTCGGGTAAGGGGTTAGAGTTCGGGTTCGTGTTAGGGTTAGGGTTAGGGTTAGGGTTTCGGTTAGGTATAGGGTTAGGGTTCGGTTTCGGGTCAGGGTTAGCGTTAGGGTTAGGGTTCAGGTTAGGGTTAGGGTTAGGGTTCGGGTTAGGGTTCGGGTTAGCCTTAGGGTTACGGTTAGGGTAAGGGTTAGCGTTAGGTTTCGGGTTAGGGTTAGGTTTAGGGTTAGGGTTCGGGTTAGGGTTAGGGTTCGGGTTAGGGTTAGGGTTAGGGTTCGGGTTCGGGTTAGGGTTAGGGTTCGGGTTCGTGTTAGGGTTAGTGTTCGGGTTAGGGTTCGGGTTATGGTTAGGGTTAGGGTAGGGTTCGGGTTCGGGGTTAGGGTTAGGGTTAGGGTTCCGTTTAGGGTTCGGGTTAGGTTTAGGATTCGGGTAAGGGGTTAGAGTTCGGGTTCGCGTTAGGGTTAGGATTAGAGTTCCGGTTAAGTTTAGGGTTAGGGTTCGGGTTAGGGTTAGGGTTAGGGTTAGGGTTCGGTTTAGGGTTAGGGTTCGTGTTAGGGTTCGGGTTCGGGTTAGGTTTAGGGTTCTGGTTAGGGTTAGGGTTCGGATTATGGTTAGGGTTAGGGTTAGGTTTAGGGTTAGGGTTCGGATTAGGGTTAGGGGTAGGGTTCGGGTTAGGGTTCGGGTTCGAGTTAGGGTTAGGGTTAGGGTTAGGGTTAGGGTTTGGGTTAGGGTTAGGGTATGTGTTAGGGTTCGGGTTCGGGTTAGGGTTAGGTTTCGGGTTAGGTTTAGGGTTAGGGTTCGGGTTAGGGTTAGGGTTCGGGTTAGGGTTAGGGTTAGGGTTCGGGTTAGGGTTAGGGTTAGGTTTCGGGTTAGGGTTCGGGTTAGGGTTAGGGTTAGTGTAAGGGTTAGTTTTCGGGTTAGGGTTAGGGTTCGGGTTCGGGTTAGGGTTAAAGTTCGGATTAGGGTTAGGGGTAGGGTTTGGGTTAGGGTTCGGGTTCGGGTTAGGGTTAGGGATAGGTTTAGGGATAGGGTTCGGTTTAGGGTTAGGTTTAGGGTTAGGGTTAGGGGTTAGGGTTAGTGTTACCGTTCGGGTTAGGGTTAGGGTTAGGGTTAAGGTTCGGGTTAGGGTTTGGTTAGGGTTCGGATTAGGGTTAGGGTTAGGGTTAGGGTTAGGGTTAGGGTTCGGGTTAGGGTTAGGTTTAGGGTAAGGGTTCGGGTGAGGGTTAGGGTTAGGGTTCAGGTTAGGGTTCGGGTTAGGGTTAGGTTAGGGTTAGGGTTCGGGTTAGGGTTAGGGTTATGGTTAGGGTTAGGGTTAGTGTTCGGGTTAGGGTTAGGTTTAGGGTTAGGGTTAGGGTTAGGGTTAAGGCTCGGGTTAGGGTTAGGGTTAAGTTTCGGGTTAAGGTTAGAGTTTGGTTTAGGTTTCGGGTTAGGGTTAGGGTTCGCGTTAGGGTTAGGGTTCGGGTTAGGGTTAGGGTTAGCTTTAGGATTAGGGTTCGGGTTAGGGTTAAGTTTCGGGTTCGGGTTACGGTTAGGGTTAGGGTTAGGGTTCGGTTTCGGGTTAGGGTTTGGTTAGGGTTCGGGTTCGGGTTAGTGTTAGGGTTCGGGTTCGGGTTAGGGTTAGTGTTAGGGTTAGGGTTTGGGTTAGGGTTAGCGTTCGGGTTAGGGGTAGGGTTCGGGTTCGGGTTAGGTTTAGGGTTCGGGTTAGGGTTCGGGTTAGGGTTAGGGTTCCGGTTAATGTTAGGGTTAGGGTTCGGGTTCGGGTTAGGGTTAGGGTTAGGGTTAGGGTCAGGGTTCGGGTTAGGGTTAGGGTTAGGGTTAGTGTTCGAGTTATTGTTAGGGTTCAGGTTAGGGTTAGGTTTAGGGTTCGGGTTAGGGTTCGGGTTAGGGTTTGGTTGAGGGTTAGGGTTTGGGTTAGGGTTAGGGTTCGGTTTAGGGTTAGGGTTAGGGTTTGGTTTTGGGTTAGTGTTAGGGTTAGGGTTAGGGTTCGGGTTAGGGTTAGGTTTAGGGTTAGGTTTAGGGTTAGGGTTAATGTTCGGGGTAGGGTTAGGGTTAAGGTTCGGGTTAGGGTTAGGGTTAGGGTTAGGGTTCGTGTTAGGGTTAGGTTTAGTGTTAGGTTTCGGGTTAGGGTTCGGGTTCGGGTTAGGGTTAGGTTTAGGGTTCGGGTTAGGTTTAGGGTTCGGTTTAGGGGTCGGGTTAGGGTTCGGTTTAGGGTTAGGGTTTGGGTTAGGGTTAGGGTTCGGGTTAGGGTTAGGTTTAGGGTTCGGGTTAGGGTTCGGGTTAGGGTTCGGTTTAGGGTTAGTGTTTGGGTTAGGGTTAGGGTTCGGGTTAGGGTTAGGGTTCCGGTTAAATTTAGGGTTAGGGTTCGGGTTCGGGTTAGGGTTAGGGTTAGTGTTAGGGTTAGGGTTCGGGTTCGGGTTAGGGTTCGGGTTAGTGTTAGGGTTCGGGTTCGGGTTAGGGTTCGGGTTAGTGTTAGGGTTCGGGTTAGGGTTAGGGTTCGGGTTAGGGTTAGGGTTAGGGTTCGGGTTTGGGTTAGTGTTCGGGTTAGTGTTAGGGTTCGGGTTAGGGTTAGGGTTCGGTTTAGGGTTAGGGTTAGGGATAGGGTTCGGGTTCGGGTTAGAGTTCGGTTTAGGGTTTGGGTTAGGGTTAGGGTTAGGGTTAGGGTTAGGGTTCGGGATAGGGTTAGGGTTAGGGTTAGGGTTCGGATTAGTGTTAGGGGTAGGGTTCGGGTTAGGGTTCGGGTTCGGGTTAGGGTTAGGGTTAGGGTTAGGGTATGTGTTAGGGTTCGGGTTAGGGGTCGGGTTAGAGTTAGGGTTAGGGTTCGGGTTAGGGTTAGGGTTAGGGTTAGGGTTCGGGTTAGGGTTAGAGTTCATGTTAGGCTTAGGGTTTGGGTTCGGGTTAGGTTTAGGGTTAGGGTTCGGGTTAGGGTTAGGATTAGGGTTCAGGTTAGGTTTAGGGTTAAGTTTAGGATTAGGGTATGTGTTAGGGTTCGGGTTCGGGTTAGGGTTAGGGTTAGGGTTCGCGTTAGGGTTAGGGTTCGGGTTAGGGTTAGGGTTAGGCTTAGGGTTCGGGTTAGGGTTAGGGTTAAGGTTAGGGTTAGGGTATGTGTTAGGGTTCGGGTTAGGGGTCGGGTTAGGTTTAGGTTTAGGGTTCGGGTTAGGGTTAGGGTTAGAGTTCATGTTAGGCTTAGGGTTAGTGTTCGGTTTAGGTTTAGGGATAGGGTTCGGTTTAGGGTTAGGGTTAGGGTTAGGGTTAGGGTTCGGGTTAGGGTTAGGGTTAGGGTTCGGGTTCGGGTTCGGGTTAGGGTTAGGGTTCGGTTTCGTGTTAGCGTTAGTGTTCGGGTTAGGGTTCGGGTTATGGTTAGGGTTAGGGTAGGGTTCGGGTTCGGGGTTAGGGTTAGGGTTAGGGTTCCGTTTAGGGTTCGTGTTAGGTTAGGGTTAGGGTTAGGGTTAGGGTTAGGGTTAGGGTTCAGGTTAGGGTTTGTGTTAGGCTTAGGGTTAGGGTTAGGATTAGGGTTCGGGTTAGGGTTAGGGTTCGGGTTAGGGTTAGGTTTAGGGTTCGGATTAGGGTTAGGCTTAGGTTTCGGGTTAGGGTTAGGGTTACGGTTAAGGTTAGGGTTCGGGTTAGGGTTAGGGTTAGGGTTCGGGTTAGGTTTAGGGTTAGGGTTAGGGTTCGGGTTAGGGTTAGGTTTAGGTTTAGGGTTAGGGTTAGTGTTAAGGTTCGGGGTAGGGTTAGGTTTAAGGTTCGGGTTAGGGTTAGGGTTAGGGTTAGCGTTAGGGTTCACGTTAGGTTTCGGGTTAGGTGTCGGGTTAGGGTAAGCGTTAGGGTTCGGTTTAGGGTTACGGTTAGGTCAGGGTTCGGGTTAGGGTTAGGGTTAGGATTAGGGTTCCGGTTCGGGTTAGGGTTAGGGTTCGGGTTAGGGTTCGAGTTCGGGTTAGGATTCGGGTAATGGGTTAGGGTTCGGGTTCGGGGTAGGGTTAGGGTTAGGGTTCCGGTTAAGGTTAGGGTTAGGGTTCAGGTTAGGGTTAGGGTTAGTGTTCGGGTTCGGATTAGGGTTAGTGTTAGGGTTAGTGTTCGGGTTCGAGTTAGGGTTCGGGTTAGGGTTAGGGTTCGGGTTAGGGTTAGGGTTAGTGTTAGGGTTAGGGTTCGGGTTAGGGTTAGGGTTCGGGTTCGGGTTACGGTTAGGGTTAGGGTTAGGGTTCAGTTTCGGGTTAGGGTAACGGTTAGGGTTAGGGTTAGGGTCAGGGTTCGGGTTAGGGTTAGGTTTAGGGTTAGTGTTCGGGTTAGGGTTAGGGTTAGGGTTCGGGTTAGGTTTAGGTTTAGGGTTCAGGTTAGGGTTCGGGTTAGGGTTAGGGTTAGGGTTAGGTTTCGGGTTACGGTAGGGGTTAGGGTTAGGGTTCGGGTTTGGGTTAGGTTTAGGGTTAGCGTTAGGGTTAGGGTTAAGTTTCGGGGTAGGTTTAGGGTTAAGGTTCGGGTTAGGGTTAGGGTTAGGGTTAGGGTTCGGGTTAGGGTTAGGTTTAGGGTTAGGGTTCGGGTTAGCGTTCGGGTTCGGGTTAGGGTTAGGGTTAGAGTTCGGGTTAGGGTTAGGGTTCGGGTTAGGGTTCGGGTTAGGGTTCGGGTTAGGTTTAGGGTTTGGGTTAGGGTTAGTGTTCGGGTTGGTTAGGATTCCGGTTAGTGTTAGGGTTAGGGTTCGGGTTCGGGTTAGGGTTAGGGTTCGGGTTAGTGTTAGGGTTCGGGTTAGGGTTAGGTTTCGGGTTAGGGTTAGGGTTAGGGTTAGGGTTCGGGTTCGGGTTAGGGTTAGGGTTCGGGTTAGGGTTAGGGTTAGTGTTAGGGTTAGGGTTAGGGTTAGGGTTCGGGTTCGGTTTAGGGTTAGTGTTAGGGTTAGGGATCGGGTTTGGGTTAGGGTTCGGGTTCGGGTTAGTGTTAGGGTTCGGGTTCGGGTTAGGGTTAGTGTTAGGGTTAGGGTTTGGGTTAGGGTTAGCGTTCGGGTTAGGGGTAGGGTTCGGGTTCGGGTTAGGTTTAGGGTTCGTGTTAGGGTTGGGGTTAGGGTTAGGGTTCGGTTAGGGTTAGGGTTCGCGTTAGGGTTAGGGTTAGGTTTAGGAGGTAGGGTTAGGGTTAGGGTTCGGGTTAGGGTTAGGGTTAGGGTTAGGTTTAGGGGTTAGTGTTCGGGTTAGGGTTAGGGTTCGGGTTAGGGTTAGGGTTTGGGTTAGGGTTAGGGTTAGGGTTCCGTTTTGGGTTAGGGTTAGGTTTAAGGTTAGGGTTAGGGTTCGGATTAGGGTTAGGGGTAGGGTTCGGGTTAGGGTTCGTGTTCGGGTTCGGGATAGGGTTAGGGTTAGGGTTAGGGTTAGGGTTCGGGTTAGGGTTAGGGTTAGGGGTTAGGTTTAGGGTTCGGGTTAGGGTTAGGGTTACGGTTAGGTTTAGGGTTCGGGTTAGGGTTAGGGGAGTGTTCGGGTTAGGGTTAGGGTTAGGGTTATGGTTAGGGTTAGGGTTCGGGTTAGTGTTAGGGTTAGGGTTAGGGTTCGGGTTAGGGTTAGGGTTAGGGTTAGGGTTCGGGTTAGGGTTAGGGTTAGGGTTCGTGTTAGGGTTAGGGTTAGGGTTATGGTTCGGTTTATGGTTAGGGTTAGGGTTAGGGTTAGGCTTCGGGTTAGGGTTAGGGTTAAGGTTCGGTTTAGGGTTAGGGTTAGGGTGAGGGTTCGTGTTCGGTTTAGGGTTAGGGTTTGTTTTAGGGTTCGTGTTCGAGTTAGGGTTAGGGTTAGGGTTAGGGTTAGGGTTCAGGTTAGGGTTAGGGTTAGGGTTCCGGATAGGGTTAGGATTAGGGTTGGGTTTTGGGTTCGGGTTAGGTTTAGTGTTAGGGTTAGGGTTAGGTTTAAGGTTCGGGGTAGGGTTAGGGTTAAGTTTCGGGTTAGTGTTAGGGTTAGGGTTCGGGTTAGGCTTAGGGTTAGGGTTAGGGTTAGGGTTCGGGTTAGGGTTAGGGTTCGGGTTAGGGTTAGGTTTAGGGTTCGGGTTAGGGTTATGGTT
>JAVLSZ010000067.1:820000-830000 GCA_032313775.1 Urocyon cinereoargenteus
CGGTTAAGGTTAGGGTTAGGGTTCGGGTTAGGGTTAGGGTTAGTGTTAGGGTTCGGGTTAGGGTTAGGGTTAGGGTTAGGGTACGGGTTAGGGTTCGGGTTCGGGTTAGGGTTAGGGTTAGGGTTAGGGTTAGGGTTGCGGTTAGGGTTAGGGTTCGGGTTAGGGTTCGGGTTAGGGTTAGGGTTAGGGTTAGGTTTCGGATTAGGGTTAGGGGTAGGGTTCGGTTTAGGGTTCGGGTACGGGTTAGGGTTAGGGTTCGGGTTAGGGTTAGGGTTCGGGTTAGGGTTAGGGCTTAGGGTTCGGGTTAGGGTTAGGGTTCGGGTTAGGGTTAGGGTTAGGGTTAGGGTTAGGGTTAGGGTTCGGGTTCGGGTTAGTGTTAGGGTTAGGATTAAGTTTAGGGTTAGGGTTCGGATTAGTGTTAGGTGTAGGGTTCGGGTTAGGGTTCGGGTTGGGTTAGGGTTAGGGTTAGGGTTAGGGTACAGTTTAGGTTTAGGGTTCGGTTTAGTGTTAGGGTTAGGGTTCGGGTTCGGGTTAGGGTTAGGGTTCGGGTTAGTGCTAGGGTTAGGGTTCGGGTTAGGTTTAGGGTTAGGGTTATGGTTAGGTTTAGGGTTCGGGTTAGGGTTAGGGTTAAAGTTCGGGTTAGGGTTAGGGTTATGGTTCGGTTTAGGGTTCGGGTTAGGGTTAGGATTAGGGTTAGGGTTCGGGGCAGGGTGAGGGTTAGGGTTAGTGTTCGGTTTAGCATTAGGGTTAGGGTTAAGGATAGGGTTAGGTTTCGGGTTAGGGTTAGGGTTAAGGTTCGGGTTAGGATTAGGGTTAGGGTTAGGATTCGGGTAAGGGGTTATGGTTCGGGTTTGGGTTAGGGTTAGTTTTAGGGTTCCGGTTAAGGTTAGGGTTAGGGTTCGGGTTAGGGTTAGGGTTAGGGTTAGGGTTAGGGTTGCGGTTGGGGTTAGGGTTCGGGTTAGGTTTAGGGTTAGGGTTAGGGTTAGGGTTTGGTTTCGGAATAGGGTTAGGGGTAGGGTTCGGGTTAGGGTTCGGGTACGGGTTAGGGTTAGGGTTAGGGTTAGGGTTCGGTTTAGGGTTAGAGTTAGGGTTAGGGTTAGGGGTTAGGGTTAGGGTTACCTTTCGGGTTATGGTTAGGGTTAGTGTTAGGGTTAGGGTTCGGGTTCGGGTTAGGGTTAGGGTTCGGGTTAGGTTTCCGGATAGGGTTAGGGTTCGGGTTAGGATTAGGGTTCGGGTTAGGGTTAGGGTTAGTTTTAGGAGGTAGGGTTAGGGTTAGGGTTCGGGTTAGGGTTAGGGTTAGTGGTTAGGGTTCGGGTTAGGGTTAGGGTTAGGGTTAGGGTTAGGGTTAGGGTTCGGGTTCGGGTTAGGGTAAGGGTTAGGGTTAAGGTTAGGGTTAGTGTTCGGATTAGGTTTAGGGGTAGGGTTCGGGTTAGGTTCGGGTTCGGGTTAGGGTTAGGGTTAGGGTTAGGTTTCGGGTTAGGGTTAGGTTTAGGGTTAGGGGTTAGGGTTAGGGTTAGGGTTCGGTTTAGGGTTAGGGTTACGGTTAGGGTTTGGGTTCGGGTTAGGGTTATGGTTAGGGTTCGGGTTAGGGTTAGGGTTAGGGTTATGGTTAGGGTTAGGGTTCGGGTTAGGGTTAGGGTTAGGGTTAGTGTTTGGGTTAGGTTTCGGGTTAGGGTTAGGGTTAGGTTTAGGGTTAGGGTTCGGATTAGGTTTAGGCGTAGGGTTCGGGTTAGGTTCGGGTTCGGGTTAGGGTTAGGGTTAGGGTTAGGGTTCGGGTTAGGGTTAGGTTTAGGGTTAGGGGTTAGGGTTAGGGTTATGGTTCGGGTTAGGGATAGGGTTACGGTTCGGGTTAGGATTCGGGTTATGGTTAGGGGTAGGGTTAGGGGTAGGGTTAGGTTTAGGGTTAGGGTTAGGGTTCGGTTTAGGGTTAGGGTTAGGGTTAGTGTTTGGGTTAGGTTTCGGGTTAGGGTTAGGGTTAGGGTTTGGGTTAGGGTTCGCGTTAGGGTTCGGGTTAGGTGTCGGTTTAGGGTTATGGTTAGGGTTCGGGTTAGGGTTAGGGTTAGGTTTAGGGTTAGGGTTCAGGTTAGGGTTAGGGTTCGGGTTAGTGTTAGGGTTAGGGTTCGGGTTCGGTTTAGGGTTAGGGCTCGGGTTCGGGTTAGGGTTAGGGTTCGGGTTCGGGTTAGGGTTAGGGTTAGGGTTAGGGTTAGGTTTCGGGGTTGGGGTTAGGGTTATGGTTAGGGTTCGGGTTAGGGTTCGGGTTAGGGTTAGGATTCGGGTAAGGGGTTAGGGTTCGGGTTCGGGTTAGGGTTAGGGTTAGGGTTCCAGTTAAGGTTAGGGTTAGGGTTCGGTTTAGGGTTAGGGTTAGTTTTAGGGTTAGGGTTTGGGTTAGGGTTAGGGTTAGTGTTCGGGTTAGGGTTCGGGTTAGGGTTAGGGTTAGGATTAGGGTTCGGGTTAGGGTTAAGGTTCGGGTTAGCGTTATGGTTAGGGTTAGGGTTAGGGTTCGGATTAGGTTTAGGGATAGGATTCAGGTTAGGGTTCGGGTTAGGGTTACGGTTCGGGTTCGGGTGAGGGTTAGGGTTAGGGTTAGGGTTCGGTTTCGGGTTAGGGTTAGGGTTCGGGTTCGGGTTAGGGTTCGGGTTAGGCTTAGGGTTAGGGTTAGTGTTAGGGTTCGGGTTCGGGGTTAGGGTTAGGGTTAGGGTTCGGGTTAGGGTTCGGGTTCGGGTTAGGATTCGGGTAAGGTTGTTAGGGTTCGGGTTCGGGTTAGTGTTAGGGTTAGGGTTCTGGTTAGGTTTAGTGTTAGGGTTCGGGTTCGGGTTAGGGTTAGGGTTCGGGTTAGTGTTAAGGTTCGGGTTAGGGTTAGGGTTCGGGTTCGGGTTAGGGTTAGGCTAAGGTTTCGGGTTCGGGTTAGGGTTACGGTTAGGGTTCGGGTTAGGGTTAGAGTTCGGGTTAGGGTTAGGTTTAGGGTTCGGGTTAGGGTTAGGGTTTGGGTTAGGGTTAGGGTTCGGGTTAGGGTTAGGGTTCCTGTTAGGGTTAGTGTTAGGTTTCGGGTTCGGGTTAGGGTTAGGGTTCGGGTTAGTGTTAGGGTTCGGGTTAGGGTTAGGGTTCGGGTTAGGTTTAGGGTTAGGGTTAGGGTTCGTGTTGGGGTTAGGGTTCGGGTTAGGGTTAGGGTCAGTGGTAGGTTTAGGGTTAGGGTTAGGGTTAGGCTTATGGTTAGGGTTCGCGTTAGGGTTCGGGATAGGTGTCGGGTTAGGGTTAGGTTTAGGGTTCGGGTTCGGGTTAGGGTTAGGGTTAGGGTTCGGGCTAGGGTTAGGGTTAAGGTTCGGGTTCGGTTTAGGGTTAGGGTTAGGGTTCGGGTTCGGTTTAGGGTTCGGGTTCGGGGTTAGGGTTAGGGTTAGGGTTCGTGTTAGGGTTCGGGTTAGGGTTAGGATTCGGGTAAGGGGTTAGGGTTCGGGTTCGGTTTAGGGTTAGGGTTAGGGTTCCGGTTAGGGTTAGGGTTAGGGTTCGGGTTAGGGTTAGGGTTAGGGTTCAGGTTAGGGTTAGGGTTAGGTTTCGGGTTAGGGTTCGTGTTAGGCTTAGGGTTAGGGTTAGGGTTAGGGTTCGGGTTAGGGTTAGGTTTCGGGTTAGGGTTAGGGTTAGGGTTCGGGGTAGGGTTAGGGTTAGGGTTCGGGTTAGGGTTAGGGTTACGGTTAGGGTTAGGGTTCGGGTTAGGGTTAGGGTTAGGGTTCGGGTTAGGGTTAGGGTTACGGTTATGGTTACGGTTAGGGTTCGGGTTAGGGTTAGGTTTAGGGTTAGGGTTTGGGTTAGGTTTCGGGTTAGGGTTCGGGTCAGTGTTCGGGTTAGGGTTAGGGTTAGGGTTAGGGTTAGGGTTAGGGTTCGGGTTAGGGTTCGGGTTAGGGTTAGGTTTCGGGTTCGGGTTAGGGTTAGGGTTAGGTTTAGGGTTCGGGTTAGGGTTAGGGTTAGGGTTCAGATTAGGGTTCTTGTTAGGGTTAGGGTTAGGGTTAGGGTTCGCGTTCGGGTTAGGGTTAGGTTTAGGGTTCGGGTTAGGTTTAGGGTTAGGGTTAGGTTTAAGGTTCGGGGTAGGTTTAGGGTTAAGTTTCGGGTTAGGGTTAGGGTTAGGGTTAGGGTTCGCGTTAGGGTTCGGGTTAGGTGTCGGGTTAGGTTTCGGGTTAGGGTTCGAGTTAGGGTTAGGGTTAGGTCAGGGTTCGGGTTAGGGTTAGGGTTAGGGTTCAGGATAGGGTTCGGGTTTGTGTTAGGTTAGGGTTAGGGTTCGGGTTAGGGTTAGGGTTAGGGTTAGGTTTAGGGTTAGGGTTAGGGTTAGGTTTAGGGTTAGGGTTAGGGTTAGGGTTAAGGTTCGGGTTAGGGTTAGGGTTAGACTTTGGGTTAGGTTTCGGGTTAGGGTTAGGGTTCGCGTTAGGGTTAGGGTTCGGTTTAGGGTTAGGGTTAGGGTTACGGTTAGGGTTAGGGTTAGGGTTCGGGTTCGGGTTAGGGTTAGGGTTCGGGTAGTGTTAGGTTTAGGTTAAGTTTTAGGGTTCGAGTTCGGGTTAGGGTTAGGGTTAGTGTTCGGGTTACGGTTAGGGTTAGGGTTCGGATTGGGTTCGGGTTAGGGTTAGGGTTAGGGTTCGGGTTCAGGTTAGGGTTAGGGTTCAGGTTAGTGTTCGGGTTAGGGTTAGGTTTCGGGTTAGGTTTAGGGTTCAGTTTAGGGTTAGTGTTAGGGTTAGCAGGTAGGGTTAGGGTTAGGGTTCGGGTTAGGGTTAGGGTTAGGGTTAGGGTTAGGGGTTAGGTTTCGGGTTAGGGTTAGGTTTCGGGTTAGGGTTAGGGTTAGGGTTAGGGTTAGGGTTGGGGTTCGGGTTCGGGTTAGGGTTAGGGTTAAGATTAAGGTTAGGGTTAGGGTTCGGATTAGTGTTAGGTGTAGGGTTCGGGTTAGGGTTCGGGTTCAAGTTACGGTTAGGGTTAGGGTTAGGGTTCAGGTTAGGTTTAGGGTTCGGTTTATTGTTAGGGTTAGGGTTCGGGTTCGGGTTAGGGTTAGGGTTCGGGTTAGTGTTAGGGTTAGGGTTAGGGTACGGGTTAGGGTTCGGGTTAGGTTTAGGGTTAGGGTTCGGGTGAGGGTTAGGATTAGGGTTAGGTTTCGGGGCAGGGTGAGGGTTAGGGTTAGGGTTCGGGTTAGGGTTAGGGTTAAGGTTTGGGTTAGGATTAGGGTTAGGGTTAGGGTTAGGGTTTGCGTTAGGGTTCGGGTTAGGGGTCGGTTTAGGGTTAGGGTTAGGGTTCGGGTTCGTGTTAGGGTTCGGGTTAGGGTTAGTGTTAGGGTTAGGGTTCGGGTTCGGGGTTATGGTTAAGGTTAGTGTTCGGGTTAGGGTTCGGGTTAGGGATAGGATTCGGGTAAGGGGTTAGAGTTCGGGTTCGTGTTAGGGTTAGGGTTAGGGTTAGGGTTTCGGTTAGGTATAGGGTTAGGGTTCGGTTTCAGGTCAGGGTTAGCGTTAGGGTTAGGGTTCAGGTTAGGGTTAGGGTTAGGGTTCGGGTTAGGTTTCGGGTTACACGTAGGGTTACGGTTAGGGTTAGGGTTAGCGTTAGGTTTCGGGTTAGGGTTAGGTTTAGGGTTAGTGTTCGGGTTAGGGTTAGGGTTCGGGTTAGGGTTAGGGTTAGGGTTCGGGTTCGGGTTAGGGTTAGGGTTCGGGTTCGTGTTAGGGTTAGTGTTCGGGTTAGGGTTCGGGTTATGGTTAGGGTTAGGGTAGGGTTCGGGTTCGGGGTTAGGGTTAGGGTTAGGGTTCCGTTTAGGGTTCGTGTTAGGTTAGGGTTAGGGTTAGGGTTAGGGTTAGGGTTAGGGTTCAAGTTAGGGTTTGTGTTAGGCTTAGGGTTAGGGTTAGGATTAGGGTTCGGGTTAGGGTTAGGGTTCGGGTTAGGGTTAGGTTTAGGGTTCGGATTAGGGTTAGGCTTAGGGTTCGGGTTAGGGTTAGGGTTACGGTTAAGGTTAGGGTTCGGGTTAGGGTTAGGGTTAGGGTTCGGGTTAGGTTTAGGGTTAGGGTTAGGGTTCGGGTTAGGGTTAGGTTTAGGTTTAGGGTTAGGGTTAGTGTTAAGGTTCGGGGTAGGGTTAGGGTTAAGGTTCGGGTTAGGGTTAGGGTTAGGGTTAGCGTTAGGGTTCACGTTAGGTTTCGGGTTAGGTGTCGGGTAGGGTAAGCGTTAGGGTTCGGTTTAGGGTTACGGTTAGGTCAGGGTTCGGGTTAGGGTTAGGGTTAGGATTAGGGTTCCGGTTCGGGTTAGGGTTAGGGTTCGGGTTAGGGTTCGAGTTCGGGTTAGGATTCGGGTAATGGGTTAGGGTTCGGGTTCGGGGTAGGGTTAGGGTTAGGGTTCCGGTTAAGGTTAGGGTTAGGGTTCAGGTTAGGGTTAGGGTTAGTGTTCGGGTTCGGATTAGGGTTAGTGTTAGGGTTAGTGTTCGGGTTCGAGTTAGGGTTCGGGTTAGGGTTAGGGTTCGGGTTAGGGTTAGGGTTAGTGTTAGGGTTAGGGTTCGGGTTAGGGTTAGGGTTCGGGTTCGGGTTACGGTTAGGGTTAGGGTTAGGGTTCAGTTTCGGGTTAGGGTAACGGTTAGGGTTAGGGTTAGGGTCAGGGTTCGGGTTAGGGTTAGGTTTAGGGTTAGTGTTCGGGTTAGGGTTAGGGTTAGGGTTAGGGTTCAGGTTAGGGTTAGGGTTAGGGTTCGGGTTAGGTTTAGGTTTAGGGTTCAGGTTAGGGTTCGGGTTAGGGTTAGGGTTAGGGTTAGGTTTCGGGTTACGGTAGGGGTTAGGGTTAGGGTTCGGGTTTGGGTTAGGTTTAGGGTTAGCGTTAGGGTTAGGGTTAAGTTTCGGGGTAGGTTTAGGGTTAAGGTTCGGGTTAGGGTTAGGGTTAGGGTTAGGGTTCGGGTTAGGGTTAGGTTTAGGGTTAGGGTTCGGGTTAGCGTTCGGGTTCGGGTTAGGGTTAGGGTTAGAGTTCGGGTTAGGGTTAGGTTTCGGGTTAGGGTTCGGGTTAGGGTTCGGGTTAGGTTTAGGGTTAGGTTTAGGGTTTGGGTTAGGGTTAGTGTTCGGGTTGGTTAGGATTCCGGTTAGTGTTAGGGTTAGGGTTCGGGTTCGGGTTAGGGTTAGGGTTCGGGTTAGTGTTAGGGTTCGGGTTAGGGTTAGGTTTCGGGTTAGGGTTAGGGTTAGGGTTAGGGTTCGGGTTCGGGTTAGGGTTAGGGTTCGGGTTAGGGTTAGGGTTAGTGTTAGGGTTAGGGTTAGGGTTAGGGTTCGGGTTCGGTTTAGGGTTAGTGTTAGGGTTAGGGATCGGGTTTGGGTTAGGGTTCGGGTTCGGGTTAGTGTTAGGGTTCGGGTTCGGGTTAGGGTTAGTGTTAGGGTTAGGGTTTGGGTTAGGGTTAGCGTTCGGGTTAGGGGTAGGGTTCGGGTTCGGGTTAGGTTTAGGGTTCGTGTTAGGGTTGGGGTTAGGGTTAGGGTTCGGTTAGGGTTAGGGTTCGCGTTAGGGTTAGGGTTAGGTTTAGGAGGTAGGGTTAGGGTTAGGGTTCGGGTTAGGGTTAGGGTTAGGGTTAGGTTTAGGGGTTAGTGTTCGGGTTAGGGTTAGGGTTCGGGTTAGGGTTAGGGTTTGGGTTAGGGTTAGGGTTAGGGTTCCGTTTTGGGTTAGGGTTAGGGTTAAGGTTAGGGTTAGGGTTCGGATTAGGGTTAGGGGTAGGGTTCGGGTTAGGGTTCGTGTTCGGGTTCGGGTTAGGGTTAGGGTTAGGTTTAGGGTTAGGGTTAGGGTTCGGGTTAGGGTTAGGGTTAGGGGTTAGGTTTAGGGTTCGGGTTAGGGTTAGGGTTACGGTTAGGGTTAGGGTTCGGGTTAGGGTTAGGGGAGTGTTCGGGTTAGGGTTAGGGTTAGGGTTATGGTTAGGGTTAGGGTTCGGGTTAGTGTTAGGGTTAGGGTTAGGGTTCGGGTTAGGGTTAGGGTTAGGGTTAGGGTTCGGGTTAGGGTTAGGGTTAGGGTTAGGGTTCGTGTTAGGGTTAGGGTTAGGGTTATGGTTCGGTTTATGGTTAGGGTTAGGGTTAGGGTTAGGCTTCGGTTTAGGGTTAGGGTTAAGGTTCGGTTTAGGGTTAGGGTTAGGGTGAGGGTTCGTGTTCGGTTTAGGGTTAGGGTTTGTTTTAGGGTTCGTGTTCGAGTTAGGGTTAGGGTTAGGGTTAGGGTTAGGGTTCAGGTTAGGGTTAGGGTTAGGGTTCCGGATAGGGTTAGGATTAGGGTTGGGTTTTGGGTTCGGGTTAGTTTTAGTGTTAGGGTTAGGGTTAGGTTTAAGGTTCGGGGTAGGGTTAGGGTTAAGTTTCGGGTTAGTGTTAGGGTTAGGGTTCGGGTTAGGCTTAGGGTTAGGGTTAGGGTTAGGGTTCGGGTTAGGGTTAGGGTTCGGGTTAGGGTTAGGTTTAGGGTTCGGGTTAGGGTTATGGTTCGGGTTAGGGTTAGGTTTAGGGTTCGGGTTAGGGTTAGGGTTAGGGTTCGGGTTAGGGATAGGGTTACGGTTAAGGTTAGGGTTCGGGATAGGGTTAGGGTTAGGGTTCGGGTTAGTGTTAGGGTTAGGGTTATGGTTACGGTTAGTGTTCGGGTTAGGGTTAGGGTTAGGGTTAGGGTTAGGGTTAGGGTTAAGGTTTGGGTTAGGGTATGTGTTAGGGTTCGGGTTCGGGTTAGGGTTAGGGTTAGGGTTCGCGTTAGGGTTAGGGTTCGGGTTCGGGTTAGGGTTAGGGTTAGGGTTCGGGTTAGGGTTAGGGTTAAGTTTAGGGTTAGGGTATGTGTTAGGGTTCGGGTTTGGGGTCAGGTTAGGTTTAGGTTTAGGGTTCGGGTTAGGGTTAGGGTTAGAGTTCATGTTAGGCTTAGGGTTAGTGTTCGGTTTAGGTTTAGGGTTAGGGTTCGGTTTAGGGTTAGGGTTAGGGTTAGGGTTAGGGTTAGGGTTCGGGTTAGGGTTAGGTTTAGGGTTCGGGTTCGGGTTAGGGTTAGGGTTCGGGTTCGTGTTAGGGTTAGTGTTCGGGTTAGGGTTCGGGTTATGGTTAGGGTTAGGGTAGGGTTCGGGTTCGGGGTTAGGGTTAGGGTTAGGGTTCCGGTTAGGGTTAGTGTTAGGGTTCGGGTTCAGGTTAGGGTTAGGAATCGGTTTAATGTAGGGTTCGGGTTAGGGTTAGGGTTTGGGTTAGGTTTAGGGTTCGGGTTAGGGTTAGGGTTCGGTTTCGGGTTAGGGTTCGGGTTAGGGTTAGGGTTAGTGTTAGGGTTAGGGTTAGGGTTAGGGTTAGGGTTCGCGTTAGGGTTCGGGATAGGTGTCGGGTTAGGGTTAGGGTTAGGGTTCGGGTTAGGGTTAGGGTTAGGGTTCGTGTTAGGGTTAGGGTTCGGGTTAGGGTTAGGGTTAGGGTTCGGGTTCGGGTTAGGGTTAGGGTTCGGGTTCGGGTTAGGGTTCGGGTTAGGGTTAGGGTTAGGGTTAGGGTTCGGGTTCGGGGTTATGGTTAGGGTTAGTGTTCGTGTTAGGGTTCGGGTTAGGATAGGATTCGGGTAAGGGGTTAGAGTTCGGGTTCGTGTGAGGGTTAGGGTTAGGGTTAGGGTTTCGGTTAGGTATAGGGTTAGGGTTCGGTTTCGGGTCAGGGTTAGCGTTAGGGTTAGGGTTCAGGTTAGGGTTAGGGTTAGGGTTCGGGTTAGGGTTCGGGTTAGCCTTAGGGTTACGGTTAGGGTAAGGGTTAGCGTTAGGTTTCGGGTTAGGGTTAGGTTTAGGGTTAGGGTTCGGGTTAGGGTTAGGGTTCGGGTTAGGGTTAGGGTTAGGGTTCGGGTTCGGGTTAGGGTTAGGGTTCGGGTTCGTGTTAGGGTTAGTGTTCGGGTTAGGGTTCGGGTTATGGTTAGGGTTAGGGTAGGGTTCGGGTTCGGGGTTAGGGTTAGGGTTAGGGTTCCGTTTAGGGTTCGGGTTAGGTTTAGGATTCGGGTAAGGGGTTAGAGTTCGGGTTCGCGTTAGGGTTAGGATTAGAGTTCCGGTTAAGTTTAGGGTTAGGGTTCG
>JAVLSZ010000067.1:832500-845000 GCA_032313775.1 Urocyon cinereoargenteus
GGTTAGGGTTAGGGTTCGCGTTAGGGTTAGGGTTCGGGTTAGGGTTAGGGTTAGGCTTAGGGTTCGGGTTAGGGTTAGGGTTAAGGTTAGGGTTAGGGTATGTGTTAGGGTTCGGGTTAGGGGTCGGGTTAGGTTTAGGTTTAGGGTTCGGGTTAGGGTTAGGGTTAGAGTTCATGTTAGGCTTAGGGTTAGTGTTCGGTTTAGGTTTAGGGATAGGGTTCGGTTTAGGGTTAGGGTTAGGGTTAGGGTTAGGGTTCGGGTTAGGGTTAGGGTTAGGGTTCGGGTTCGGGTTCGGGTTAGGGTTAGGGTTCGGTTTCGTGTTAGCGTTAGTGTTCGGGTTAGGGTTCGGGTTATGGTTAGGGTTAGGGTAGGGTTCGGGTTCGGGGTTAGGGTTAGGGTTAGGTTTCCGGTTAGGGTTAGTGTTAGGGTTCGGGTTCAGGTTAGGGTTAGGATTCGGGTTAGTGTTAGGGTTCGGGTTAGGGTTAGGGTTAGGGTTCGGTTTAGGGTTAGGGTTAGGGTTCGTGTTAGGGTTAGGGTTCGGGTTAGGGTTAGGGTTAGGGTTCTGTTTCGGGTTAGGGTTAGGGTTCGGGTTCGGGTTAGGGTTCGGGTTAGGGTTAGTGTTAGGGTGAGGGTTCGGGTTCGGGGTTATGGTTAGGGTTAGTGTTCGGGTTAGGGTTCGGGTTAGGGATAGGATTCGGGTAAGGGGTTAGAGTTCGGGTTCGTGTTAGGGTTAGGGTTAGGGTTAGGGTTTCGGTTAGGTATAGGGTTAGGGTTCGGTTTCAGGTCAGGGTTAGCGTTAGGGTTAGGGTTCAGGTTAGGGTTAGGGTTAGGGTTCGGGTTAGGTTTCGGGTTACGCGTAGGGTTACGGTTAGGGTTAGGGTTAGCGTTAGGTTTCGGGTTAGGGTTAGGTTTAGGGTTAGTGTTCGGGTTAGGGTTAGGGTTCGGGTTAGGGTTAGGGTTAGGGTTCGGGTTCGGGTTAGGGTTAGGGTTCGGGTTCGTGTTAGGGTTAGTGTTCGGGTTAGGGTTCGGGTTATGGTTAGGGTTAGGGTAGGGTTCGGGTTCGGGGTTAGGGTTAGGGTTAGGGTTCCGTTTAGGGTTCGTGTTAGGTTAGGGTTAGGGTTAGGGTTAGGGTTAGGGTTAGGGTTCAGGTTAGGGTTTGTGTTAGGCTTAGGGTTAGGGTTAGGATTAGGGTTCGGGTTAGGGTTAGGGTTCGGGTTAGGGTTAGGTTTAGGGTTCGGATTAGGGTTAGGGTTAGGGTTCGGGTTAGGGTTAGGGTTACGGTTAAGGTTAGGGTTCGGGTTAGGGTTAGGGTTAGGGTTCGGGTTAGGTTTAGGGTTAGGGTTAGGGTTCGGGTTAGGGTTAGGTTTAGGTTTAGGGTTAGGGTTAGTGTTAAGGTTCGGGGTAGGGTTAGGGTTAAGGTTCGGGTTAGGGTTAGGGTTAGGGTTAGCGTTAGGGTTCACGTTAGGTTTCGGGTTAGGTGTCGGGTTAGGGTTAGCATTAGGGTTTGGTTTAGGGTTAAGGTTAGGTCAGGGTTCGGGTTAGGGTTAGGGTTAGGATTAGGGTTCCGGTTCGGGTTAGGGTTAGGGTTAGGGTTCGGGTTAGGGTTCGAGTTCGGGTTAGGATTCGGGTAATGGGTTAGGGTTCGGGTTCGGGGTAGGGTTAGGGTTAGGGTTCCGGTTAAGGTTAGGGTTAGGGTTCAGGTTAGGGTTAGGGTCAGTGTTCGGGTTCGGATTAGGGTTAGTGTTAGGGTTAGTGTTCGGGTTCGAGTTAGGGTTCGGGTTAGGGTTAGGGTTCAGGTTAGGGTTAGGGTTAGTGTTAGGGTTAGGGTTCGGGTTAGGGTTAGGGTTCGGGTTCGGGTTACGGTTAGGGTTAGGGTTAGGGTTCAGTTTCGGGTTAGGGTAACGGTTAGGGTTAGGGTTAGGGTCAGGGTTCGGGTTAGGGTTAGGTTTAGGGTTAGTGTTCGGGTTAGGGTTAGGGTTAGGGTTAGGGTTAGGGTTCAGGTTAGGGTTAGGGTTAGGGTTCGGGTTAGGTTTAGGTTTAGGGTTCAGGTTAGGGTTCGGGTTAGGGTTAGGGTTAGGGTTAGGTTTCGGGTTACGGTAGGGGTTAGGGTTAGGGTTCGGGTTTGGGTTAGGTTTAGGGTTAGCGTTAGGGTTAGGGTTAAGTTTCGGGGTAGGTTTAGGGTTAAGGTTCGGGTTAGGGTTAGGGTTAGGGTTAGGGTTCGGGTTAGGGTTAGGTTTAGGGTTAGGGTTCGGGTTAGCGTTCGGGTTCGGGTTAGGGTTAGGGTTAGAGTTCGGGTTAGGGTTAGGTTTCGGGTTAGGGTTCGGGTTAGGGTTCGGGTTAGGTTTAGGGTTTGGGTTAGGGTTAGTGTTCGGGTTGGTTAGGATTCCGGTTAGTGTTAGGGTTAGGGTTCGGGTTCGGGTTAGGGTTAGGGTTCGGGTTAGTGTTAGGGTTCGGGTTAGGGTTAGGTTTCGGGTTAGGGTTAGGGTTAGGGTTAGGGTTAGGGTTCGGGTTCGGGTTAGGGTTAGGGTTCGGGTTAGGGTTAGGGTTAGTGTTAGGGTTAGGGTTAGGGTTAGGGTTCGGGTTCGGTTTAGGGTTAGTGTTAGGGTTAGGGATCGGGTTTGGGTTAGGGTTCGGGTTCGGGTTAGTGTTAGGGTTCGGGTTCGGGTTAGGGTTAGTGTTAGGGTTAGGGTTTGGGTTAGGGTTAGCGTTCGGGTTAGGGGTAGGGTTCGGGTTCGGGTTAGGTTTAGGGTTCGTGTTAGGGTTGGGGTTAGGGTTAGGGTTCGGTTAGGGTTAGGGTTCGCGTTAGGGTTAGGGTTAGGTTTAGGAGGTAGGGTTAGGGTTAGGGTTCGGGTTAGGGTTAGGGTTAGGGTTAGGTTTAGGGGTTAGTGTTCGGGTTAGGGTTAGGGTTCGGGTTAGGGTTAGGGTTTGGGTTAGGGTTAGGGTTAGGGTTCCGTTTTGGGTTAGGGTTAGGGTTAAGGTTAGGGTTAGGGTTCGGATTAGGGTTAGGGGTAGGGTTCGGGTTAGGGTTCGTGTTCGGGTTCGGGTTAGGGTTAGGGTTAGGGTTAGGGTTAGGGTTAGGGTTCGGGTTAGGGTTAGGGTTAGGGGTTAGGTTTAGGGTTCGGGTTAGGGTTAGGGTTACGGTTAGGGTTAGGGTTCGGGTTAGGGTTAGGGTAGTGTTCGGGTTAGGGTTAGGGTTAGGGTTATGGTTAGGGTTAGGGTTCGGGTTAGTGTTAGGGTTAGGGTTAGGGTTCGGGTTAGGGTTAGGGTTAGGGTTAGGGTTCGGGTTAGGGTTAGGGTTAGGGTTAGGGTTCGTGTTAGGGTTAGGGTTAGTGTTATGGTTCGGTTTATGGTTAGGGTTAGGGTTAGGGTTAGGCTTCGGGTTAGGGTTAGGGTTAAGGTTCGGTTTAGGGTTAGGGTTAGGGTGAGGGTTCGTGTTCGGTTTAGGGTTAGGGTTTGTTTTAGGGTTCGTGTTCGAGTTAGGGTTAGGGTTAGGGTTAGGGTTAGGGTTCAGGTTAGGGTTAGGGTTAGAGTTCCGGATAGGGTTAGGATTAGGGTTGGGGTTTGGGTTCGGGTTAGGTTTAGTGTTAGGGTTAGGGTTAGGTTTAAGGTTCGGGGTAGGGTTAGGGTTAAGTTTCGGGTTAGTGTTAGGGTTAGGGTTCGGGTTAGGCTTAGGGTTAGGATTAGGGTTAGGGTTCGGGTTAGGGTTAGGGTTCGGGTTAGGGTTAGGTTTAGGGTTCGGGTTAGGGTTATGGTTCGGGTTAGGGTTAGGTTTAGGGTTCGGGTTAGGGTTAGGGTTAGGGTTCGGGTTAGGGATAGGGTTACGGTTAAGGTTAGGGTTCGGGATAGGGTTAGGGTTAGGGTTCGGGTTAGTGTTAGGGTTAGGGTTATGGTTACGGTTAGTGTTCGGGTTAGGGTTAGGGTTAGGGTTAGGGTTAGGGTTAGGGTTAGGGTTAAGGTTTGGGTTAGCGTTAGGGTTAAGGTTCGGGATAGGGTTAGAATTTGGTTTAGGTTTCGGGTTAGGGTTAGGGTTCGCGTTAGGGTTAGGGTTCGGTTTAGGGTTCGGGTTCGGGTTAGGGTTTGGGTTCGGGTTCGGTTTAGGGTTCGGGTTCGGGTTAGGGTTAGTGTTAGGGTTCCGGTCAAGGTTAGGGTTAGGGTTCGGGTTAGGGTTAGTGTTAGCGTTAGGGTTCGGTTTAGGGTTAGGGTTAGGGTTCGGGTTAGGTTTCTGGTTAGGGTTAGGGTTAGGGTTAGGGTTAGGGTTCCGGTTAGGGTTAGGGTTCAGGTTAGGGTTAGGGTTAGGGTTAGTGTTAGGGTTCGCATTAGGTTTAGGGGTAGGGTTCGGGTTAGGGTTCGGGTACGGGTTAGGGTTAGGGTTACGGTTAGGGTTAGGGTTCGGGTTAGGGGTACGGTTAGGGTTAGTGTTAGGGGTTAGTGTTAGGGTTAACGTTCTGGTTAGGGTTAGGGTTAGGGTTAGGGTTAGGTTTCGGGTTAGGGTTAGGTTTAGTGTTCGGGTTAGGGTTAGGGTTAGGGTTAGGGTTAGGGTTAGGGTTCGGGTTCGGGTTAGGGTTAGGGTTAGTGTTCGGGTTACGTTTAGGTTTAGGTTTAGGGTTCGGGTTAGGGTTAGGGTTAGGGTTCGGGTTAGGGTTCGGGTTAGGGTTAGGATTATGGTTAGGGTTCGGGGCAGGGTGAGGGTTAGGTTTAGGGTTAGGGTTAGCGTTCTGGTTAGTGTTAGGGTTCGGGTTAGGGTTAGGGTTAGGGTTAGGGTTGGGGTTAGGGTTCGGATTAGGGTTAGGGGTAGGGTTCGGGTTAGGGTTCCGGTTCGGGTTAGGGTTAGGGTTAGGTTTAGGGTTAGGGTTAAGGTTAGGGTTAGGGTTAGGGTTCGGGTTAGGGTTAGGGTTAGGGTTCAGGTTAGGGTTCGGGTTAGGGTTAGTGTTAGGGTGAGGGTTCCGGTTAGGTTAGGGTTAGGGTTAGGGTTAGGGTTCGGGTTAGGGTTAGGGTTAGGTTTTGGTTTAGTGTTAGGGTTAGGGTTAGGGTTAGGGTTAGGGTTCAGGTTAGGGTTAGGGTTCGGGTTAGGGGTCGGTTTAGGGTTAGGGTTAGGGTTCGGGTTAGGGTTAGGTTTAGGGTTGGGGTTCAAGTTAGGGTTAGGGTTCGGGTTAGTGTTAGGGTTAGGGTTCGGGTTCGGGTTAGGGTTAGGTTTCGGGTTCGGGTTAGGGTTAGGGTTCGGGTTAGGGTTCGGGTTAGGGTTAGGTTTAGGGTTAGGGTTCGGGTTCGAGGTTAGGGTTATGGTTAGGGTTCGGGTTAGGGTTAGGATTCGGGTAAGGGGTTAGGGTTCGGGTTCGGGTTAGGGTTAGGGTTGGGGTTCCGGTTAAGGTTAGGGTTAGAGTTCTGTTTAGGGTTAGGGTTAGGTTTAGGGTTAGGATTCGGGTTAGGGTTAGGGTTAATGTTCGGGTTAGGGTTCGGGTTAGGGTTAGGGTTAGGGTTAGGGTTAGGGTTCGGGTTAGGTTTAGGGTTAGGGTTAGGGTTAGGGTTTGGATTAGGGTTAGGGGTAGGGTTCGGTTTAGGGTTCGGGTTCGGGTTAGGGTTAGGGTTAGGGTGAGGTTTAGGGTTCGGGTTAGGGTTAGGGTAAGGGTTAGGGGTTAGGGTTAGGGTTACCGTTCGGATTAGGGTTAGGGTTACGGTTAGGGTTAGGGTTAGTGTTAGGTTTAGGATTAGGGTTCGGGTTAGGGTTAGGATTAGGGTTAGGGTTCGGGTTAGGGTT
This sequence comes from Urocyon cinereoargenteus, assembly GCA_032313775.1. Lineage (NCBI taxonomy): Eukaryota > Metazoa > Chordata > Mammalia > Carnivora > Canidae > Urocyon > Urocyon cinereoargenteus. The sequence goes on from JAVLSZ010000067.1 coordinate 838,256, forward strand.
CGGGTTCGGGTTAGGGTTAGGGGTTAGTGTTCAGGTTAGGGTTAGGTTTAGGTTTCGGGTTAGGGTTAGGGTTAGTGTTAGGGTTAGTGATAGGGTTAGGGTTCGCGTTAGGGTTAGGGTTAGGGTTCGGGTAAGGGTTCGGGTTAGGTTTAGGGTTAGGGTTCGGGTTAGGGTTAGGTTTCGGGTTAGGGTTAGTGATAGGGTTAGGGTTCGCGTTAGGGTTAGGTTTAGGGTTCGGGTTAGGGTTCGGGTTAGGGTTAGGGTTAGGGTTAGGGTTCCGGTTAGGGTTAGGGTTCGGGTTCGGGTTAGGGTTAGGGTTAGGGTTAGGGTTAGGGTTAGGATTAGGGTTAGGGGTCAGGATCGGGTTAGGGTTCGGGTTCGGGTTAGGGTTAGGGTTAGGGTTAGGGTTAGGGTTCGGGTTAGGGTTAGGGTTAGGGTTATGGTTAGGGTTAGGGGTTAGGGTTAGGGTTACCGTTCGGGGTGGGTTAGGGTTAGGGTTAGGGTTAGGGTTCAGGTTAGGGTTAGGGTTAGGATTCGGGTTAGGGTTAGGGTTAGGGTTAGGGTTAGGGTTATGGTTAGGGTTAGGGTTCGGGTTAGGGTTAGGGTTAGGGTTCGGTTTAGGGTTAGGGTTCGGGTTAGGGTTAGGGTTAGGGTTCGGGTTCGGGTTAGGGTTAGGGTTCCGGTTAAGGTTAGGGTTAGGTTTCGGGTTACGGTTAGGGTTAGTGTTAGGGTTAGGGTTCGGGTTAGTGTTAGGGTTAGGGTTCGGGTTAGGGTTATGGTTCGGGTTAGGGTTAGGGTCGGGTTCGGGTTAGGGTTAGAGTTTGGGTTAGGTTTCGGGTTAGGGTTAGTGTTCGGCTTAGGGTTAGTGTTGGGTTTAGGGTTAGGGTTAGTGTTAGGGTTAGGGTTCGGGTTAGGGTTAGGGTTCGGGTTCGGGTTACGGTTAGGGTTTGGGTTAGGGTTCGGTTTCGGGTTAGTGTTAGGGTTAGGGTTAGTGTTAGGGCCAGGTTTCGGGTTAGGGTTCGGGTTTGGGTTAGGGTTAGGTTTAGGGTTAGGGTTACGGTTCGTGTTAGGGTTACGGTTAGCGTTAGGGGTTAGGGTTAGGTAGGGTTCGGGTTAGGGTTAGGGTTAGGGTTATGGTTAGGGTTAGGGTTCGGTTTACGGTTAGGGTTAGGGTTAGGTTTCGGGTTAGGGTTAGGGTTAGGGTTCCGGTTAAGGTTAGGGTTAGGGTTCGGGTTAGGGTTAGGGTTAGGTTTCGGGTTAGGGTTAGGGTTAGGGTTCGGGTTAGGGTTCGGGTTAGGGTTAGGGTTAGGGTAAGGGTTAGTTTTCTGGTTAGGGTTAGGGTTCGGGTTCGGGTTAGGGTAGGGGTAGGGTTAGGGTTAGTGGTCGGATTAGGGTTAGGGGTAAGATTCGGGTTAGGGTTCGGGTTTCGGTTAGGGTTAGGGATAGGGTTAGGGTTAGGGTTCGGGTTAGGGTTAGGTTTAGGGTTAGGGTTAGGGGTTAGGGTTAGTGTTACCGTTCGGGTTAGGGTTAGTGTTAGGGTTAGGGTTCGGGTTCGGGTTAGGGTTCGGGTTAGTGTTAGGGTTCGGGTTCGGGTTAGGGTTCGGGTTAGTGTTAGGGTTCGGGTTAGGGTTAGGGTTCGGGTTAGGGTTAGGGTTAGGGTTCGGGTTTGGGTTAGTGTTCGGGTTAGTGTTAGGGTTCGGGTTAGGGTTAGGGTTCGGGTTAGGGTTAGGGTTAGGGATAGGGTTCGGGTTCGGGTTAGAGTTCGGTTTAGGGTTTGGGTTAGGGTTAGGGTTAGGGTTAGGTTTAGGGTTCGGGATAGGGTTAGGGTTAGGGTTAGGGTTCGGATTAGTGTTAGGGGTAGGGTTCGGGTTAGGGTTCGGGTTCGGGTTAGGGTTAGGGTTAGGGTTAGGGTATGTGTTAGGGTTCGGGTTAGGGGTCGGGTTAGAGTTAGGGTTAGGGTTCGGGTTAGGGTTAGGGTTAGGGTTAGGGTTCGGGTTAGGGTTAGAGTTCATGTTAGGCTTAGGGTTTGGGTTCGGGTTAGGTTTAGGGTTAGGGTTCGGGTTAGGGTTAGGATTAGGGTTCAGGTTAGGTTTAGGGTTAAGTTTAGGATTAGGGTATGTGTTAGGGTTCGGGTTCGGGTTAGGGTTAGGGTTAGGGTTCGCGTTAGGGTTAGGGTTCGGGTTAGGGTTAGGGTTAGGCTTAGGGTTCGGGTTAGGGTTAGGGTTAAGGTTAGGGTTAGGGTATGTGTTAGGGTTCGGGTTAGGGGTCGGGTTAGGTTTAGGTTTAGGGTTCGGGTTAGGGTTAGGGTTAGAGTTCATGTTAGGCTTAGGGTTAGTGTTCGGTTTAGGTTTAGGGATAGGGTTCGGTTTAGGGTTAGGGTTAGGGTTAGGGTTAGGGTTCGGGTTAGGGTTAGGGTTAGGGTTCGGGTTCGGGTTCGGGTTAGGGTTAGGGTTCGGTTTCGTGTTAGCGTTAGTGTTCGGGTTAGGGTTCGGGTTATGGTTAGGGTTAGGGTAGGGTTCGGGTTCGGGGTTAGGGTTAGGGTTAGGTTTCCGGTTAGGGTTAGTGTTAGGGTTCGGGTTCAGGTTAGGGTTAGGATTCGGGTTAGTGTTAGGGTTCGGGTTAGGGTTAGGGTTAGGGTTCGGTTTAGGGTTAGGGTTAGGGTTCGTGTTAGGGTTAGGGTTCGGGTTAGGGTTAGGGTTAGGGTTCTGTTTCGGGTTAGGGTTAGGGTTCGGGTTCGGGTTAGGGTTCGGGTTAGGGTTAGTGTTAGGGTGAGGGTTCGGGTTCGGGGTTATGGTTAGGGTTAGTGTTCGGGTTAGGGTTCGGGTTAGGAATAGGATTCGGGTAAGGGGTTAGAGTTCGGGTTCGTGTTAGGGTTAGGGTTAGGGTTAGGGTTTCGGTTAGGTATAGGGTTAGGGTTCGGTTTCAGGTCAGGGTTAGCGTTAGGGTTAGGGTTCAGGTTAGGGTTAGGGTTAGGGTTCGGGTTAGGTTTCGGGTTACGCGTAGGGTTACGGTTAGGGTTAGGGTTAGCGTTAGGTTTCGGGTTAGGGTTAGGTTTAGGGTTAGTGTTCGGGTTAGGGTTAGGGTTCGGGTTAGGGTTAGGGTTAGGGTTCGGGTTCGGGTTAGGGTTAGGGTTCGGGTTCGTGTTAGGGTTAGTGTTCGTGTTAGGGTTCGGGTTATGGTTAGGGTTAGGGTAGGGTTCGGGTTCGGGGTTAGGGTTAGGGTTAGGGTTCCGTTTAGGGTTCGTGTTAGGTTAGGGTTAGGGTTAGGGTTAGGGTTAGGGTTAGGGTTCAGGTTAGGGTTTGTGTTAGGCTTAGGGTTAGGGTTAGGATTAGGGTTCGGGTTAGGGTTAGGGTTCGGGTTAGGGTTAGGTTTAGGGTTCGGATTAGGGTTAGGGTTAGGGTTCGGGTTAGGGTTAGGGTTACGGTTAAGGTTAGGGTTCGGGTTAGGGTTAGGGTTAGGGTTCGGGTTAGGTTTAGGGTTAGGGTTAGGGTTCGGGTTAGGGTTAGGTTTAGGTTTAGGGTTAGGGTTAGTGTTAAGGTTCGGGGTAGGGTTAGGGTTAAGGTTCGGGTTAGGGTTAGGGTTAGGGTTAGCGTTAGGGTTCACGTTAGGTTTCGGGTTAGGTGTCGGGTTAGGGTTAGCATTAGGGTTTGGTTTAGGGTTAAGGTTAGGTCAGGGTTCGGGTTAGGGTTAGGGTTAGGATTAGGGTTCCGGTTCGGGTTAGGGTTAGGGTTAGGGTTCGGGTTAGGGTTCGAGTTCGGGTTAGGATTCGGGTAATGGGTTAGGGTTCGGGTTCGGGGTAGGGTTAGGGTTAGGGTTCCGGTTAAGGTTAGGGTTAGGGTTCAGGTTAGGGTTAGGGTCAGTGTTCGGGTTCGGATTAGGGTTAGTGTTAGGGTTAGTGTTCGGGTTCGAGTTAGGGTTCGGGTTAGGGTTAGGGTTCAGGTTAGGGTTAGGGTTAGTGTTAGGGTTAGGGTTCGGGTTAGGGTTAGGGTTCGGGTTCGGGTTACGGTTAGGGTTAGGGTTAGGGTTCAGTTTCGGGTTAGGGTAACGGTTAGGGTTAGGGTTAGGGTCAGGGTTCGGGTTAGGGTTAGGTTTAGGGTTAGTGTTCGGGTTAGGGTTAGGGTTAGGGTTAGGGTTAGGGTTCAGGTTAGGGTTAGGGTTAGGGTTCGGGTTAGGTTTAGGTTTAGGGTTCAGGTTAGGGTTCGGGTTAGGGTTAGGGTTAGGGTTAGGTTTCGGGTTACGGTAGGGGTTAGGGTTAGGGTTCGGGTTTGGGTTAGGTTTAGGGTTAGCGTTAGGGTTAGGGTTAAGTTTCGGGGTAGGTTTAGGGTTAAGGTTCGGGTTAGGGTTAGGGTTAGGGTTAGGGTTCGGGTTAGGGTTAGGTTTAGGGTTAGGGTTCGGGTTAGCGTTCGGGTTCGGGTTAGGGTTAGGGTTAGAGTTCGGGTTAGGGTTAGGTTTCGGGTTAGGGTTCGGGTTAGGGTTCGGGTTAGGTTTAGGGTTTGGGTTAGGGTTAGTGTTCGGGTTGGTTAGGATTCCGGTTAGTGTTAGGGTTAGGGTTCGGGTTCGGGTTAGGGTTAGGGTTCGGGTTAGTGTTAGGGTTCGGGTTAGGGTTAGGTTTCGGGTTAGGGTTAGGGTTAGGGTTAGGGTTAGGGTTCGGGTTCGGGTTAGGGTTAGGGTTCGGGTTAGGGTTAGGGTTAGTGTTAGGGTTAGGGTTAGGGTTAGGGTTCGGGTTCGGTTTAGGGTTAGTGTTAGGGTTAGGGATCGGGTTTGGGTTAGGGTTCGGGTTCGGGTTAGTGTTAGGGTTCGGGTTCGGGTTAGGGTTAGTGTTAGGGTTAGGGTTTGGGTTAGGGTTAGCGTTCGGGTTAGGGGTAGGGTTCGGGTTCGGGTTAGGTTTAGGGTTCGTGTTAGGGTTGGGGTTAGGGTTAGGGTTCGGTTAGGGTTAGGGTTCGCGTTAGGGTTAGGGTTAGGTTTAGGAGGTAGGGTTAGGGTTAGGGTTCGGGTTAGGGTTAGGGTTAGGGTTAGGTTTAGGGGTTAGTGTTCGGGTTAGGGTTAGGGTTCGGGTTAGGGTTAGGGTTTGGGTTAGGGTTAGGGTTAGGGTTCCGTTTTGGGTTAGGGTTAGGGTTAAGGTTAGGGTTAGGGTTCGGATTAGGGTTAGGGGTAGGGTTCGGGTTAGGGTTCGTGTTCGGGTTCGGGTTAGGGTTAGGGTTAGGGTTAGGGTTAGGGTTAGGGTTCGGGTTAGGGTTAGGGTTAGGGGTTAGGTTTAGGGTTCGGGTTAGGGTTAGGGTTACGGTTAGGGTTAGGGTTCGGGTTAGGGTTAGGGTAGTGTTCGGGTTAGGGTTAGGGTTAGGGTTATGGTTAGGGTTAGGGTTCGGGTTAGTGTTAGGGTTAGGGTTAGGGTTCGGGTTAGTGTTAGGGTTAGGGTTAGGGTTCGGGTTAGGGTTAGGGTTAGGGTTAGGGTTCGTGTTAGGGTTAGGGTTAGTGTTATGGTTCGGTTTATGGTTAGGGTTAGGGTTAGGGTTAGGCTTCGGGTTAGGGTTAGGGTTAAGGTTCGGTTTAGGGTTAGGGTTAGGGTGAGGGTTCGTGTTCGGTTTAGGGTTAGGGTTTGTTTTAGGGTTCGTGTTCGAGTTAGGGTTAGGGTTAGGGTTAGGGTTAGGGTTCAGGTTAGGGTTAGGGTTAGAGTTCCGGATAGGGTTAGGATTAGGGTTGGGGTTTGGGTTCGGGTTAGGTTTAGTGTTAGGGTTAGGGTTAGGTTTAAGGTTCGGGGTAGGGTTAGGGTTAAGTTTCGGGTTAGTGTTAGGGTTAGGGTTCGGGTTAGGCTTAGGGTTAGGATTAGGGTTAGGGTTCGGGTTAGGGTTAGGGTTCGGGTTAGGGTTAGGTTTAGGGTTCGGGTTAGGGTTATGGTTCGGGTTAGGGTTAGGTTTAGGGTTCGGGTTAGGGTTAGGGTTAGGGTTCGGGTTAGGGATAGGGTTACGGTTAAGGTTAGGGTTCGGGATAGGGTTAGGGTTAGGGTTCGGGTTAGTGTTAGGGTTAGGGTTATGGTTACGGTTAGTGTTCGGGTTAGGGTTAGGGTTAGGGTTAGGGTTAGGGTTAGGGTTAAGGTTTGGGTTAGCGTTAGGGTTAAGGTTCGGGATAGGGTTAGAATTTGGTTTAGGTTTCGGGTTAGGGTTAGGGTTCGCGTTAGGGTTAGGGTTCGGTTTAGGGTTCGGGTTCGGGTTAGGGTTTGGGTTCGGGTTCGGTTTAGGGTTCGGGTTCGGGTTAGGGTTAGTGTTAGGGTTCCGGTCAAGGTTAGGGTTAGGGTTCGGGTTAGGGTTAGTGTTAGCGTTAGGGTTCGGTTTAGGGTTAGGGTTAGGGTTCGGGTTAGGTTTCTGGTTAGGGTTAGGGTTAGGGTTAGGGTTAGGGTTCCGGTTAGGGTTAGGGTTCAGGTTAGGGTTAGGGTTAGGGTTAGTGTTAGGGTTCGCATTAGGTTTAGGGGTAGGGTTCGGGTTAGGGTTCGGGTACGGGTTAGGGTTAGGGTTACGGTTAGGGTTAGGGTTCGGGTTAGGGGTACGGTTAGGGTTAGTGTTAGGGGTTAGTGTTAGGGTTAACGTTCTGGTTAGGGTTAGGGTTAGGGTTAGGGTTAGGTTTCGGGTTAGGGTTAGGTTTAGTGTTCGGGTTAGGGTTAGGGTTAGGGTTAGGGTTAGGGTTAGGGTTCGGGTTCGGGTTAGGGTTAGGGTTAGTGTTCGGGTTACGTTTAGGTTTAGGTTTAGGGTTC
>JAVLSZ010000067.1:855000-862500 GCA_032313775.1 Urocyon cinereoargenteus
GGGTTAGGTTTAGGGTTCGGGTTAGGGTTAGGGTTAGGGTTAGGGTTAGGGTTAGGGTTCAGGTTAGGTTTAGGTTTCGGTTTATTGTTAGGGTTAGGGTTCGGGTTCGGGTTAGGGTTAGGGTTCGGTTTAGTGTTAGGGTTAGGGTTAGGGTACGGTTTAGGGTTCGGGTTAGGGTTAGGGTTAGGGTTCGGGTTAGGGTTAGGATTAGGGTTAGGTTTCGGGGCAGGGTGAGGGTTAGGGTTAGGGTTCGGTTTAGCGTTAGGGTTAGGGTTAAGGTTAGGGTTAGGGTTCGGGTTAGGGTTAGGGTTAAGGTTCGGGTTAGGATTAGGGTTAGGGTTAGGGTTAGGGTTTGCGTTAGGGTTCGGGTTAGGGGTCGGGTTAGGGTTAGGGTTAGGGTTCGGGTTAGGGTTAGGTTTAGGGTTAGGGTTCGGGTTAGTGTTAGGGTTAGGGTTTGGGTTCGGCGTTAGGGTTAGGGTTAGGGTTCGGGTTAGGGTTCGGGTTAGGGTTAGGATTCGGGTAAGGGGTTATGGTTCGGGTTTGGGTTAGGGTTAGTGTTAGGGTTCCGGTTAAGGTTAGGGTTAGGGTTCGGGTTAGGGTTAGGGTTAGTGTTAGGGTTCCGGTTAGAGTTAGGGTTAGGGTTCGGGTTAGGGTTAGGGTTAGGGTTACGGTTAGGGTTGCGGTTAGGGTTAGGGTTCGGGTTAGGGTTAGGGTTAGGGTTAGGGTTAGGGTTCGGATTAGGGTTAGGTGTAGGGTTCGGTTTAGGGTTCGGGTACGGGTTAGGGTTAGGTTTCGGGTTAGGGTTAGGGTTGGGGTTAGGGTTAGGGGTTAGGGTTAGGGTTACCGTTCGGGTTAGGGTTAGGGTTAGGGTTAGGGTTAGGATTCGGGTTAGGGTTAGGTTTAGTGTTCGGGTTAGGGTTAGGGTTAGGGTTAGGGTTCGGGTTAGGGTTAGGGTTAGGGTTCGGGTTAGCGTTAGGGTTCGGGTTAGGGTTAGGGTTCGGGTTCAGGTTAGGGTTAGGGTTCCGGTTAAGGTTAGGGTTAGGGTTCGGGTTAGGGTTAAGGTTAGGGTTCGGGTTCGGGTTAGCGTTAGTGTTAGTGTTAGAGTTCGGGTTAGGTTTAGGGTTCCGTTTCGGGTTAGGGTTAGGGTTAAGGTTAGGGTTCGGGTTCGGATTAGGGTTAGGGGTAGGGTTCGGGTTAGGGTTCTGGTTCGGGTTAGGGTTAGGGGTAGGGTTAGGGTTAGGGTTCGGGTTAGGGTTAGGTTTAGGGTTAGGGTTGGGGGTTAGGATTAGTGTTACCGTTCGGGTTAGGGTTAGGGTTAGGGTTAGGGTTAGGGTTCGGGTTAGGGTTAGGGTTAGGGTTCGGGTTAGGGTTAGGTTAGTGTTAGGATTAGGGTTAGGGTTCGAGTTAGGGTTAGGTTTAGGGTTAGGGTTCGGGTTAGGGTTAGGGTTAGTGTTCAGGTTAGGGTTCGGGTTTGGGTTAGGTTAGGTTTAGGTTCGGGTTAGGGTTAGGGTTAGGGTTAGGTTTAGGGTTCGGGTTAGGGTTAGGTTTAGGGTTAGGGTTAGGGTTAAGGTTCGGGTTAGGGTTAGGGTTAAGGTTCGGGTTAGGGTTAGAGTTTGGGTTAGGTTTCGGGTTAGGGTTAGGGTTCGCGTTAGGTTTAGGGTTCGGGTTAGAGTTAGGGTTAGTGTTAGGGTTAGGGTTCGGGTTAGGGTTAGGGTTCGGGTTCGGGTTACGGTTAGGGTTAGGGTTAGGGTTCGGTTTCGGGTTAGGGTTCGGGATAGGGTTAGGGTTAGGGTTCGGGTTCGGGTTAGGGTTAGGGTTCGGGTTCGGTTTAGGGTTAGGTTTAGGGTTACGGTTAGGTTTCGGATTAGGGTTAGGGGTAGGGTACGGGTTAGGGTTCGGGTTCGGGTTAGTGTCAGGTTTAGGGTTAGGGTTAGGGTTCGGGTTACGGTTAGGGTTAGGGTTAGGGGTTAGTGTTAGGGTTAGGGTTCGGGTTAGGGTTAGGGTTAGGGTAGGGTTAGGGTTCGGGTTAGGGTTAGGGTTAGGGTTCGGGTTAGTGTTAGTGTTAGGGTTAGGTTTAGGGTTCGGGTTAGGGTTAGGGTTAGGGTTAGTGTTCGGGTTACTGTTAGGGTTAGGGTTCCGGTTGGGTTCGGGTTAGGGTTAGGGTTAGGGTTCGGGTTCAGGTTACGGTTAGGGTTCGGGTTAGTGTTCGGGTTAGGGTTAGTTTTCGGGTTAGGTTTAGGGTTCGGTTTAGGGTTAGTGTTAGGGTTAGGAGGTAGGGTTAGGGTTAGGGTTCGGGTTAGGGTTAGGGTTAGGGTTAGGGTTAGGGGTTAGGTTTCGGGTTAGGGTTAGGGTTCGGGTTAGTGTTAGGGTTAGGGTTAGGGTTAGGGTTTGGGTTCGGGTTAGGGTTAGGGTTAGGATTAAGGTTAGGGTTAGGGTTCGGATTAGTGTTCGGTGTAGGGTTCGGGTTAGGGTTCGGGTTCGGGTTAGGGTTAGGGTTCAGGTTAGGTTTAGGGTTCGGTTTAGTGTTAGGGTTAGGGTTCGGGTTCTGGTTAGGGTTGGGTTCGGGTTAGTGTTAGGGTTAGGGTTCGGGTTAGGGTTAGGGTTAGGGTTATGGTTAGGTTTAGGGTTCGGGTTAGGGTTAGGGTTAGGGTTAGGGTTCGTGTTAGGGTTAGGGTTAGGGTTCGGTTTAGGGTTCGGGTTAGGGTTAGGATTAGGGTTAGGGTTCGGGGCAGGGTGAGGGTTAGGGTTAGGGTTCGGTTTAGCATTAGGGTTAGGGTTAAGGTTAGGGTTAGTTTTCGGGTTAGGGTTAGGGTTAAGGTTCGTGTTAGGATTAGGGTTTGGGTTAGGATTTGGGTAAGGGGTTATGGTTCGGGTTTAGGTTAGGGTTAGTGTTAGGGTTCCGGTTAAGGTTAGGGTTAGGGTTCGGGTTAGTGTTAGGGTTAGGGTTAGGGTTAGGGTTGCGTTGGGGTTAGGGTTCGGGTTAGGGTTAGGTTTAGTGTTAGGGTTAGGGTTTGTGTTCGGATTAGGGTTAGGGGTAGGGTTCGGGTTAGGGTTCGGGTACGGGTTAGGGTTAGGGTTAGGGTTAGGGTTAGGGTTCGGGTTAGGGTTAGGGTTAGGGTTAGGGGTTAGGGTTAGGGTTACCGTTTGGGTTAGGGTTAGGGTTTGGGTTCGGGTTAGGGTTAGGGTTAGGGTTCGGGTTAGGGTTAGGGTTAGGGTACGGGTTAGGGTTAGGGTTCGGGTTAGTGTTAGGGTTAGGGTTCGGGTTATCGTTAGTGTTCGGGTTAGGGTTAGGGTTAGGGTTCGGGTTCAGGTTAGAGTTAGGGTTCCGGTTAAGGTTAGGGTTAGGTTTTGGGTTAGGGTTAGGGTTAGGGTTCGGGTTCGGGTTAGCGTTAGTGTTAGTGTTAGAGTTCGGGTTAGGGTTAGGGTTCGGGTTAGGTTTATGTTTCGGGTTCGGATTAGGGTTAGAGTTTGGGTTAGGTTTCGGGTTAGGGTTAGGGTTCGGGTTAGGGTTAGGGTTCGGGTTAGTGTTAGGGTTAGTGTTAGGGATAGGGTTCGAGTTAGGGTTAGGATTCGGGTTCGGGTTACGGTTAGGGTTAGGGTTAGGGTTCGGTTTCGGGTAGTGTTAGGGTTAGGGTTAGGGTTAGGGTCAGGGTTCGGGTTAGGGTTAGGGTTACGGTTAGGGTTCGGGTTAGGGTTAGGGTTAGGGTTCGGGTTAGGGTTCGGGTTAGGGTTCGGGTTAGGGTTCGGGTTAGGGTTAGGTTTCGGGTAAGGGTTCGGGTTAGGGTTAGGGTTAGGGTTCGGGTTCGGGTTAGGGTTAGGGTTAGGGTTCGGGTTAGGGTTAGGGTTCGGGTTAGGGTTACTGTTAGGGTTAGGGTTCGGGTTTGGGTTAGGGTTCGGGTTCGGGTTAGGGTTAGGGTTAGGATTAAGGTTAGGGTTAGGGTTCGGATTAGTGTTAGGTGTAGGGTTCGGGTTAGGGTTCGGGTTCGGGTTCGGGTTAGGGTTAGGATTCGGGTAAGGGGTTATGGTTCGGGTTTGGGTTAGTGTTAGTGTTAGGGTTCCGGTTAAGGTTAGAGTTAGGGTTCGGGTTAGGGTTAGGGTTAGGGTTAGGGTTCGGGTTAGGGTTAGGGTTAGGGTACGGGTTAGGTTTCGGTTTAGGGTTAGGGTTAGGGTTAGGGTTAGGGTTAGGGTTGCGGTTGGGTTTAGGGTTCGGTTTAGGTTTAGGGTTAGGGTTAGGGTTAGGGTTTGGGTTCGGATTAGGGTTAGGGGTAGGATTCGGGTTAGGGTTCGGGTTAGGATTACGGTTCGGGTTCGGGTGAGGGTTAGGGTTAGGGTTAGGGTTCGGTTTCGGGTTAGGGTTTGGGTTCGGTTTCGGGTTAGGGTTCGGGTTAGGCTTAGGGTTAGGGTTAGGGTTAGGGTTCGGGTTCGGGGTTAGGGTTAGGGTTAGGGTTCGGGTTAGGGTTCGGGTTTGGGTTAGGATTCGGGTAAGGTTGTTTGGGTTCGGGTTAGGGTTAGGGTTAGGGTTAGGGTTCTGGTTAGGGTTAGTGTTAGGGTTCGGGTTAGGGTTAGGGTTCGGGTTAGTGTTAGGGTTCGGGTTAGGGTTAGGGTTCGGGTTCGGGTTAGGGTTAGGTTTAGGGTTCGGGTTAGGGTTAGGGTTTGGGTTAGGGTTAGGGTTAGGTTTCGGTTTAGGGTTAGGGTTCGGGTTAGGTTTAGGGTTAGGGTTAGGGTTCGTGTTCGGGTTAGGGTTCGGGTTAGGGTTAGGGTCAGGGGTAGGTTTAGGGTTAGGGTTAGGGTTAGGCTTAGGGTTAGGGTTCGCGTTAGTGTTCGGGATAGGTGTCGGGTTAGGGTTAGGTTTAGGGTTCGGGTTCGGGTTAGGGTTAGGGTTAGGGTTCGGGCTACGGTTAGGGTTAAGTTTCGGGTTCGGGTTAGGGTTAGGGTTCGGGTTCGGGTTAGGGTTCGGGTTCGGGGTTAGGGTTAGGGTTAGGGTTCCGGTTAGGGTTAGGGTTACGGTTAGGGTTCCGGTTAGGGTTAGGGTTACGGTTCGGGTTAGGGTTAGGGTTAGGGTTAGGGTTAGGGTTCAGGTTAGGGTTAGGGTTAGGGTTCGGGTTAGGGTTCGTGTTAGGCTTAGGGTTAGGGTTAGGGTTAGGGTTCGGCTTAGGGTTAGGTTTCGGGTTAGGGTTAGGGTTAGGCTTAGGGTTAGGGTTCGCGTTAGGGTTCGGGATAGGTGTCGGGTTAGGGTTAGGTTTAGGTTTCGGGTTCGGGTTAGGGTTAGGGTTAGGGTTCGGGCTAGGGTTAGGGTTAAGGTTCGGGTTCGGGTTAGGGTTAGGGTTCGGGTTCGGGTTAGGTTTCGGGTTCGGGGTTAGGGTTAGGGTTAGGGTTCGAGTTAGGGTTCGGGTTAGGGTTAGGATTCGGGTAAGGGGTTAGGGTTCCGGTTCGGGTTAGGGTTAGGGTTAGGGTTCCGGTTAGGGTTAGGGTTAGGGTTCGGGTTAGGGTTAGGGTTTGGTTTAGGGTTCAGGTTATGGTTAGGGTTAGGGTTCGGGTTAGGGTTCGTGTTAGGCTTAGTGTTAGGGTTAGGGTTAGGGTTCGGGTTAGGGTTAGGTTTCGGGTTAGCGTTAGGGTTAGGGTTCGGGGTAGGGTTAGGGTTAGGGTTCGGGTTAGGGTTAGGGTTACGGTTAGGGTTAGGGTTCGGGTTAGGGTTAGGGTTAGGGTTCGGGTTAGGGTTAGGTTTAGGGTTATGGTTAGGTTTAGGGTTCGGGTTAGGGTTAGGGTTAGGGTTAGGGTTCGGGTTAGGGTTAGGGTTAGGGTTCGGTTTAGGGTTCGGGTTAGGGTTAGGATTAGGGTTAGGGTTCGGGGCAGGGTGAGGGTTAGGGTTAGTGTTCGGTTTAGCATTAGGTTTAGGGTTAAGGTTAGGGTTAGGTTTCGGGTTAGGGTTAGGGTTAAGGTTCGGATTAGGATTAGGGTTAGTGTTAGGGTTCCGGTTAAGGTTAGGGTTAGGGTTCGGGTTAGTGTTAGGGTTAGGGTTCGGGTTAGGGTTAGGGTTAGGGTACGGGTTAGGGTTCGGGTTAGGGTTAGGGTTAGGGTTAGGGTTAGGGTTAGGGTTAGGGTTGCGGTTGGGGTTAGGGTTCGGGTTAGGTTTAGGGTTAGGGTTAGGGTTAGGGTTTGGGTTCGGATTAGGGTTAGGGGTAGGGTTCGGTTTAGGGTTCGGGTACGGGTTAGGTTTAGGGTTAGGGTTAGGGTTCGGGTTAGGGTTAGAGTTAGGGTTAGGGTTAGGGGTTAGGGTTAGGGTTACCTTTCGGGTTATGGTTAGGGTTAGGGTTAGGGTTAGGGTTCGGGTTAGGGTTAGGGTTAGGGTTCGGGTTAGAGTTAGGGTTAGGGTTAGGGTTAGGGTTAGGGTTAGTGTTCGGGTTTGGGTTAGGGTTCGGTTAGGGGTAGGGTACGGGTTCGGGTTTGGGTTAGGGTTCGGGTTAGGTTTCCAGTTAGGGTTAGGGTTCGGGTTAGGATTAGGGTTCGGGTTAGGGTTAGGGTTAGTTTTAGGAGGTAGGGTTAGGGTTAGGGTTCGGGTTAGGGTTAGGGTTATGGTTAGGGTTAGGGTTCGGGTTAGGGTTAGCTTTAGGATTATGGTTCGGGTTAGGGATAGGGTTAGGGTTCGGGTTAGGGTTCGGGTTAGGGTTAGGGGTAGGGTTAGGGGTAGGGTTAGGTTTAGGGTTAGGGTTAGGGTTCGGTTTAGGGTTAGGGTTAGGGTTAGTGTTTGGGTTAGGTTTCGGGTTAGGGTTAGGGTTAGGGTTAGGGTTAGGGTTCGCGTTAGGGTTCGGGTTAGGGTTTGGTTTAGGGTTATGGTTAGGGTTCGGGTTAGGGTTAGGGTTAGGTTTAGGGTTAGGGTTCAGGTTAGGGTTAGGGTTCGGGTTAGTGTTAGGGTTAGGGTTCGGGTTCGGTTTAGGGTTAGGGTTCGGGTTCGGGTTAGGGTTAGGTTTCGGGTTCGGGTTCGGGTTAGGGTTAGGGTTAGGGTTAGGTTTCGGGGTCGGGGTTAGGTTTATGGTTAGGGTTCGGGTTAGGGTTCGGGTTAGGGTTAGGATTCGGGTAAGGGGTTAGGGTTCGGGTTCGGGTTAGGGTTAGGGTTAGGGTTCCGGTTAAGGTTAGGGTTAGGGTTCGGTTTAGGGTTAGGGTTAGGTTTAGGGTTAGGGTTCGGGTTAGGGTTAGGGTTAGTGTTCGGGTTAGGGTTCGGGTTAGGGTTAGGGTTAGGGTTAGGATTAGGGTTCGGGTTAGGGTTAAGGTTCGGGTTAGCGTTATGGTTAGGGTTAGGGTTCGGATTAGGTTTAGGGGTAGGATTCGGGTTAGGGTTCGGGTTAGGGTTACGGTTCGGGTTCGGGTGAGGGTTAGGGTTAGGATTAGGGTTCGGTTTCGGGTTAGGGTTAGGGTTCGGGTTCGGGTTAGGGTTCGGGTTAGGCTTAGGGTTAGGGTTAGGGTTAGGGTTCGGGTTCGGGGTTAGGGTTAGGGTTAGGGTTC
>JAVLSZ010000067.1:867500-872500 GCA_032313775.1 Urocyon cinereoargenteus
TCGGTTTAGGGTTAGTGTTAGGGTTAGGAGGTAGGGTTAGCGTTAGGGTTCGGGTTAGGGTTAGGGTTAGGGTTAGGGTTAGGGGTTAGGGTTCGGGTTAGGGTTAGGGTTCGGGTTAGGGTTAGGGTTAGGGTTAGGGTTGTGGTTCGGGTTCGGGTTAGGGTTAGGGTTAGGATTAAGGTTAGGGTTAGGGTTCGGATTAGTGTTAGGTGTAGGGTTCGGGTTAGGGTTCGGGTTCAAGTTAGGGTTAGGGTTAGGGTTAGGGTTCAGGTTAGGTTTAGGGTTCGGTTTATTGTTAGGGTTAGGGTTCGGGTTCGGGTTAGGGTTAGGGTTCGGGTTAGTGTTAGGGTTAGGGTTAGGGTACGGGTTAGGGTTCGGGTTAGGGTTAGGGTTAGGGTTCGGGTTAGGGTTAGGATTAGGGTTAGTTTTCGAGGCAGGGTGAGGGTTAGGGTTAGGTTTCGGTTTAGCGTTAGGGTTAGGGTTAAGGTTAGGGTTAGGGTTCGGTTTAGGGTTAGGGTTAAGTTTCGGGTTAGGATTAGGGTTAGGGTTAGGTTTAGGGTTTGCGTTAGGGTTCGGGTTAGGGGTCGGGTTAGGGTTAGGGTTAGGGTTCGGGTTAGGGTTAGGGTTAGGGTTAGGGTTCGGGTTAGTGTTAGGGTTAGGGTTTGGGTTCGGCGTTAGGGTTAGGGTTAGGGTTCGGGTTAGGGTTCGGGTTAGGGTTAGGATTCGGGTAAGGGGTTATGGTTCGGGTTTGGGTTAGGGTTAGTGTTAGGGTTCCGGTTAAGGTTAGCGTTAGGGTTCGGGTTAGGGTTAGGGTTAGTGTTAGGGTTCGGGTTAGGGTTAGGGTTAGGGTACGGGTTAGGGTTCGGGTTAGGGTTAGGGTTAGGGTTAGGGTTAGGGTTGCGGTTAGGGTTAGGGTTCGGGTTAGGGTTTGGGTTAGGGTTAGGGTTCGGATTAGGGTTAGGGGTAGGGTTCGGTTTAGGGTTCGGGTACGGGTACGGGTTAGGGTTAGGGTTAGGTTTAGGGTTCGGGTTAGGGTTAGGGTTGGGGTTAGGGTTAGGGGTTAGGGTTAGGGTTACCGTTCGGGTTAGGGTTAGGTTTAGGGTTAGGGTTAGGATTCGGGTTAGGGTTAGGTTTAGGGTTCGGGTTAGGGTTAGGGTTAGGGTTAGGGTTAGGGTTCAGTTTAGGTTTAGGGTTCGGTTTATTGTTAGGGTTAGGGTTCGGGTTCGGGTTAGGGTTAGGGTTCGGTTTAGTGTTAGGGTTAGAGTTAGGGTACGGGTTAGGGTTCGGGTTAGGGTTAGGGTTAGGGTTCGGGTTAGGGTTAGGATTAGGGTTAGGTTTCGGGGCAGGGTGAGGGTTAGGGTTAGGGTTCGGTTTAGCGTTAGGGTTAGGGTTAAGGTTAGGGTTAGGGTTCGGGTTAGGGTTAGGGTTAAGGTTCAGGTTAGGATTAGGGTTAGGGTTAGGGTTAGGGTTTGCGTTAGGGTTCGGGTTAGGGGTCGGGTTAGGGTTAGGGTTAGGGTTCGGGTTAGGGTTAGGGTTAGGGTTAGGGTTCGGGTTAGTGTTAGGGTTAGTGTTTGGGTTCGGCGTTAGGGTTAGGGTTAGGGTTCGGGTTAGGTTTCGGGTTAGGGTTAGGATTCGGGTAAGTGGTTATGGTTCGGGTTTGGGTTAGGGTTAGTGTTAGGGTTCCGGTTAAGGTTAGGGTTAGGGTTCGGGTTAGGGTTAGGGTTAGTGTTAGGGTTCGGGTTAGAGTTAGGGTTAGGGTACGGGTTAGGGTTCGGGTTAGGGTTAGGGTTAGGTTTAGGGTTAGGTTTGCGGTTAGGGTTAGGGTTCGGGTTAGGGTTAGGGTTAGGGTTAGGGTTAGGGTTCGGATTAGGGTTAGGGGTAGGTTTCGGTTTAGGGTTCGGGTACGGGTTAGGGTTAGGGTTAGTGTTAGGTTTAGGGTTCGGGTTCGGGTTAGGGTTGGGGTTAGTGTTAGGGGTTAGGGTTAGGGTTACCGTTCGGGTTAGGGTTAGGGTTAGGGTTAGGATTCGGGTTAGGGTTAGGTTTAGGGTTCGGTTTAGGGTTAGGGTTAGGGTTAGGGTTAGGTTTCGGGTTAGGGTTAGGGTTAGGGTTCGGGTTAGCGTTAGGGTTCGTGTTAGGGTTAGGGTTAGGGTTCGGGGTCAGGTTAGGGTTAGGGTTCCGGTTAAGGTTAGGGTTAGGGTTCGGGTTAGGGTTAGGTTTAGGGTTCGGTTTCGGGATAGCGTTAGTGTTAGTGTTAGAGTTCGGGTTAGGGTTAGGGTTCCGTTTCGGGTTAGGGTTAGGGTTAGGGTTAGGGTTAGTGTGCGGATTAGGGTTAGGGGTAGGGTTCGGGTTAGGGTTCTGGTTCGGGTTAGGGTTAGGGGTAGGGTTAGGGTTAGGGTTCGGGTTAGGGTTAGGTTTAGGGTTAGGGTTAGGGGTTAGGATTAGTGTTACCGTTCGGGTTAGTGTTAGGGTTAGGGTTAGGGTTAGGGTTCGGGTTAGGTTTAGGGTTAGGGTTCGGGTTAGGGTTAGGTTAGGGTTAGGATTAGGGTTAGGGTTCGAGTTAGGGTTAGGTTTAGGGTTAGGGTTCGGGTTAGGGTTAGGGTTAGTGTTCAGGTTAGGGTTCGGGTTTGGGTTAGGTTAGGTTTAGGTTCGGGTTAGGGTTAGGGTTAGGGTTAGGTTTAGGGTTCGGGTTAGGGTTAGGTTTAGGGTTAGGGTTAGGGTTAGGGTTAAGGTTCGGGTTAGGGTTAGGGTTAAGGTTCGTGTTAGGGTTAGAGTTTGGGTTAGGTTTCGGGTTAGGGTTAGGGTTCACGTTAGGGTTAGTGTTCGGGTTAGAGTTAGGGTTAGTGTTAGGGTTAGGGTTCGGGTTAGGGTTAGGGTTCGGGTTCGGGTTACGGTTAGGGTTAGGGTTAGGGTTCGGTTTCGGGTTAGGGTTCTTGATAGGGTTAGGGTTCGAGTTAGGGTTAGGGTTCGGGTTCGGGTTAGGGTTAGGGTTCGGGTTCGGTTTAGGGTTAGGGTTAGGGTTACAGTTAGGTTTCGGATTAGGGTTAGGGGTAGGGTACGGGTTAGGGTTCGGGTTCGGGTTAGTGTTAGGTTTAGTGTTAGGGTTAGGGTTCGGGTTACGGTTAGGGTTAGGGTTAGGGGTTAGGGTTAGTGTTAGGGTTCGGGTTAGGTTTAGGGTTAGGGTTAGGGTTAGGGTTAGGGTTCGGGTTAGGGTTAGGGTTAGGGTTCGGGTTAGTGTTAGTTTTAGGGTTAGGTTTAGGGTTCAGGTTAGGGTTAGGGTTAGGGTTAGTGTTCGGGTTACGGTTAGGGTTAGGGTTCCGGTTGGGTTCGGGTTAGGGTTAGGGTTAGGGTTCGGGTTCAGGTTACGGTTAGGGTTCGGGTTAGTGTTCGGGTTAGGGTTAGGTTTCGGGTTAGGTTTAGGGTTCGGTTTAGGGTTAGTGTTAGGGTTAGGAGGTAGGGTTAGGGTTAGGGTTCGGGTTAGGGTTAGGGTTAGGGTTAGGGTTAGGGGTTAGGGTTCGGGTTAGGGTTAGGGTTCGGGTTAGTGTTAGGGTTAGGGTTAGGGTTAGGGTTCGGGTTCGGGTTAGGGTTAGGGTTAGGGTTAGGGTTAGGGTTAGGGTTCGGGTTATGGTTAGGGTTAGGGTACGGGTTAGGGTTCGGGTGAGGGTTAGGGTTAGGGTTAGGGTTAGGGTTAGGGTTAGATTTAGGGTTAGGTTTAGGGGTTAGGGTTAGGGTTACCTTTCGGGTTATGGTTAGGGTTAGGGTTAGGGTTAGTGTTCGGGTTACGGTTAGGGTTAGGGTTCCGGTTGGGTTCGGGTTAGGGTTAGGGTTAGGGTTCGGGTTCAGGTTACGGTTAGGGTTCGGGTTAGTGTTCGGGTTAGGGTTAGGTTTCGGGTTAGGTTTAGGGTTCGGTTTAGGGTTAGTGTTAGGGTTAGGAGGTAGGGTTAGGGTTAGGGTTCGGGTTAGGGTTAGGGTTAGGGTTAGGGTTAGGGGTTAGGGTTCGGGTTAGGGTTAGGGTTCGGGTTAGTGTTAGGGTTAGGGTTAGGGTTAGGGTTCGGGTTCGGGTTAGGGTTAGGGTTAGGATTAAGGTTAGGGTTAGTGTTCGGGTTTGGGTTAGGGTTAGTGTTAGGGTTCCGGTTAAGGTTAGGGTTAGGGTTCGGGTTAGTGTTAGGGTTAGGGTTAGGGTTCGGGTTATGGTTAGGGTTAGGGTACGGGTTAGGGTTCGGGTGAGGGTTAGGGTTAGGGTTAGGGTTAGGGTTGCGGTTGGGGTTAGGGTTCGTGTTAGGTTTAGGGTTAGGGTTAGGGTTAGGGTTTGGGGTCGGATTAGGGTTAGGGGTAGGGTTCGGGTTAGGGTTCGGGTACGGGTTAGGGTTAGGGTTAGGGTTCGGGTTAGGGTTAGATTTAGGGTTAGGGTTAGGGGTTAGGGTTAGGGTTACCTTTCGGGTTATGGTTAGGGTTAGGGTTAGGGTTAGGGTTCGGGTAAGGGTTAGGGTTAGGGTTCGGGTTAGAGTTAGGGTTAGGGTTAGGGTTAGGGTTAGGGTTAGTGTTCGGGTTTGGGTTAGGGTTCGGTTAGGGGTAGGGTTCGGGTTCGGGTTAGGGTTAGGGTTCGGGTTAGGTTTCCGGTTAGGGTTAGGGTTCGGGTTAGGATTAGGGTTCGGGTTAGGGTTAGGGTTAGTTTTAGGAGGTAGGGTTAGGGTTAGGGTTCGGGTTAGGGTTAGGGTTAGGGGTTAGTGTTAGGGTTACCTTTCGGGTTAGGGTTAGGGTTAGGGTTAGGATTCGGGTTAGGGTTAGGTTTAGGGTTCGGGTTAGGGTTAGGGTTAGGGTTAGGGTTCGGGTTAGGGTTAGGGTTAGGGTTCGGGTTAGCGTTAGGGTTCGGGTTAGGGTTAGGGTTAGGGTTCGGGTTCAGGTTAGGGTTAGGGTTCCGGTTAAGGTTAGGGTTAGGGTTCGGGTTAGGGTTAGGGTTAGGGTTCGGGTTCGGGTTAGCGTTAGTGTTAGTGTTAGAGTTC
>JAVLSZ010000067.1:880000-992500 GCA_032313775.1 Urocyon cinereoargenteus
GTTAGGGTTAGGGTTAATGTTAGGGTTAGGGTTCGCTTTAGGTTTAGGGTTAAGGTTCGGGTTAGGATTAGGGTTAGGGTTAGGGTTAGGGTTTGCGTTAGGGTTCGGGTTAGGGGTCGGGTTAGGGTTAGGGTTAGGGTTCGGGTTAGGGTTAGGGTTAGGTTTAGGGTTCGGGTTAGTGTTAGGGTTAGGGTTTGGGTTCGGCGTTAGGGTTAGGGTTAGGGTTCGGGTTAGGGTTCGGGTTAGGGTTAGGATTCGGGTAAGGGGTTATGGTTCGGGTTTGGGTTAGGGTTAGTGTTAGGGTTCCGGTTAAGGTTAGCGTTAGGGTTCGGGTTAGGGTTAGGGTTAGTGTTAGGTTTCGGGTTAGGGTTAGGGTTAGGGTACGGGTTAGGGTTCGGGTTAGGGTTAGGGTTAGGGTTAGGGTTAGGGTTGCGGTTAGGGTTAGGGTTCGGGTTAGGGTTAGGGTTAGGGTTAGGGTTAGGGTTAGGGTTCGGATTAGGGTTAGGGGTAGGGTTCGTTTTAGGGTTCGGGTACGGGTACGGGTTAGGGTTAGGGTTAGGTTTAGGGTTCGGGTTAGGGTTAGGGTTGGGGTTAGGGTTAGGGGTTAGGGTTGGGTTACCGTTCGGGTTAGGGTTAGGGTTAGGGTTAGGGTTAGGATTCGGGTTAGGGTTAGGTTTAGGGTTCGGGTTAGGGTTAGGGTTAGGGTTAGGGTTAGGGTTCAGGTTAGGTTTAGGGTTCGGTTTATTGTTAGGTTTAGGGTTCGGGTTCGGGTTAGGGTTAGGGTTCGGTTTAGTGTTAGGGTTAGGGTTAGGGTACGGGTTAGGATTCGGGTTAGGGTTAGGGTTAGGGTTCGGGTTAGGGTTAGGATTAGGGTTAGGTTTCGGGGCAGGGTGAGGGTTAGGGTTAGGGTTCGGTTTAGCGTTAGGGTTAGGGTTAAGGTTTGGGTTAGGGTTCGGGTTAGGGTTAGGGTTAAGGTTCATGTTAGGATTAGGGTTAGGGTTAGGGTTAGGGTTTGCGTTAGGGTTCGGGTTAGGGGTCGGCTTAGTGTTAGGGTTAGGGTTCGGGTTAGGGTTAGGGTTAGGGTTAGGGTTCGGGTTAGCGTTAGGGTTCGTGTTAGGGTTAGGGTTAGGGTTCGGGTTCAGGTTAGGGTTAGGGTTCCGGTTAAGGTTAGGGTTAGGGTTCGGGTTAGGGTTAGGGTTAGGGTTCGGGTTCGGGTTAGCGTTAGTGTTAGTGTTAGAGTTCGGGTTAGGGTTAGGGTTCCGTTTCGGGTTAGGGTTAGGGTTAGGGTTAGGGTTAGGGTTCGGATTAGGGTTAGGGGTAGGGTTCGGGTTAGGGTTCTGGTTCGGGTTAGGGTTAGGGGTAGGGTTAGGGTTAGGTTTCGGGTTAGGGTTAGGTTTAGGGTTAGGGTTAGGGGTTAGGATTAGTGTTACCGTTCGGGTTAGTGTTAGGGTTAGGGTTAGGGTTAGGGTTCGGGTTAGGTTTAGGGTTAGGGTTTGGGTTAGGGTTAGGTTAGGGTTAGGATTAGGGTTAGGGTTCGAGTTAGGGTTAGGTTTAGGGTTAGGGTTCGGGTTAGGGTTAAGGTTAGTGTTCAGGTTAGGGTTCGGGTTTGGGTTAGGTTAGGTTTAGGTTTGGGTTAGGGTTAGGGTTAGTGTTAGGTTTAGGGTTCGGGTTAGGGTTAGGTTTAGGGTTAGGGTTAGGGTTAGGGTTAAGGTTCGGGTTAGGGTTAGGGTTAAGTTTCGGGTTAGGGTTAGAGTTTGGGTTAGGTTTCGGGTTAGGGTTAGGGTTCACGTTAGGGTTAGGGTTCGGGTTAGAGTTAGGGTTAGTGTTAGGGTTAGGGTTCGGGTTAGGGTTAGGGTTCGGGTTCGGGTTACGGTTAGGGTTAGGGTTAGGGTTCGGTTTCGGGTTAGGGTTCGGGATAGGGTTAGGGTTCGGGTTAGAGTTAGGGTTCGGGTTCGGGTTAGTGTTAGGGTTCGGGTTCGGTTTAGGGTTAGGGTTAGGGTTACGGTTAGGTTTCGGATTAGGGTTAGGGGTAGGGTACGGTTTAGGGTTCGGGTTCGGGTTAGTGTTAGGTTTAGGGTTAGGGTTAGGGTTCGGGTTACGGTTAGGGTTAGGGTTAGGGGTTAGGGTTAGGGTTAGGGTTCGGGTTAGGGTTAGGGTTAGGGTTAGGGTTCGGGTTAGGGTTAGGGTTAGGGTTCGGGTTAGTGTTAGTGTTTGGGTTAGGTTTAGGGTTCGGGTTAGTGTTAGTGTTAGGGTTAGTGTTCGGGTTACGGTTAGGGTTAGGGTTCCGGTTGGGTTCGGGTTAGGGTTAGGGTTAGGGTTCGGGTTCAGGTTACGGTTAGGGTTCGGGTTAGTGTTCGGGTTAGGGTTAGGTTTCGGGTTAGGTTTAGGGTTCGGTTTAGGGTTAGTGTTAGGGTTAGGAGGTAGGGTTAGGGTTAGGGTTCGGGTTAGGGTTAGGGTTAGGGTTAGGGTTAGGGGTTAGTGTTCGGGTTAGGGTTAGGGTTCGGGATAGTGTTAGGGTTAGGGTTAGGGTTAGGGTTCGGGTTCGGGTTAGGGTTAGGGTTAGGATTAAGGTTAGGGTTAGGGTTCGGATTAGTGTTCGGTGTAGGGTTCGGGTTAGGGTTCGGGTATGGGTTAGGTTTAGGGTTAGGGTTAGGGTTCAGGTTAGGTTTAGGGTTCGGTTTAGTGTTAGGGTTAGGGTTCGGGTTCTGGTTAGGGTTGGGTTCGGGTTAGTGTTAGGGTTAGGGTTCGGGTTAGGGTTATGGTTAGGTTTAGGGTTCGGTTTAGGGTTAGGGTTAGGGTTAGGGTTCGGGTTAGGGTTAGGGTTAGGGTTCGGTTTAGGGTTCGGGTTAGGGTTAGGATTAGGTTTAGGGTTCGGGGCAGGGTGAGGGTTAGGTTTAGGGTTCGGTTTAGCATTAGGGTTAGGGTTAAGGTTAGGGTTAGGTTTCGGGTTCGGGTTAGGGTTAAGGTTCGTGTTAGGATTAGGGTTAGGGTTAGGATATGGGTAAGGGGTTATGGTTCGGGTTTGGGTTAGGGTTAGTGTTAGGGTTCCGGTTAAGGTTAGGGTTAGGGTTCGGGTTAGGGTTAGGGGTGGGTTAGGGTTCGGTTAGGGTTAGGGTTAGGGTACGGGTTAGGGTTCGGGTTAGGGTTAGGGTTAGGGTTAGGGTTAGGGTTTGTGTTCGGATTAGGGTTAGGGGTAGGGTTCGGGTTAGGGTTCGGGTACGGTTTAGGGTTAGGGTTAGGGTTAGGGTTAGGGTTCGGGTTAGGGTTAGGGTTAAGTTTAGGGTTAGGGGTTAGGGTTAGGGTTACCGTTCGGGTTAGGGTTAGGGTTAGGGTTAGGTTTTGGGTTCGGGTTAGGGTTAGGGTTAGGGTTTGGGATAGGGTTAGGGTTAGGGTTAGGGTTAGGGTTAGGGTTCGGGTTAGTGTTAGGGTTAGGGTTCGGATTAGCGTTAGGGTTCGGGTTAGGGTTAAGGTTAGGGTTCGGGTTCAGGTTAGAGTTAGGGTTCCGGTTAAGGTTAGGGTTAGGTTTTGGGTTAGGGTTAGGGTTAGGGTTCGGGTTCGGGTTAGCGTTAGTGTTAGTGTTAGAGTTCGGGTTCGGGTTAGGGTTCGGGTTAGGTTTATGTTTCGGGTTCGGGTTAGGGTTAGAGTTTGGGTTAGGTTTCGGGTTAGGGTTAGGGTTCGGGTTAGGGTTAGGGTTCGGGTTAGTGTTAGGGTTAGTGTTAGGGTTAGTGTTCGAGTTAGGCTTAGGATTCGGGTTCGGGTTACGGTTAGGGTTAGGGTTAGGGTTCGGTTTCGGGTAGTGTTAGGGTTAGGGTTAGGGTTAGGGTCAGGGTTCGGGTTAGGGTTAGGGTTACGGTTAGGGTTCGGGTTAGGGTTAGGGTTAGGTTTCGGGTTAGGGTTCGGGTTCGGGTTCGGGTTAGGGTTCGGGTTAAGGTTAGGGTTCGGGTAAGGGTTCGGGTTAGGGTTAGGGTTAGGGTTCGGGTTCGGGTTAGGGTTAGGGTTAGGGTTCGGGTTCGGGTTAGGGTTAGGGTTCGGGTTAGGTTAAGGGTTAGGGTTCGTGTTAGGGTTAGGGTTTGGGTTAGGGTTAGGGTTCCGGTTAGGGTTAGGGTTAGGGTTCGGGTTCGGGTTAGGTTTAGGTTTCGGGTTAGTGTTAGGGTTCGGGTTAGGGTTAGGGTTTGGGTTAGGGTTAGGGTTAGGGTTAGGGTTCGGTTTCGGGTTAGGGTTCGGGTTAGGTTTAGGGTTAGTGTTAGGGTTAGGGTTAGGGTTAGGGTTCGGGTTCGGTTTACGGTTAGTGTTAGTGTTAGGGTTCGGGTTCGGGTTAGGGTTCGGGTTCGGGTTAGGGTTAGGGTTCCGGTTAGGGTTAGGGTTAGGGTTCGGGTTAGCGTTAGGGTTCAGGTTAGGGTTAGGGTTAGGGTTCGGGTTCAGGTTAGAGTTAGGGTTCCGGTTAAGGTTAGGGTTAGGTTTTGGGTTAGGGTTAGGGTTAGGGTTCGGGTTCGGGTTAGCGTTAGTGTTAGTGTTAGAGTTCGGGTTAGGGTTAGGGTTCGGGTTAGGTTTATGTTTCGGGTTCGGGTTAGGGTTAGAGTTTGGGTTAGGTTTCGGGTTAGGGTTAGGGTTCGGGTTAGGGTTAGGGTTCGGGTTAGTGTTAGGGTTAGTGTTAGGTTTAGGGTTCGAGTTAGGGTTAGGATTCGGGTTCGGGTTACGGTTAGGGTTAGGGTTAGGGTTCGGTTTCGGGTAGTGTTAGGGTTAGGGTTAGGGTTAGGTTCAGGGTTCGGGTTAGTGTTAGGGTTACGGTTAGGGTTCGGGTTAGGGTTAGGGTTAGGGTTCGGGTTAGGGATAGGGTTCGGGTAAGGGTTCGGGTTAGGGTTAGGGTTAGGGTTCGGGTTCGGGTTAGGGTTAGGGTTAGGGTTCGGGTTAGGGTTAGGGTTCAGGTTAGGTTAAGGGTTAGGTTTCGTGTTAGGGTTAGGGTTTGGGTTAGGGTTAGGGTTCAGGTTAGGGTTAGGGTTCCGGTTAGGGTTAGGGTTAGGGTTCGGGTTCGGGTTAGGTTTAGGGTTCGGGTTAGTGTTAGGGTTCGGGTTAGGGTTAGGGTTCGGGTTAGGGTTAGGGTTAGGGTTCGGTTTCGGGTTAGGGTTCGGGTTAGGTTTAGGGTTAGTGTTAGGGTTAGGGTTAGGGTTAGGGTTCGGGTTCGGTTTACGGTTAGTGTTAGGGTTAGGGTTCGGGTTCGGGTTAGGGTTCGGGTTCGGGTTAGGGTTAGGGTACGGGTTCGGTTTAGGGTTAGTGTTAGGGTTAGGGTTCGGGTTTGGGTTAGGGTTCGGTTAGGGGTAGGGTTCGGGTTCGGGTTTGGGTTAGGGTTCGGGTTAGGTTTCCGGTTAGGGTTAGGGTTCGGGTTAGGATTAGGATTCGGGTTAGGGTTAGGGTTAGTTTTAGGAGGTAGGGTTAGTGTTAGGGTTCGGGTTAGGGTTAGGGTTAGGGTTAGGGGTTAGTGTTCGGGTTAGGGTTAGGGTTAGGGTTAGGGTTAGGGTTAGGGTTCGGGTTCGGGTTAGGGTTAGGTTTAGGGTTAAGGTTAGGGTTAGGGTTCGGATTAGTGTTAGGGGTAGGGTTCGGGTTAGGTTTGGGTTAGGGTTAGGGTTAGGGTTAGGGTTAGGGTTAGGGTTAGGTTTAGGGTTAGGGGTTAGGGTTAGGGTTAGGGATCGGGTTAGGGTTAGGGTTACGGTTAGGGTTTGGGTTCGGGTTAGGGTTATGGTTATGGTTCAGGTTAGGGTTAGGGTTAGGGTTATGGTTAGGGTTAGGGTTCGGGTTAGGGTTAGCTTTAGGGTATGGTTCGGGTTAGGGATAGGGTTAGGGTTCCGGTTAGGGTTCGGTTTAGGGTTAGGGGTAGGGTTAGGGGTAGGTTTAGGTTTAGGGTTAGGGTTAGGGTTCGGTTTAGGGTTAAGGTTAGGGTTAGGGTTTGGGTTAGGTTTCGGGTTAGGGTTAGGGTTAGGTTTAGGGTTAGGGTTCGCGTTAGGGTTCGGGTTAGGGGTCGGTTTAGGGTTAGGGTTAGGGTTCGGGTTAGGGTTAGGGTTAGGGTTAGGGTTCAGGTTAGGGTTAGGGTTCGGGTTAGTGTTAGGGTTAGGGTTCGGTTTCGGTTTAGTGTTAGGGTTCGGGTTCGGGTTAGGGTTAGGGTTCGGGTTAGGGTTCGGTTTCGGGTTCGGGTTAGGGTTCGGGTTAGGGTTAGGGTTAGGGTTCAGATTAGGGTTCTTGTTAGGGTTAGGGTTAGGGTTAGGGTTCGGGTTCGGTTTAGGGTTAGGGTTAGGGTTCGGGTTAGGTTTAGGGTTAGGTTTAGGGTTAAGGATAAGGTTCGGGGTAGGGTTAGGGTTAGGGTTCGGGTTAGGGTTAGGGTTAGGGTTAGGGTTCGCGTTAGGGTTCGTGTTAGGTGTCGGGTTAGGGTGAGGGTTAGGGTTCGGGTTAGGGTTAGGGTTAGGTCAGGGTTCGGGTTAGGGTTAGGGTTCGGGTTAGGGTTAGGGTTAGGGTTCGGGTTCGGGTTAGGGTTAGGATTCGGGTAAGGGGTTAGGGTTCGGGTTCGGGTTAGGGTTAGGGTAGGGTTCGGGTTAGGGTTAGGGTTCGGTTTAGGGTTCGGGTTAGGGTTAGGGTTTGGTTTAGGGTTAGGTTTCGGGTTAGGGTTAGGGTTCCGGTTAGGGTTAGGGTTAGCGTTCGGGTTCGGGTTAGGTTTAGGGTTCGGGTTAGTGTTAGGGTTCGGGTTAGGGTTAGGGTTCGGGTTAGGGTTAGGGTTAGGATTAGGGTTAGGGTTCGGGTTCGGGTTAGGTTTCCGGTTAGGGTTAGGGTTAGTGTTAGGGTGAGTGTTAGTTTTAGGGTTCGGGTTCGGTTTAGGGTTAGTGTTAGGGTTAGGGTTGGGTTCGGGTTAGGGTTCGGGTTCGGGTTAGGGTAGGGTTCGGTTTCGGGTTAGGGTTAGTGTTAGGGTTAGGGTTCGGGTTAGGGTTAGGGGTAGGGTTAGGGGTAGGGTTCGGGTTCGGGTTAGGGTCAGAGTTCGGGTTAGGTTTCGGGTTAGGGTTAGGGTTCGGGTTAGGGTTAGGGTTCGGGTTAGTGTTAGGGTTAGATTTAGGAGGTAGTGTTAGTGTTAGGGTTCGGGTTAGGGTTAGGTTTAGGTTTAGGGTTAGGGGTTAGGGTTCGGGTTAGGGTTAGGGTTAGGGTTAGGGTTAGGGTTAGGGTTAGGGTTAGGGTTAGGGTTCGGGTTCGGTATAGGTTTAGGGTTAGGGTTAAGGTTAGGGTTAGGGTCGGATTAGGGTTAGGGGTAGGATTCGGGTTAGGGTTCGGGTTCGGGTTAGGGTTAGGGTTAGGGTTAGGGTTCGGGTTAGGGTTAGGGTTAGGTTTAGTGTTATGGTTAGGGTTAGGGTTCGGGTTAGGGTTAGGGTTAGGGTTAGGTTTCGGGTTAGGGTTAGGGTTCGGGTTAGGGTTTGGGTTAGGGTTAGGTTTAGGGTTAGGGTTCGGGTTAGGGTTAGGGTTAGGGTTAGTGTTCGGTTTAGGGTTAGGGTTAGGGTTAGGGTTAGGGTCAGGGTTCGGGTTAGGGTTAGGGTTAAAGTTCGGGTTAGGGTTAGGGTTAGGGTTAGGGTTCGCGTTAGGGTTCGGGTTACCGGTCGGGTAAGGGTTAGAGTTATGTTTCGGGTTAGGGTTAGGGTTAGGGTTAGGGTTCAGGTTAGGTTTAAGGTTCGGTTTAGTGTTAGGGTTAGGGTTCGGGTTAGTGTTAGGGTTAGGGTTCGGGTTCGGTTTAGGGTTAGGTTTCGGGTTCGGGTTAGGGTTAGGGTTCGGGTTAGGGTTAGGGTTAGGGTTAGGGTTCGGGTTCGGGGTTAGGGTTATGTTTAGGGTTCGGGTTAGGGTTCAGGTTAGGGTTAGGATTCGGGTAAGGGTTTAGGGTTCGGGTTCGGGTTAGGGTTAGGGTTAGGGTTGCGGTTGGGGTTAGGGTTCGGGTTAGGGTTAGGGTTAGGGTTAGGGTTAGGGTTAGGGTTAGGGTTTGTGTTCGGATTAGGGTTAGGGGTAGGGTTCGGGTTAGGGTTCGGGTACGGGTTAGGGTTAGGGTTCGGGTAGGGTTAGGGTTCGGGTTAGGGTTAGGGTTAGGGTTAGGGGTTAGGGTTAGGGTTACCGTTCGGGTTAGGGTTAGGGTTAGGGTTAGGGTTAGGGTTAGGGATCGGGTTAGGGTTAGGTTTAGGTTTCGGGTTAGGGTTAGGGTTAGGGTTAGGGTTCGGGTTAGGGTTAGGGTTAGGTTTCGGGTTAGCGTTAGGGTTCGGGTTAGGGTTTGGTTTAGGGTTCGGGTTCAGGTTAGAGTTAGGGTTCCGGTTAAGGTTAGGGTTAGGTTTTGGGTTAGGGTTAGGGTTAGGGTTCGGGTTCGGGTTAGCGTTAGTGTTAGTGTTAGAGTTCGGGTTAGGGTTAGGGTTCGGGTTAGGTTTATGTTTCGGGTTCGGGTTAGGGTTAGAGTTTGGGTTAGGTTTCGGGTTAGGGTTAGGGTTCGGGTTAGGGTTAGGGTTCGGGTTAGTGTTAGGGTTAGTGTTAGGGTTAGGGTTCGAGTTAGGGTTAGGATTCGGGTTCGGGTTACGGTTAGGGTTAGGGTTAGGGTTCGGTTTCGGGTAGTGTTAGGGTTAGGGTTAGGGTTAGGGTCAGGGTTCGAGTTAGTGTTAGGGTTACGGTTAGGGTTCGGGTTAGGGTTAGGGTTAGGGTTCGGGTTAGGGTTCGGGTTAGGGTTAGGGTTCGGGTAAGGGTTCGGGTTAGGGTTAGGGTTAGGGTTCGGGTTCGGGTTAGGGTTAGGGTTAGGGTTCGGGTTAGGGTTAGAGTTCGGGTTAGTTTAAGGGTTAGGGTTCGTGTTAGGGTTAGGTTTTGGGTTAGGGTTAGGGTTCGGGTTAGGGTTAGGGTTCCGGTTAGGGTTAGGGTTCGGGTTCGGGTTCGGGTTAGGTTTAGGGTTCGGGTTAGTGTTAGGGTTCGGTTTAGGGTTAGGGTTCGGGTTAGGGTTAGGGTTAGGGTTAGGGTTCGGTTTCGGGTAGGTTTCGGTTAGGTTTAGGGTTAGTGTTAGGGTTAGGGTTAGGGTTCGGGTTCGGTTTACGGTTAGTGTTAGGGTTAGGGTTCGGGTTCGGTTTAGGGTTCGGGTTCGGGTTAGGGTTAGGGTTCGGGTTCGGTTTAGGGTTAGTGTTAGGGTTAGGGTTCGGGTTTGGGTTAAGGTTCGGTTAGGGGTAGGGTTCGGGTTCGGGTTAGGGTTAGGGTTCGGGTTAGGTTTCCGGTTAGGGTTAGGGTTCGGGTTAGGATTAGGGTTCGGGTTAGTGTTAGGGTTAGTTTTAGGAGGTAGGGTTAGGGTTAGGGTTCGGGTTAGGGTTAGGGTTAGGGTTAGGGTTAGGGGTTAGTGTTCGGGTAGGGTTAGTGTTAGGGTTAGGGTTAGGGTTCGGGTTCGGGTTAGGGTTAGGGTTAGGGTTAAGGTTAGGGTTAGGGTTCGGTTTAGGTTTAGGGGTAGGGTTCGGGTTAGGTTTGGGTTCGGGTTAGGGTTAGGGTTAGGGTTAGGGTTAGGGTTAGGTTTAGGGTTAGGGGTTAGGGTTAGGGTTAGGGATCGCGTTAGGGTTAGGGTTACGGTTAGGGTTTGGGTTCGGGTTAGGGTTATGGTTAGGGTTCGGGTTAGGGTTAGGGTTAGGGTTATGGTTAGGGTTAGGGTTCGGGTTAGCGTTAGCTTTAGGTTATGGTTCGGGTTAGGGTTAGGGTTCGGGTTAGGGTTCGGTTTAGGGTTAGGGGTAGGGTTCGGGTTAGGGTTAGGGTTAGGGTTAGGGTTCAGGTTAGGGTTAGGGTTCGGGTTAGTGTTAGGGTTAGGGTTCGGGTTCGGTTTAGTGTTAGGGTTCGGGTTCGGGTTAGGGTTAGGGTTAGGGTTAGGGTTCGGGTTAGGGTTAGGGTTAGGGTTCAGATTAGGGTTCTTGTTAGGGTTAGGGTTAGGGTTAGGGTTAGGGTTCGGGTTCGGGTTAGGGTTAGGGTTAGGGTTCGGGTTAGGTTTAGGGTTAGGTTTAGGGTTAGGGATAAGGTTCGGGGTAGGGTTAGGGTTAAGGTTCGGGTTAGGGTTAGGGTTAGGGTTAGGGTTCGCGTTAGGGTTCGGGTTAGGTGTCGGGTTATGGTTAGGGTTAGGGTTAGGGTTAGGTCAGGGTTCGGGTTAGGGTTAGGGTTCGGGTTAGGGTTAGGGTTAGGGTTCGGGTTCGGGTTAGGGTTAGGATTCGAGTAAGGGGTTAGGGTTCGGGTTCGGGTTAGGGTTAGGGTAGGGTTCGGGTTAGGGTTAGGGTTCGGGTTAGGGTTCGGGTTAGGTTTCGGGTTAGGGTTAGTGTTTGGGTTAGGGTTAGGGTTCGGGTTAGGGTTGGATTCCGGTTAGGGTTAGGGTTAGCGTTTGGGTTCGGGTTAGGGTTAGGGTTCGGGTTAGTGTTAGGGTTCGGGTTAGGGTTAGGGTTAGGATTAGGGTTAGGGTTCGGGTTCGGGTTAGGTTTCCGGTTAGGGTTAGGGTTAGTTTTAGGGTGAGGGTTAGGGTTAGGGTTCGGGTTCGGTTTAGGGTTAGTGTTAGGGTTAGGGTTGGGTTCGGGTTCGGGTTAGGGTTAGGGTTCGGGTTCCGGTTAGGGTTAGTGTTAGGGTTAGGGTTCGGGTTAGGGTTAGGATTCGGGTTAGGGGTAGGTTTCGGGTTCGGGTTAGGGTCAGAGTTCGGGTTAGGGTTCGGGTTAGGGTTAGGGTTCGGGTTAGGGTTAGGGTTCGGGTTAGTGTTAGGGTTAGGTTTAGGAGGTAGTGTTAGTGTTAGGGTTCGGGTTAGGTTTAGGTTTAGGTTTAGGGTTAGGGGTTAGGGTTCGGGTTAGGGTTAGGGTTAGGGTTAGGGTTAGGGTTAGGGTTAGGGTTCGGGTTCGGTATAGGTTTAGGGTTAGGGTTAAGGTTAGGTTTAGGGTTCGGATTAGGGTTAGGGGTAGGATTCGGGTTAGGGTTCGGGTTCGGGTTAGGGTTAGGGTTAGGGTTCGGGTTAGGGTTAGGGTTAGGGTTAGTGTTATGGTTAGGGTTAGGTTTCGGGTTAGGGTTAGGGTTAGGGTTAGGTTTCGGGTTAGGGTTAGGGTTCGGGTTAGGGTTTGGGTTAGGGTTAGGTTTAGGGTTAGGGTTCGGGTTAGGGTTAGGGTTAGGGTTAGGGTTCGGTTTAGGGTTAGGGTTAGGGTTAGGGTCAGGGTTCGGGTTAGGGTTAGGGTTAAAGTTCGGGTTAGGGTTAGGGTTAGGGTTAGGGTTCGCGTTAGGGTTCGGGTTGCCGGTCGGGTAAGGGTTAGAGTTAGGGTTCGGGTTAGGGTTAGGGTTAGGGTTAGGGTTCAGGTTAGGTTTAGGGTTCGGTTTAGTGTTAGGGTTAGGGTTCGGGTTAGTGTTAGGGTTAGGGTTCGGGTTCGGTTTAGGGTTAGGGTTCGGGTTCGGGTTAGGGTTAGGGTTCGGGTTAGGGTTAGGGTTAGGGTTAGGGTTCGGGTTCGGGGTTAGGGTTATGGTTAGGGTTCGGGTTATGGTTCGGGTTAGGGTTAGGATTCGGGTAAGGGGTTAGGGTTCGGGTTCGGGTTAGGGTTAGGGTTAGGGTTCCGGTTAAGGTTAGGGTTAGGGTTCGGTTTAGGGTTAGGGTTAGGTTTAGGGTTAGGGTTCGGATTAGGGTTAGGCTTAGTGTTCGGGTTAGGGTTCGGGTTAGGGTTAGGGTTAGGGTTAGGGTTAGGGTTCGGGTTAGGGTTAAGGTTC
This sequence comes from Urocyon cinereoargenteus, assembly GCA_032313775.1. Lineage (NCBI taxonomy): Eukaryota > Metazoa > Chordata > Mammalia > Carnivora > Canidae > Urocyon > Urocyon cinereoargenteus. The sequence continues at coordinate 891,737 of JAVLSZ010000067.1, forward strand.
GGGTTAGGGTTAGGTTTAGGGTTAGGGTTCGGATTAGGGTTAGGGGTACGATTCGGGTTAGGGTTCGGGTTAGGGTTACGGTTCGGGTTCGGGTGAGGGTTAGGGTTAGGGTTAGGGTTCGGTTTCGGGTTAGGGTTAGGGTTCGGGTTCGGGTTAGGGTTCGGGTTAGGCTTAGGGTTAGGGTTAGGGTTAGGGTTCGGGTTCGGGGTTAGGGTTAGGGTTAGGGTTAGGGTTCGGGTTAGGGCTCGGGTTAGGGTTAGGATTCGGGTAAGATTGTTAGGGTTCGGGTTCGGGTTAGGTTTAGGGTTAGGGTTCTGGTTAGGGTTAGTGTTAGGGTTCGAGTTCGGGCTAGGGTTAGGGTTCGGGTTAGTGTTAGGGTTTGGGTTAGGGTTAGGGTTCGGGTTCGGGTTAGGGTTAGGCTTAGGTTTCGGGTTCGGGTTAGGGTTAGGGTTAGGGTTCGGGTTAGGGTTAGATTTCGGGTTAGGGTTAGGTTTAGGGTTCGGGTTAGTGTTCGGGTTTGGGTTAGGGTTAGGGTTCGGGTTAGGGTTAGGGTTCCGGTTAGGGTTAGGGTTAGGTTTCGAGTTCGGGTTAGCGTTAGGGTTCGGGTAAGTGTTAGGGTTCGGGTTAGGGTTAGGGTTCGGGTTAGGGATAGGGTTCGGGTTCGGGTTAGGGTTCGTGTTCGGGTTAGGGTTCAGGTTAGGGTTAGGGTCAGGGGTAGGGTTAGGGTTAGGGTTAGGGTTAGGCTTAGGATTAGGGTTCACGTTAGGGTTCGGGATAGGTGTCGGGTAAGGGTTAGGTTTAGGGTTCAGGTTCGGGTTAGGGTTAGGGTTAGGGTTCGGGCTAGGGTTAGGGTTAAGTTTCGATTTCGGGTTAGGGTTAGGTTTCGGGTTCGGGATAGGTTTCAGGTTCGGGGTTAGGGTTAGGGTTAGGGTTCGGGTTAGGGTTCGGGTTATGGTTAGGATTCGGGTAAGGGGTTAGGGTTCGGGTTCGGGTTAGGGATAGGGTTAGGATTCCGGTTAGGGTTAGGGTTAGGGTTCGGGTTAGGGTTAGGGTTAGGGTTAGGGTTCAGGTTAGGGTTAGGGTTAGGGTTCGGGTTAGGGTTCATGTTACGCTTAGGGTTAGGGTTAGGGTTAGGGTTCGGGTTAGGTTTAGGGTTCAGGTTAGTGTTAGGGTTAGGGTTCGGGTTAGGGTTAGGGTTAGGTTTCGGGTTAGGGTTAGGGTTACGGTTAGGGTTAGGGTTCGGGTTAGGGTTAGGGTTAGGGTTCGTGTTAGGGTTAGGGTTAGGGTTATGGTTACGTTTAGGGTTCGGGTTAGGGTTAGGTTTAGGGTTAGGTTTTGGGTTAGGGTTCGCGTTAGGGTTAGGGTTAGGGTTCGGGTTAGGGTTAGGGTTAGGTTTAGGGTTAGGGTTCGGGATAGGGTTCGGGTTAGTGTTAGGTTTAGGGTTCGGGTTAGGTTTAGGGTTAGGGTTAGGGTTCGGGTTAGGGTTAGGGTTAGTGTTCAGATTAGGGTTCTTGTTAGGGTTAGGGTTAGGGTTAGGGTTCGGGTTCGGGTTAGGGTTAGGGTTAGGGTTCGGGTTAGGTTTAGGGTTAGGTTTAGTGTTAGGGTTAAGGTTCGGGGTAGGGTTAGGGTTAAGGTTTGGGTTAGGGTTAGGGTTAGGTTTAGGGTTAGGGTTCGCGTTAGGGTTCGGTTTAGGTGTCGGGTTATGGTTAGGGTTAGGGTTCAGGTTAGGGTTAGGGTTAGCTCAGGGTTCAAGTTAGGGTTAGGGTTCGGGTTAGGGTTAGGGTTAAGATTCAGGTTCGGGTTAGGGTTAGGATTCAGGTAAGGGGTTAGTGTTCGTGTTCGGTTTAGGGTTAGGGTAGGGTTCAGGTTAGGGTTAGGGTTCGGGTTAGTGTTCGGGTTAGGGTTCGGGTTAGGGTTAGGGTTTAGGTTAGGGTTAGTGTTCGGGTTTGGGTTAGGGTTCCGGTTAGGGTTAGGGTTAGCGTTCGGGTTCGGGTTAGGTTTAGGGTTCGGGTTAGGGTTAGGGTTAGGATTAGGGTTAGGGTTCGGGTTCGCGTTAGGTTTCGGGTTAGGGTTAGGGTTAGTGTTAGGGTTAGGGTTAGGGTTAGGGTTCGGGTTCGGATTAGGGTTAGTGTTAGGGTTAGGGTTGGGTTCGGATTAGGGTTCGGGTTCGGGTTAGGGTTAGGGTTCGGGTTCGGGTTAGGGTTAGTGTTAGGGTGATGGTTCGGATTAGGATTAGGTTTCGGGTTAGGGGTAGGGTTCGGGTTCGGTTTAGGGTCAGGGTTCGGGTTGGGGTTCGGGTTAGGGTTAGGGTTCGGGTTAGGGTTAGGGTTCGTGTTAGGGTTAGGGTTAGGTTTAGGAGGTAGTTTTAGTGTTAGGGTTCGGGTTAGGATTAGGTTTAGGGTTAGGGTTAGGGCTTAGGGTTCGGGTTTGTGTTAGGGTTAGGGTTAGGGTTAGGGTTAGTGTTAGGGTTAGGGTTCGGGTTCGGTATAGGTTTTGGGTTAGGGTTAAGGTTAGGGTTAGGGTTCGGATTAGGGTTAGGGGTAGGGTTCGGGTTAGGTTTGGGTTCGGGTTAGGGTTAGGGTTAGGGTTAGGGTTCGGGTTAGGGTTAGGTTTAGGGTTAGGGGTTAGGGTTAGGGTTTGGGTTCGGGTTAGGGTTAAGGTTAGGGTTAGTGTTCGGGTTAGGGTTATGTTTAGGGTTCAGGTTAGGGTTAGGGTTAGTGTTTTGGTTAGGGTTAGGGTTCGTGTTAGGGTTAGGGTTAGGGTTAGGTTTCGGGTTAGGGTTAGGGTTCGGGTTAGGGTTCGGGTTAGGGTTAGGGTTAGGGTTCGGGTTAGAGTTAGGGTTAGGGTTAGGGTTCGGTTTAGGGTTAGGGTTAGGGTTAGGGTTAGGGTCAGGGTTCGGGTTAGGGTTAGGGTTAAGTTTCGGGTTAGGGTTAGGGTTAGGGTTAGGGTTCGCGTTAGGGTTCGTGTTAGCAGTCGGGTAAGGGTTAGAGTTAGGGTTCGGGTTAGGGTTAGGGTTAGGGTTAGGGTTCAGGTTAGGTTTAGGGTTCGGGTTAGTGTTAGGGTTAGGGTTCGGGTTCGGGTTAGGGTTAGGGTTCGGGTTCGGGTTAGGGTTCGGGTTAGTGTTAGGGTTAGGGTTAGGGTTAGTGTTAGGGTTAGGGTTCGGGTTCGGTATAGGTTTTGGGTTAGGGTTAAGGTTAGGGTTAGGGTTCGGATTAGGGTTAGGGGTAGGGTTCGGGTTAGGTTTGGGTTCGGGTTAGGGTTAGGGTTAGGGTTAGGGTTCGGGTTAGGGTTAGGTTTAGGGTTAGGGGTTAGGGTTAGGGTTTGGGTTCGGGTTAGGGTTAGGGTTAAGGTTAGGGTTAGTGTTCGGGTTAGGGTTATGGTTAGGGTTCAGGTTAGGGTTAGGGTTAGTGTTTTGGTTAGGGTTAGGTTTCGTGTTAGGGTTAGGGTTAGGGTTAGGTTTCGGGTTAGGGTTAGGGTTCGGGTTAGGGTTCGGGTTAGGGTTAGGGTTCGGGTTAGGGTTCGGGTTAGAGTTAGGGTTAGGGTTAGGGTTCGGTTTAGGGTTAGGGTTAGGGTTAGGGTTAGGGTCAGGGTTCGGGTTAGGGTTAGGGTTAAGTTTCGGGTTAGGGTTAGGGTTAGGGTTAGGGTTCGCGTTAGGGTTCGGGTTAGCGGTCGGGTAAGGGTTAGAGTTAGGGTTCGGGTTAGGGTTAGGGTTAGGGTTCAGGTTAGGTTTAGGGTTCGGGTTAGTGTTAGGGTTAGGGTTCGGGTTCGGGTTAGGGTTAGGGTTCGGGTTCGGGTTAGGTTTCGGGTTAGGGTTAGGTTTAGTGTTCGGGTTTGGGTTCGGGTTAGTGTTAGGGTTAGGGTTAGGGTTAGGGTTCGGGTTAGGGTTAAGGTTCGGGTTACGTTTAGGGTTAGGGTTAGGGTTAGGGTTCGGATTAGAGTTAGTGGTAGGGTTCGGGTTAGGGTTCGGGTTAGGGTTAGGGTTAGGGTTCGGGTTTGGGTTACGGTTAGGGTTAGGGTTCGGGTTAGGGTTAGGGTTCGGGTTCGGGTTCGGTTTAGGGTTCGGGTTAGGGTTAGGGTTTGGGTTAGGGTTAGGGTTCGGGTTAGGGTTAGGGTTCCGGTTAGGGTTAGTGTTAGGGTTCGGGTTCAGGTTAGGGTTAGGGTTCGGGTTAGGGTTAGGGTTCGGGTTAGGGTTAGGGTTTGGGTTAGGGTTAGGTTTCGGGTTAGGGTTAGGGTTCGGGTTCGGGTTAGGGTTCGGGATAGGGTTAGGGTTAGTGTTAGGGTTAGGGTTAGGGTTAGGGTTAGGGTTAGGTTTCGCGTTAGGGTTCGGGATAGGTGTCGGGTTAGGGTTAGGGTTAGGGTTAGGGTTCGGGTTAGGGTTAGGGTTAGGGTTAGGGTTCGTGTTAGGGTTACGGTTCGGGTTAGGGTTAGGGTTAGGTTTCGGGTTCGGGTTAGTGTTAGGGTTCGGGTTCGGGTTAGGGTTCGGGTTAGGGTTAGGGTAAGGGTTCGGTTTCGGGGTTAGGGTTAGGGTTAGGGTTCGGGTTAGGGTTCGGGTTAGGGTTAGGATTCGGGTAAGGGGTAAGGGTTCGGGTTCGGGTTAGGGTTAGGGTTCGGGTTCGTGTTAGGGTTAGTGTTTGGGTTAGGGTTCGGGTTATGGTTAGTGTTAGGGTAGGGTTCGGGTTCGGGGTTAGGGTTAGGGTTCGGGTTAGGGTTTGGGTTAGGGTTAGGATTCGGGTAAGGGGTTAGAGTTTGGGTTCGGGTTAGGGTTAGGGTTAGGTTTAGGGTTAAGGTTAGGGTTCGTATTAGGGTTAGGGTTAGGGTTAGGGTTCGGTTTAGGGTTAGGGTTCGTGTTAGGGTTCGGGTTAGGTTTAGGGTTAGGGTTCTGTTTAGGGTTCGGGTTATGGTTAGGGTTAGGGTAGGGTTCGGGTTCGGGGTTAGGTTTAGGGTTAGGGTTCGGGTTCGGGTTAGGGTTAGGGTTCGGGTTCGTGTTAGGGTTAGTGTTCGGGTTAGGGTTCGGGTTATGGTTAGTGTTAGGGTAGGGTTCGGGTTCGGAGTTAGGGTTAGGGTTAGGGTTCGGGATAGGGTTCGGGTTAGGGTTAGGATTCGGGTAAGGGGTTAGAGTTCGGGTTCGGGTTAGGGTTAGGGTTAGGGTTCCGGTTAAGGTTAGGGTTAGGGTTCGGGTTAGGGTTAGGGTTAGGGTTCGGTTTAGGGTTAGGGTTCGTGTTAGGTTTCGGGTTAGGGTTAGGGTTAGGGTTAGGGTTCTGGTTATGGTTAGGGTTCGGGTTAGGGTTAGTGTTAGAGTTAGGGTTAGGGTTAGGGTTAGGGATCGGATTAGGGTTAGGGGTAGGGTTCGGGTTAGGGTTCGGGTTCGAGTTAGGGTTAGGGTTAGGGTTAGGGTTAGGGTTAGGGTTAGGGTTCGGGTTAGGGTTAAGGTTAGGGTTACAGTTAGGGTTCGGGTTAGGTTTAGGGTTAGGGTTAGGGTTCGGGTTAGGGTTAGGGTTAGGGTTCATGATAGGGTTCGAGTTAGGGTTAGGGTTAGGGGTAGGGTTCGGGTTAGGGTTAGGGTTAGGGTTAGGGTTCGGGTTAGGGTTAGGGTTAGGGTTACGGTTAGGGTTCGGGTTAGGGTTAGGGTTAGGGTTCGGTTTCGGTTTAGGGTTAGAGTTTGGGTTAGGGTTCGGGTTAGGGTTAGGGTTAGGGTTTGGGTTCGGGTTAGGGTTAGTGTTAGTGTTAGGGTTCGGGTTAGGGTTAGGGTTCGGGTTAGGGTTAGGGTTCGGGTTCGGGTTAGGGTTAGAGTTTGGGTTAGGGTTCGGGTTAGGGTTAGGGTTCGGGTTAGGTTTAGGGTTCGGGTTAGGGTTAGTGTTAGGGTTAGGGTTCGGGTTAGAGTTAGGGTTCGGGTTCGGGTTACTGTTAGGGTTAGGGTTAGGGTTCAGTTTCGGATTAGGGTTAGTGTTAGGGTTAGGGTTAGTGTCAGGGTTCGGGTTAGGGTTAGGGTTAGGGTTAGTGTTCGGGTTAGGGTTAGGGTTAGGGTTAGGGTTAGGGTTAGGGTTCGGGTTAGGGTTAGGTTTAGGGTTCAGGTTAGGGTTCGGGTTAGGGTTAGGGTTAGGGTTAGGTTTTGGGTTAGGTTTAGGGTTAGGGTTAGGGTTCGGGTTAGGGTTAGGTTTAGGTTTAGGTTTAGGGTTAGGGTTAATGTTCGGGGTAGGGTTAGGGTTAAGTTTCGGGTTAGGGTTAGGGTTAGGGTTAGGGTTCGTGTTAGGGTTAGGGTTAGGGTCAGGGGTAAGGGTTAGGGTTTGGGTTCGGGTTAGGGTTAGGGTTACAGTTAGGGTTAGTGTTCGGGTTAGTGTTATGGTTAGGGTTCAGGTTACGGTTAGGGTTACTGTTATGGTTAGGGTTAGGGTTCGTGTTAGGGCTAGGGTTCGGGTTAGGGTTAGGGTTAGGGTTCAGGTTCGGGTTAGGGTTAGGGTTCGGGTTCGGGTTAGGGTTCGGGTTAGGGTTAGGGTTAGGGTAAGGGTTCGGTTTCGGGGTTAGGCTTAGGGTTAGGGTTCGTGTTAGGGTTCGGTTTAGGGTTAGGATTCGGGTAAGTGGTAAGGGTTCGGGTTCGGGTTCGGGTTAGGGTTAGGGTTCGGGTTCGTGTTAGGGTTAGTGTTCGGGTTAGGGTTCGGGTTATGGTTAGTGTTAGGGTAGGGTTCGGGTTCGGGGTTAGGGTTAGGGTTCGGGTTAGGGTTCGGGTTAGGGTTAGGATTCGGGTAAGGGGTTAGAGTTCGGGTTCGGGTTAGGGTTAGGGTTAGGGTTCCGGTTAAGGTTAGGGTTAGGGTTCGGGTTCGGGGTAGGGTTAGGGTTAGGGTTAGGGTTAGGGTTCGGTTTAGGGTTAGGGTTCGTGTTAGGGTTCGGGTTAGGGTTAGGGTTAGGGTTAGGGTTCTGTTTAGGGTTCGGGTTATGGTTAGGGTTAGGGTAGGGTTCGGATTCGGGGTTAGGTTTAGGGTTAGTGTTCGGGTTCGGGTTAGGGTTAGGGTTCGGGTTCCTGTTAGGGTTAGTGTTCGGTTTAGGGTTCAGGTTATGGTTAGGGTTAGGGTAGGGTTCGGGTTCGGAGTTAGGGTTAGGGTTAGGGTTCGGGATAGGGTTCGGGTTAGGGTTAGGATTCGGGTAAGGGGTTAGAGTTCGGGTTCGGGTTAGGCTTAGGGTTAGGGTTCCGGTTAAGGTTAGGGTTAGGGTTCGGGTTAGGGTTAGGGTTAGGGTTAGGTTTCGGTTTAGGGTTAGGGTTCGTGTTAGGGTTCGGGTTAGGGTTAGGGTTAGGGTTCTGGTTATGGTTAGGGTTCGGGTTAGGGTTAGGGTTAGAGTTAGGGTTAGGGTTAGGGTTAGGGTTCGGATTAGGGTTAGGGGTAGGTTTCGGGTTAGGGTTCGGGTTCGAGTTAGGGTTAGGGTTAGGGTTAGGGTTTGGGTTAGGGTTAGGGTTAGGGTTAGGGGTTAGGGTTAGGGTTACCGTTCGGGTTAGTGTTAGGGTTAGGGTTAGGGTTAGGGTTCGGGTTAGGTTTAGGGTTAGGGTTAGGGTTCGGGTTAGGGTTAGGGTTAGGGTTCATGATAGGGTTCGTGTTAGGGTTAGGGTTAGGGTTAGGGTTCGGGTTCGGGTTAGGGTTAGGGTTAGGGTTCGGGTTAGGGTTAGGGTTAGGGTTACGGTTAGGGTTCGGGTTAGGGTTAGGGTTAGGGTTAGGGTTCGGTTTAGTGTTAGGGTTAGGTTTCAGGATAGGGTTCGTGTTAGGGTTAGGGTTAGGGTTAGGGTTCGGGTTAGGTTTAGGGTTAGGGTTAGGGTTCGGGTTAGGGTTAGGTTTAGGTTTAGGGTTAGGGTTAGGGTTCAGGTTCGGGGTAGGGTTAGGGTTAGGGTTAGGTCATGGTTCGGGTTAGGGTTAGGGTTCGGGTTAGGGTTAGGGTTAGGGTTCGGATTCGAGTTAGGGTTAGGGTTCGTTTAGGGTTCGGGTTAGGGTTACGATTCGGGTAAGGGGTTAGAGTTCGGGTTCGGGGTAGGGTTAGGGTTAGGGTTCCGGTTAAGGTTAGGGTTAGTGTTCGGGTTAGGGTTAGGGTTAGGGTTTGGGTTCGGGTTAGGGTTAGTGTTAGTGTTAGGCTTCGGGTTAGGGTTAGGGTTCGGGTTAGGGTTAGGGTTCGGGTTCGGGTTAGGGTTAGTGTTAGGGTTAGGGTTCGGGTTAGAGTTAGGGTTCGGGTTCGGGTTACTGTTAGGGTTAGGGTTAAGGTTCAGTTTCGTATTAGGGTTAGTGTTAGGGTTAGGGTTAGTGTCAGGGTTCGGGTTAGGGTTAGGGTTAGGGTTAGTGTTCGGGTTAGGGTTAGGGTTAGGGTTAGGGTTAGGGTTCGGGTTAGGGTTAGGTTTAGGGTTCAGGTTAGGGTTCGGGTTAGGGTTAGGGTTAGGGTTAGGTTTTGGGTTAGGGTTAGGGTTAGGGTTAGGGTTCGGGTTAGGGTTAGGTTTAGGTTTAGGTTTAGGGTTAGGGTTAATGTTCGGGGTAGGGTTAGGGTTAAGTTTCGGGTTAGGGTTAGGGTTAGGTTAGGGTTCGTGTTAGGGTTAGGTTTAGGGTTAGGTTTCGGGTTAGGGTTCGGGTTCGGGTTCGGGTTAGGGTTAGGGTTCGGGTTAGGTTTAGGGTTCGGGTTAGTGTTAGGGTTCGGGTTAGGGTTAGGGTTCGGGTTAGGGTTAGGGTTAGGGTTAGGTTTCGGATTCGGGTTAGGATTCGGGTTAGGGTTATGGTTAGTGTTAGGGTTAGGGTTAGGGTTAGGGTTCGGGTTCGGTTTAGGGTTAGTGTTAGGGGTAGGGTTCGGGTTCGGGTTAGGGTTCGGGTTAGTGTTAGGGTTCGGGTTAGGGTTAGGGTTCGGGTTAGGGTTAGGGTTAGGGTTAGGGTTAGGGTTCGTGTTCGAGTTAGTGTTCTGGTTAGGGTTCGGGTTAGGGTTAGGGTTCGGGTCAGGGTTAGGGTTAGGGTTCGGGATAGGGTTAGGGTTAGGGTTAGGGTTCGGATTAGGGTTAGGTGTAGGGTTCGGGTTAGGGTTCGGGTTCGGTTTAGGGTTAGGGTTAGGGTTAGTGTATGTGTTAGGTTTCAGGTTAGGGGTCGGGTTAGGGTTAGTGTTAGGGTTCGGGTTAGGGTTAGGGTTAGGGTTCAGGTTAGGTTTAGAGTTCATGTTAGGCTTAGGGTTAGGGTTCGGGTTAGGTATAGGGTTAGGGATCGGGTTAGGGTTAGGATTAGGGTTCGGGTTAGGGTTAGGGTTAAGGTTAGGGTTAGGGTATGTGTTAGGGTTCGGGTTCGGGTTAGGGTTAGGGTTCGTGTTAGGTTTAGGGTTAGGGTTCGCCTTAGGGTTAGGGTTCGGGTTAGGGTTAGTGTTAGGGTTCGGGTTAGGGTTAGGGTTAAGGTTAGGGTTAGGGTATGTGTTAGGGTTTGGGTTAGGGGTCGGGTTAGGTTTAGGGTTAGGGTTCGGGTTAGGGTTAGGGTTAGAGTTCATGTTAGGCTTAGGGTTAGTGTTCGGTTTAGGTTTAGGGTTAGGGTTCGGTTTAGGGTTAGGGTTAGGGTTAGGGTTAGGGTTCGGGTTAGGGTTCGGGTTAGGGTTAGGTTTAGGGTTTGGGTTAGGGTTAGGATTAGGGTTAGTGTTCGGGTTAGGGTTCGGGTTAGGGTTAGGGTTAGGATTCGGGTTAGGGTTAGGGTTAGGGTTCGGGTTAGGGCTAGGGTTCGGGTTAGGGTTAGGTTTAGGCTTCGGGTTAGGGTTAGGGTTAGGGTTCGGGTTAGGTTTAGGGTTCGGTTTAGGGTTAGGGTTAGGGTTCGGGTTAGGGTTAGGGTTAGGGTTCGGGTTCGGGTGAGGGTTCGGATTGGGGTTAGGGTTCGGGTTAGGGTTAGGGTTAGGGTTCGGGTTAGGGTCAGGGTTCGGGTTCGGGTTCAGGTTAGGGTTAGGGTTCGGGTTAGATTTAGTGTTCGTGTTAGTGTTAGGATTAGGGTTCGGGTTAGGGTTAGGGTTAGGGTTCGGGTTAGGGTTAGGGTTAGGGTGAGGGTTCGGGTTAGGGTTAGGTTTAGGGTTAGGGGTTAGGGTTAGTGTTCGGGTTAGGGTTATGGTTAGGGTTAGGGTTCGGGTTAGGGTTAGGGTTAGGGTTCGGGTTAGGGTTCGGGTTAGGGTTAGGGTTAGTGTTCGGGTTAGGGTTAGGGTAAGGGTTCGGGTTATGGATCGGGTTAGGGTTCGGTTTAGGGTTCGGTTTAGGGTTATGGTTCGGGTTAGGGTTCGGGTTAGGGTTCGGGTAAGGGTTGGGGTTAGGGTTAGGGTTAGTGTTAGGGTTCGGGTTAGGGTTAAGGTTAGGGTTAGTGTTCGGGTTCGGGTTAGGGTTAGGGTTCGGGTTAGGTTTCGGAATAGGGTTAGGGTTAGGGTTCGTGTTAGGGTTCGGGTTAGGGTTCGGGATAGGGTTCGGGTTAGGGTTCGGGTTAGGGTTAGGGTTAGGGTTAGTGTTCGAGTTCGGATTAGGGTTAGGGTTAGGATTCGGGTTAGGGTTTGGTTTAGGGTTAGGGTTAGGGGTAGGGTTCGGGTTAGGGTTTTGGTTAGGGTTAGTGTTAGGGTTCGGGTTAGGGTTCGGGTTAGGGTTAGGGTTCGGGTTAGGTTTCGGAATAGGGTTATGGTTAGGGTTCGGGTTAGGGTTCGGGTTAGGGTTCGGGTTAGGGTTCGTGTTAGGGTTCGGGTTAGGGTTAGGTTTAGGGTTAGTGTTCGAGTTCGGATTAGGGTTAGGGTTAGGGTTCGGGTTAGGGTTTGGTTTAGGGTTAGGGTTAGGGGTAGGGTTCGGGTTAGGGTTTTGGTTAGGGTTAGTGTTAGGGTTCGGGTTAGGGTTCGGGTTAGGGTTAGGGTTAGGGTTAGGGTTAGGGTTCGGGTTAGGGTTAAGGTTCGGGTTAGGGTTAGGGTTAGGGTTAGGGTTAGGGTTCGGATTAGAGTTAGGGGTAGGGTTCGGGTTAGGGTTCGGGTTCGGATTAGGGTTCGGGTTAGGGTTCGGGTTAGGGTTAGGGTTAGGTTTAGGGTTAGGGTTCGGGTTCGGGTTAGGGTTAGGGTTAGGGTTCGGGTTAGGGTTAGGGTTCGGGTTAGGGTTCGGTTTAGGGTTCAGGTTAGGGTTAGGGTTTGGGTTAGGGTTAGGGTTCGGGTTAGGGTTAGGGTTCCGTTTAGGGTTAGTGTTAGGGTTCAGGTTCAGGTTAGGGTTAGGGTTCGGGTTAGTGTTAGGGTTCGGGTTAGGGTTAGGGTTTGGGTTAGGGTTAGGGTTCGGGTTCTGGTTAGGGTTAGGGTTCGGGTTCGGGTTAGGGATAGGGTTCGGGTTCGGGTTAGGGTTCGGGTTAGGGTTAGGGTTAGGGTTCGGGTTCGGGTTCGGGTTTATGGTTAGGGTTATTGTTCGGGTTAGGGTTCGGGTTAGGGTGAGGATTCGGGTAAGGGGTTAGGGTTCGGGTTCGTGTTAGGGTTAGGGTTAGGGTTAGGTTTTCGGTTAGGGTTAGGGTTAGGGTTCGGGTTCGGTTTAGGGTTAGCGTTAGGGTTAGGGTTCAGGTTAGGGTTAGGGTTAGGGTTCGGTTTAGGGTTCGGGTTAGGCTTAGGGTTACGGTTAGGTTTAGGGTTAGCGTAAGGTTTCGGGTTAGTGTTAGGTTTAGGGTTAGGGTTCGGGTTAGGTTTAGGGTTCGGTTTAGGGTTAGGGTTAGGTTTCGGGTTCGGGTTAGGGTTAGGGTTCGGGTTCGTGTTAGGGTTAGTGTTCGGGTTAGGGTTCGGGTTATGGTTAGGGTTAGGGTAGGGTTCGGGTTCGGGGTTAGAGTTAGGGTTAGGGTTCGGGTTCGGGTTCGGGTTAGGGTTAGGATTCGGGTAAGGGTTTAGAGTTCGGGTTCGCGTTAGGGTTAGGGTTAGGGTTCCGGTTAAGGTTAGGGTTAGGGTTCGGTTTAGGGTTAGGGTTAGGGTTAGTTTTCGGTTTAGTGTTAGGGTTCGTGTTAGGGTTCGGGTTAGGGTTAGGGTTAGGGTTCTGGTTAGAGTTAGGGTTCGGGTTAGGGTTAGGGTTAGGGTTAGGGTTCGGATTAGGGTTCGGGGTAAGGTTCGGGTTAGGGTTCGGTTTCGAGTTAGGGTTAGGGTTAGGGTTAAGGTTCGGGTTTGGGTTAGGGTTAGGTTTAGGGTTAGGGTTAGGGGTTAGGGTTAGGGTTACCGTTTTTGTTAGTGTTAGGGTTAGGGTTAGGGTTAGGGTTCGGGTTAGGGTTAGGGTTAGGGTTCGGGTTAGGTTTAGGGTTAGGGTTAGGGTTAGGGTTCGGGTTAGGGTTAGGGTTAGGGTTAGGGTTCGGGTTAGTGTTAGGTTTAGGGTTCAGGATAGGGTTCGTGTTAGGGTTAGGGGTAGGGTTAGGTTTCGGGTTAGGGTTAGGGTTAGGGTTAGGGTTCGGGTTAGGTTTAGGGTTAGGGTTAGGGTTAGGGTTCGGGTTAGTTTAGGGTTAGTGTTCAGGATAGGGTTCGTGTTAGGGTTAGTGTTCAGATTAGGGTTCTTGTTAGGGTTAGGGTTAGGGTTAGTGTTCGGGTTCGTGTTAGGGTTAGGGTTAGGGTTCGGGTTAGGTTTAGGGTTAGGTTTAGTGTTAGGGTTAAGGTTCGGGGTAGGGTTAGGGTTAAGGTTTGGGTTAGGGTTAGGGCTAGGTTTAGGGTTAGGGTTCGCGTTAGGGTTCGGTTTAGGTGTCGGGTTATGGTTAGGGTTAGGGTTCGGGTTAGGGTTAGGGTTAGCTCAGGGTTCAGGTTAGGGTTAGGGTTCGGGTTAGGGTTAGGGTTAAGATTCAGGTTCGGGTTAGGGTTAGGATTCAGGTAAGGGGTTAGTGTTCGGGTTCGGTTTAGGGTTAGGGTAGGGTTCGGGTTAGGGTTAGGGTTCGGGTTAGTGTTGGGGTTAGGTTTCGGGTTAGGGTTAGGGTTCCGGTTAGGGTTAGGGTTAGCGTTCGGGTTCGGGTTAGGTTTAGGGTTCAGGTTAGGGTTAGGGTTAGGATTAGGGTTAGGGTTCGGGTTCGCGTTAGGTTTCGGGTTAGGGTTAGGGTTAGTGTTAGGGTTAGGGTTAGGGTTAGGGTTCGGGTTCGGATTAGGGTTAGTGTTAGGGTTAGGGTTGGGTTCGGATTAGGGTTCGGGTTCGGGTTAGGGTTAGGGTTCGGGTTCGGGTTAGGGTTAGTGTTAGGGTTAGGGTTCGGGTTAGGATTAGGTTTCGGGTTAGGGGTAGGGTTCGGGTTCGGTTTAGGGTCAGGGTTCGGGTTAGGGTTCGGATTAGGGTTAGGGTTCGGGTTAGGGTTAGGGTTCGTGTTAGGGTTAGGGTTAGGTTTAGGAGGTAGTTTTAGTGTTAGGGTTCGGGTTAGGGTTAGGTTTAGGGTTAGGGTTAGGGGTTAGGGTTCGGGTTAGTGTTAGGGTTAGGGTTAGGGTTAGTGTTAGGGTTAGGGTTCGGGTTCGGTATAGGTTTTGGGTTAGGGTTAAGGTTAGGGTTAGGGTTCGGATTAGGGTTAGGGGTAGGGTTCGGGTTAGGTTTGGGTTCGGGTTAAGGTTAGGGTTAGGGTTAGGGTTCGGGTTAGGGTTAGGTTTAGGGTTAGGTGTTAGGGTTAGGGTTTGGGTTCGGGTTAGGGTTAGGGTTAAGGTTAGGGTTAGTGTTCGGGTTAGGGTTATGGTTAGGGTTCAGGTTAGGGTTAGGGTTAGTGTTTTGGTTAGGGTTAGGGTTCGTGTTAGGGTTAGGGTTAGGGTTAGGTTTCGGGTTAGGGTTAGGGTTCGGGTTAGGGTTCGGGTTAGGGTTAGGGTTAGGGTTAGTGTTCGGGTTAGAGTTAGGGTTAGGGTTAGGGTTCGGTTTAGGGTTAGGGTTAGGGTTAGGGTTAGGGTCAGGTTTCGGGTTAGGGTTAGGGTTAAGTTTCGGGTTAGGGTTAGGGTTAGGGTTAGGGTTCGCGTTAGGGTTCGGGTTAGCAGTCGGGTAAGGGTTAGAGTTAGGGTTCGGGTTAGGGTTAGGGTTAGGGTTAGGGTTCAGGTTAGGTTTAGGGTTCGGGTTAGTGTTAGGGTTAGGGTTCGGGATCGGGTTAGGGTTAGGGTTCGGGTTCGGGTTAGGGTTCGGGTTAGGGTTAGGTTTAGTGTTCGGGTTAGGGTTCGGGTTAGGGTTAGGGTTAGGGTTAGGGTTAGGGTTCGGGTTAGGGTTAAGGTTCGGGTTAGGTTTAGGGTTAGGGTTAGGGTTAGGGTTCGGATTAGAGTTAGGGGTAGGGTTCGGGTTAGGGTTCGGGTTAGGGTTAGGGTTAGGGTTCGGGTTCGGGTTAGGGTTAGGGTTAGGGTTAGGGTTCGGGTTAGGGTTAGGGTTCGGGTTCGGGTTCGGGTTAGGGTTCGGGTTAGGGTTAGGTTTGGGTTAGGGTTAGGGTTCGGGTTAGGGTTAGGGTTCCGGTTAGGGTTAGTGTTAGGGTTCGGGTTCAGGTTAGGGTTAGGTTTCGGGTTAGTGTTAGGGTTCGGGTTAGGGTTAGGGTTTGGGTTAGGGTTAGGGTTCGGGTTAGGGTTAGGGTTCGGGTTCGGGTTAGGGTTCGGGATAGGGTTAGGGTTAGTGTTAGGGTTAGGGTTAGGGTTAGGGTTAGGGTTAGGGTTCGCGTTAGGGTTCGGGATAGGTGTCGGGTTAGGGTTAGGGTTAGGGTTAGGGTTCGGATTAGGGTTAGGGTTAGGGTTAGGGTTCGTGTAAGGGTTAGGGTTCGGGTTAGGGTTAGGGTTAGGGTTCGGGTTCGGGTTAGGGTTAGGGTTCGGGTTCGGGTTAGGGTTCGGGTTAGGGTTAGGGTTAGGGTAAGGGTTCGGTTTCGGGTTTAGGGTTAGGGTTAGGGTTCGGGTTAGGGTTCGGGTTAGGGTTAGGATTCGGGTAAGGGGTAAGGGTTCGGGTTCGGGTTCGGGTTAGGGTTAGGGTTCGGGTTCGTGTTAGGGTTAGTGTTCGGGTTAGGGTTCGGGTTATGGTTAGTGTTAGGGTAGGGTTCGGGTTCGGTGTTAGGGTTAGGGTTCGGGTTAGGTTTTGGGTTAGGGTTAGGATTCGGGTAAGGGGTTAGAGTTCGGGTTCGGGTTAGGGTTAGGGTTAGGTTTAGGGTTAAGGTTAGGGTTCGTATTAGGGTTAGGGTTAGGGTTAGGGTTCGGTTTAGGGTTAGGGTTCGTGTTAGGGTTCGGGTTAGGGTTAGGGTTAGGGTTCTGTTTAGGGTTCGGGTTATGGTTAGGGTTAGGGTAGGGTTCGGGTTCGGGGTTAGGTTTAGGGTTAGGGTTCGGGTTCGGGTTAGGGTTAGGGTTCGGGTTCGTGTTAGGGTTAGTGTTCGGGTTAGGGTTCGGGTTATGCTTAGGGTTAGGGTAGGGTTCGGGTTCGGAGTTAGGGTTAGGGTTAGGGTTCGGGATAGGGTTAGGGTTAGGATTCGGGTAAGGGGTTAGAGTTCGGGTTCGGGTTAGGGTTAGGGTTAGGGTTCCGGTTAAGGTTAGGGTTAGGGTTCGGGTTAGGGTTAGGGTTAGGGTTAGGGCTCGGTTTAGGGTTAGGGTTCGTGTTAGGTTTCGGGTTAGGGTTAGGGTTAGGGTTAGGGTTCTGGTTATGGTTAGGGTTCGGGTTAGGGTTAGTGTTAGAGTTAGGGTTAGGGTTAGGGTTAGGGTTCGGATTAGGGTTAGGGGTAGGATTCGGGTTAGGGTTCGGGTTCGAGTTAGTGTTAGGGTTAGGGTTAGGGTTAGGGATAGGGTTAGGGTTCGGGTTAGGGTTAAGGTTAGGTTTACGGTTAGGGTTCGGGTTAGGTTTAGGGTTAGGGTTAGGGTTCGGGTTAGGGTTAGGGTTAGGGTTCATGATAGGGTTCGAGTTAGGGTTAGGGTTAGGGGTAGGGTTCGGGTTAGGGTTAGGGTTAGGGTTAGGGTTAGGGTTCGGGTTAGGGTTAGGGTTAGGGTTACGGTTAGGGTTCGGGTTAGGGTTAGGGTTAAGGTTCGGTTTCGGGTTAGGGTTAGAGTTTGGGTTAGGGTTCGGGTTAGGGTTAGGGTTAGGGTTTGGGTTCGGGTTAGGGTTAGTGTTAGTGTTAGGGTTCGGGTTAGGGTTAGGGTTCGGGTTAGGGTTAGGGTTCGTGTTCGGGTTAGGGTTAGAGTTTGGGTTAGGGTTCGGGTTAGGGTTAGGGTTCGGGTTAGGTTTAGGGTTCGGGTTAGGGTTAGTGTTAGGGTTAGGGTTCGGGTTAGAGTTAGGTTTCGGGTTCGGGTTACTGTTAGGGTTAGGGTTAGGGTTCAGTTTCGGATTAGGGTTAGTGTTAGGGTTAGGGTTAGTGTCAGGGTTCGGGTTAGGGTTAGGGTTAGGGTTAGTGTTCGGGTTAGGGTTAGGGTTAGGTTTAGGGTTAGGGTTAGGGTTCGGGTTATGGTTAGGTTTAGGGTTCAGGTTAGGGTTCGGGTTAGGGTTAGGGTTAGGGTTAGGTTTTGGGTTAGGGTTAGGGTTAGGGTTAGGGTTCGGGTTAGGGTTAGGTTTAGGTTTAGGTTTAGGGTTAGGGTTAATGTTCGGGGTAGGGTTAGGGTTAAGTTTCGGGTTAGGGTTAGGGTTAGGGTTAGGGTTCGTGTTAGGGTTAGGGTTAGGGTTAGGGGTTAGGGTTAGGGTTTGGGTTCGGGTTAGGGTTAGGGTTACGGTTAGGGTTAGTGTTCGGGTTAGGGTTATGGTTAGGGTTCAGGTTACGGTTAGGGTTACTGTTATGGTTAGGGTTAGGGTTCGTGTTAGGGTTAGGGTTAGGTTTCGGGTTAGGGTTAGGGTTCGGGTTAGGGTACGGGTTAGGGTTAGGGTTAGGGTTAGGGTTCGGGTTAGAGTTAGGGTTAGGGTTAGGGTTCGGTTTAGGGTTAGGGTTAGGGTTAGGTTTAGGGTCAGGGTTCGGGTTAGGGTTAGGGTTAAGTTTCGGGTTAGGGTTAGGGTTAAGGTTAGGGTTCGCGTTAGGGTTCGGGTTAGCGGTCGGGTAAGGGTTAGAGTTAGGGTTCGTGTTAGGGTTAGGGTTAGGGTTAGGGTTCAGGTTAGGTTTAGGGTTCGGGTTAGTGTTAGGGTTAGGGTTCGGGTTCGGGTTAGGGTTAGGGTTCGGGTTCGGGTTAGGGTTCGGGTTAGGGTTAGGTTTAGTGTTCGGGTTAGGGTTCGGGTTAGGGTTAGGGTTAGGGTTAGGGTTAGGTTTCGGGTTAGGGTTAAGGTTCGGGTTAGGTTTAGGGTTAGGGTTAGGGTTAGGGTTCGGATTAGAGTTAGGGGTAGGGTTCGGGTTAGGGTTCGGGTTAGGGTTAGGGTTAGGGTTCGGGTTCGAGTTAGGGTTAGGTTTAGGGTTCGGGTTAGGGTTAGGGTTCGGGTTCGGGTTCGGGTTAGGGTTCGGGTTAGGGTTAGTGTTTGGGTTAGGGTTAGGGTTCGGGTTAGGGTTAGGGTTCCGGTTAGGGTTAGTGTTAGGGTTCGGGTTCAGTTTAGGGTTAGGGTTCGGGTTAGTGTTAGGGTTCGGGTTAGGGTTAGGGTTTGGGTTAGGGTTAGGGTTCGGGTTAGGGTTAGGGTTCGGGTTCGAGTTAGGGTTCGGGTTAGGGTTAGGGTTAGTGTTAGGGTTAGGGTTAGGGTTAGGGTTAGGGTTAGGGTTCACGTTAGGGTTCGGGATAGGTGTCGGGTTAGGTTAGGGTTAGGGTTCGGGTTAGGGTTAGGGTTAGGGTTAGGGTTCGTGTTAGGGCTAGGGTTCGGGTTAGGGTTAGGGTTAGGGTTCGGTTTCGGGTTAGGGTTAGGGTTCGGGTTCGGGTTCGGGTTAGGGTTCGGGTTCGGGTTAGGGTTCGGGATAGGGTTAGGGTTAGTGTTAGGGTTAGGGTTAGGGTTAGGGTTAGGGTTAGGGTTCGCGTTAGGGTTCGGGATAGGTGTCGGGTTAGGGTTAGGGTTAGGGTTAGGGTTCGGGTTAGGGTTAGGGTTAGGGTTAGTGTTCGTGTTAGGGTTAGGGTTCGGGTTAGGGTTAGGGTTAGGGTTCGGGTTCGGGTTAGGGTTAGGGTTCGGGTTCGGGTTAGGGTTCGGGTTAGGGTTAGGGTTAGGGTAAGGGTTCGGTTTCGGGGTTAGGGTTAGGGTTAGGGTTCGGGTTAGGGTTCGGGTTAGGGTTAGGATTCGGGTAAGGGGTAAGGGTTCGGGTTCGGGTTCGGGTTAGGGTTAGGGTTCGGGTTCGTGTTAGGGTTAGTGTTCGGGTTAGGGTTCGGGTTATGGTTAGTGTTAGGGTAGGGTTCGGGTTCGGGGTTAGGGTTAGGGTTCGGGTTAGGGTTTGGGTTAGGGTTAGGATTCGGGTAAGGGGTTAGAGTTCGGGTTCGGGTTAGGGTTAGGTTTAGGTTTAGGGTTAAGGTTAGGGTTCGTATTAGGGTTAGGGTTAGGGTTAGGGTTCGGTTTAGGGTTAGGGTTCGTGTTAGGGTTCGGGTTAGGGTTAGGGTTAGGGTTCTGTTTAGGGTTCGGGTTATGGTTAGGGTTAGGGTAGGGTTCGGGTTCGGGGTTAGGTTTAGGGTTAGGGTTCGGGTTCGGGTTAGGGTTAGGGTTCGGGTTCGTGTTAGGGTTAGTGTTCGGGTTACGGTTCGGGTTATGGTTAGGGTTAGGGTAGGGTTCGGGTTCGGAGTTAGGGTTAGGGTTAGGGTTCGGGATAGGGTTCGGGTTAGGGTTAGGATTCGGGTAAGGTGTTAGAGTTCGGGTTCGGGTTAGGGTTAGGGTTAGGGTTCCGGTTAAGGTTAGGGTTAGGGTTCGGGTTAGGGTTAGGGTTAGGGTTAGGGTTCGGTTTAGGGTTAGGGTTCGTGTTAGGTTTTGGGTTAGGGTTAGGGTTAGGGTTAGGGTTAGGGTTCTGGTTATGGTTAGGGTTCGGGTTAGGGTTAGTGTTAGAGTTAGGGTTAGGGTTAGGGTTAGGGTTCGGATTAGGGTTAGGGGTAGGATTCGGGTTAGGGTTCGGGTTCGAGTTAGTGTTAGGGTTAGGGTTAGGGTTAGGGTTAGGGTTCGGGTTCGGGTTAGGGTTCGGGTTAGGGTTAGGGTTAGTGTTAGGGTTAGGGTTAGGGTTAGGGTTAGTGTTAGGGTTCGCGTTAGGGTTCGGGATAGGTGTCGGGTTAGGGTTAGGGTTAGTGTTCGGGTTAGGGTTAGGGTTAGGGTTAGGGTTCGTGTTAGGGCTAGGGTTCGGGTTAGGGTTAGGGTTAGGGTTCGGGTTCGGGTTAGGGTTAGGGTTCGGGTTCGGGTTAGGGTTCTGGTTAGGGTTCGGTTTAGGGTTCGGTTAGCGTTCGGGTTAGGTTTAGGGTTAGGGTTCGGATTCGGGTTCGGTTTCGGGTTCGGGTTAGGGTTCGGGTTAGGGTTCGGGTTAGGTTTAGGGTTCGGGTTAGGGTTAGGTTTAGGGTTCGGGTTAGGGTTCGGGTTCGGTTTAGAGTTAGGGTTAGGGTTAGGGTTCGGGTTAGGTTTCGGGTTCGGGTTAGGGTTAGGGCTAGGGTTCGGGTTCGGGTTAGGGTTAGGTTTAGGGTTCGTGTTCGGGTTCGGGTTAGGGGTAGGTTTCGGTTTCGGGTTAGGGTTAGGGTTCGGGTTCGGGTTAGGGTTCGGGTTCGGGTTAAGGTTAGGGGTTAGGGTTCAGGTTAGGGTTAGGGTTAGGGTTTGGTTTAGGGTTAGGTTTAGGGTGAGGTTTAGGGTTCGTGTTAGGGTTAGGGTTAGGGTTAGGTTTCGGGATAGGGTTAGGTTTAGGGTTCGGGTTAAGGGTTAGGGTTCGCGTTCGGGTTAGGGTTCGGGTTCGGGTTAGGGTTCGGGTTAGGTTTAGGGTTCAGGTTAAGTAGGGTTAGGGTTCAGGTTAGGGTTAGGGTTCGGGTTAGGGTTCGGGTTAGGGTTCAGGTTAGGGTTAGGGTTAGGGTTAGGGTTCGGGTTCAGGTTAGGGTTCGGGTTAGGGTTAGGGTTAGGGTTCGGGTTAGGGTTAGGGTTCGGGTTCGGGTTAGGGTTAGGGTACAGTTTAGGGTTAGGGTTAGGGTTCGGGTTCAGGTTCGGGTTAGGGTTAGGGTTCGGGTTAGGGTTCGGGTTAGGGGTAGGTTTCGGTTTCGGGTTAGGGTTAGGGTTAGGGTTCTGGTTATGGTTAGGGTTCGGGTTAGGGTTAGTGTTAGAGTTAGGGTTAGGGTTAGGGTTAGGGTTCGGATTAGGGTTAGGGGTAGGATTCGGGTTAGGGTTCGGGTTCGAGTAAGTGTTAGGGTTAGGGTTAGGGTTAGGGTTAGGGTTCGGGTTCGGGTTAGGGTTCGGGTTAG
This sequence comes from Urocyon cinereoargenteus, assembly GCA_032313775.1. NCBI lineage: Eukaryota > Metazoa > Chordata > Mammalia > Carnivora > Canidae > Urocyon > Urocyon cinereoargenteus. The sequence goes on from JAVLSZ010000067.1 coordinate 911,939, forward strand.
GGTTCGGGTTCGGGTTCGGGTTAGGGTTAGGCTTAGGTTTCGGGTTCGGGTTAGGGTTAGGGTTAGGGTTCGGGTTAGGGTTAGATTTCGGGTTAGGGTTAGGTTTAGGGTTCGGGTTAGGGTTCGGGTTTGGGTTAGGGTTAGGGTTCGGGTTAGGGTTAGGGTTCCGGTTAGGGTTAGGGTTAGGTTTCGAGTTCGGGTTAGCGTTAGGGTTCGGGTAAGTGTTAGGGTTCGGGTTAGGGTTAGGGTTCGGGTTAGGGATAGGGTTCGGGTTCGGGTTAGGGTTCGTGTTCGGGTTAGGGTTCAGGTTAGGGTTAGGGTCAGGGGTAGGGTTAGGGTTAGGGTTAGGGTTAGGCTTAGGATTAGGGTTCACGTTAGGGTTCGGGATAGGTGTCGGGTTAGGGTTAGGTTTAGGGTTCAGGTTCGGGTTAGGGTTAGGGTTAGGGTTCGGGCTAGGGTTAGGGTTAAGTTTCGGGTTCGGGTTAGGGTTAGGGTTCGGGTTCGGGATAGGTTTCAGGTTCGGGGTTAGGGTTAGGGTTAGGGTTCGGGTTAGGGTTCGGGTTATGGTTAGGATTCGGGTAAGGGGTTAGGGTTCGGGTTAGGGTTACGGTTAGGATTCCGGTTAGGGTTAGGGTTAGGGTTCGGGTTAGGGTTAGGGTTAGGGTTAGGGTTCAGGTTAGGGTTAGGGTTAGGGTTCGGGTTAGGGTTCATGTTAGGCTTAGGGTTAGGGTTAGGGTTAGGGTTCGTGTTAGGTTTAGGGTTCAGGTTAGTGTTAGGGTTAGGGTTCGGGTTAGGGTTAGGTTTCGGGTTAGGGTTAGGGTTACGGTTAGGGTTAGGGTTCGGGTTAGGGTTAGGGTTAGGGTTCGTTTTAGGGTTAGGGTTAGGGTTATGGTTACGTTTAGGGTTCGGGTTAGGGTTAGGTTTAGGGTTAGGTTTTGGGTTAGGGTTCGGGTTAGGGTTAGGGTTAGGGTTCGGGTTAGGGTTAGGGTTAGGGTTAGGGTTAGGGTTCGGGATAGGGTTCGGGTTAGTGTTAGGTTTAGGGTTCGGGTTAGGTTTAGGGTTAGGGTTAGGGTTCGGGTTAGGGTTAGGGTTAGTGTTCAGATTAGGGTTCTTGTTAGGGTTAGGGTTAGGGTTAGGGTTCGGGTTCGGGTTAGGGTTAGGGTTAGGGTTCGGGTTAGGTTTAGGGTTAGGTTTAGTGTTAGGGTTAAGGTTCGGCTTAGGGTTAGGGTTAAGGTTTGGGTTAGGGTTAGGGTTAGGTTTAGGGTTAGGGTTCGCGTTAGGGTTCGGTTTAGGTTTCGGGTTATGGTTAGGGTTAGGGTTCGGGTTAGGGTTAGGGTTAGCTCAGGGTTCAAGTTAGGGTTGGGGTTCGGGTTAGGGTTAGGGTTAAGATTCAGGTTCGGTTTAGGGTTAGGATTCAGGTAAGGGGTTAGTGTTCGGGTTCGGTTTAGGGTTAGGGTAGGGTTCAGGTTAGGGTTAGGGTTCGGGTTAGTGTTCGGGTTAGGGTTCGGGTTAGGGTTAGGGTTTAGGTTAGGGTTAGGGTTCGGGTTTGGGTTAGGGTTCCGGTTAGGGATAGGGTTAGCGTTCGGGTTCGGGTTAGGTTTAGGGTTCGGGTTAGGGTTAGGGTTAGGATTAGGGTTAGGGTTCGGGTTCGCGTTAGGTTTCGGGTTAGGGTTAGGGTTAGTGTTAGGGTTAGGGTTAGGGTTAGGGTTAGGGTTCGGGTTCGGATTAGGGTTAGTGTTAGGGTTAGGGTTGGGTTCGGATTAGGGTTCGGGTTCGGGTTAGGGTTAGGGTTCGGGTTCGGGTTAGGGTTAGTGTTAGGGTTAGGGTTCGGGTTAGGATTAGGTTTCGGGTTAGGGGTAGGGTTCGGGTTTGGTTTAGGGTCAGGGTTCGGGTTGGGGTTCGGGTTAGGGTTAGGGTTCGGGTTAGGGTTAGGGTTCGTGTTAGGGTTAGGGTTAGGGTTAGGGTCAGGGTTCGGGTTAGGGTTAGGGTTAAGTTTCGGGTTAGGGTTAGGGTTAGGGTTAGGGTTCGCGTTAGGGTTCGGGTTAGCAGTCGGGTAAGGGTTAGAGTTAGGGTTCGGGTTAGGGTTAGGGTTAGGGTTAGGGTTCAGGTTAGGTTTAGGGTTCGGGTTAGTGTTAGGGTTAGGGTTCGGGTTCGGGTTAGGGTTAGGGTTCGGGTTCGGGTTAGGGTTCGGGTTAGTGTTAGGGTTAGGGTTAGGGTTAGTGTTAGGGTTAGGGTTCGGGTTCGGTATAGGTTTTGGGTTAGGGTTAAGGTTAGGGTTAGGGTTCGGATTAGGGTTAGGGGTAGGGTTCGGGTTAGGTTTGGGTTCGGGTTAGGGTTAGGGTTAGGGTTAGGGTTCGGGTTAGGGTTAGGTTTAGGGTTAGGGGTTAGGGTTAGGGTTTGGGTTCGGGTTAGGGTTAGGGTTAAGGTTAGGGTTAGTGTTCGGGTTAGGGTTATGGTTAGGGTTCAGGTTAGGGTTAGGGTTAGTGTTTTGGTTAGGGTTAGGTTTCGTGTTAGGGTTAGGGTTAGGGTTAGGTTTCGGGTTAGGGTTAGGGTTCGGGTTAGGGTTCGGGTTAGGGTTAGGGTTAGGGTTAGGGTTCGGGTTAGAGTTAGGGTTAGGGTTAGTTTTCGGTTTAGGGTTAGGGTTAGGGTTAGGGTTAGGGTCAGGGTTCGGGTTAGGGTTAGGGTTAAGTTTCGGGTTAGGGTTAGGGTTAGGGTTAGGGTTCGCGTTAGGGTTCGGGTTAGCGGTCGGGTAAGGGTTAGAGTTAGGGTTCGGGTTAGGGTTAGGGTTAGGGTTCAGGTTAGGTTTAGGGTTCGGGTTAGTGTTAGGGTTAGGGTTCGGGTTCGGGTTAGGGTTAGGGTTCGGGTTCGGGTTAGGGTTCGGGTTAGGGTTAGGTTTAGTGTTCGGGTTAGGGTTCGGGTTAGGGTTAGGTTTAGTGTTCGGGTTAGGGTTCAGGTTAGGTTTAGGGTTCGGGTTCGCGTTAGGGTTCGGGTTAGCGGTCGGGTAAGGGTTAGAGTTAGGGTTCGGGTTAGGGTTAGGGTTAGGGTTCAGGTTAGGTTTAGGGTTCGGGTTAGTGTTAGGGTTAGGGTTCGGGTTCGGGTTAGGGTTAGGGTTCGGGTTCGGGTTAGGGTTCGGGTTAGGGTTAGGTTTAGTGTTCGGGTTAGGGTTCGGGTTAGGGTTAGGGTTAGGGTCAGGGTTCGGGTTAGGGTTAGGGTTAAGTTTCGGGTTAGGGTTAGGGTTAGGGTTAGGGTTCGCGTTAGGGTTCGGGTTAGCGGTCGGGTAAGGGTTAGAGTTAGGGTTCGGGTTAGGGTTAGGGTTAGGGTTCAGGTTAGGTTTAGGGTTCGGGTTAGTGTTAGGGTTAGGGTTCGGGTTCGGGTTAGGGTTAGGGTTCGGGTTCGGATTAGGGTTCGGGTTAGGGTTAGGTTTAGTGTTCGGGTTAGGGTTCGGGTTAGGGTTAGGGTTAGGGTTAGGGTTAGGGTTCGGGTTAGGGTTAAGGTTCGGGTTACGTTTATGGTTAGGGTTAGAGTTAGGGTTCGGATTAGAGTTAGGGGTAGGGTTCGGGTTAGGGTTCGGGTTAGGGTTAGGGTTAGGGTTCGGGTTCGGGTTAGGGTTAGGGTTAGGGTTCGGGTTAGGGTTATGGTTCGGGTTCGGGTTCGGGTTAGGGTTCGGGTTAGGGTTAGGGTTTGGGTTAGGGTTAGGGTTCGGGTTAGGGTTAGGGTTCGGGTTAGGGTTAGGGTTCGGGTTATGGTTAGGGTTTGGGTTAGGGTTAGGTTTCGGGTTAGGGTTAGGGTTCTGGTTCGGGTTAGGGTTCGGGATAGGGTTAGGGTTAGTGTTAGGGTTAGGGTTAGGGTTAGGGTTAGGGTTAGGTTTCGCGTTAGGGTTCGGGATAGGTGTCGGGTTAGGGTTAGGGTTAGGGTTAGGGTTCGGGTTAGGGTTAGGGTTAGGGTTAGGGTTCGTGTTAGGGTTATGGTTCGGGTTAGGGTTAGGGTTAGGGTTCGGGTTCGGGTTAGGGTTAGGGTTCGGGTTCGGGTTAGGGTTCGGGTTAGGGTTAGGGTTAGGGTAAGGGTTCGGTTTCGGGGTTAGGGTTAGTGTTAGGGTTCGGGTTAGGGTTCGGGTTAGGGTTAGGATTCGGGTAAGGGGTAAGGGTTCGGGTTCGGGTTCGGGTTAGGGTTAGGGTTCGGGTTCGTGTTAGGGTTAGTGTTCGGGTTAGGGTTCGGGTTATGGTTAGTGTTTGGGTAGGGTTCGGGTTCGGGGTTAGGGTTAGGGTTCGGGTTAGGGTTTGGGTTAGGGTTAGGATTCGGGTAAGGGGTTAGAGTTTGGGTTCGGGTTAGGGTTAGGGTTAGGTTTAGGGTTAAGGTTAGGGTTCGTATTAGGGTTAGGGTTAGGGTTCGGTTTAGGGTTAGGGTTCGTGTTAGGGTTCGGGTTAGGGTTAGCGTTAGGGTTCTGTTTAGTGTTCGGGTTATGGTTAGGGTTAGGGTAGGGTTCGGGTTCGGGGTTAGGTTTAGGGTTAGGGTTCGGGTTCGGGTTAGGGTTAGGGTTCGGGTTCGTGTTAGGGTTAGTGTTCGGGTTAGGGTTCGGGTTATGGTTAGGGTTAGGGTAGGGTTCGGGTTCGGAGTTAGTGTTAGGGTTAGGGTTCGGGATAGTGTTCGGGTTAGGGTTAGGATTCGGGTAAGGGGTTAGAGTTCGGGTTCGGGTTAGGGTTAGGGTTAGGGTTCCGGTTAAGGTTAGGGTTAGGGTTCGGGTTAGGGTTAGGGTTAGGGTTAGGGTTCGGTTAAGGGTTAGGGTTCGTGTTAGGTTTCGGGTTAGGGTTAGGGTTAGGGTTAGGGTTCTGGTTATGGTTAGGGTTCGGGTTAGGGTTAGTGTTAGAGTTAGGGTTACGGTTAGGGTTAGGGATCGGATTAGGGTTAGGGGTAGGGTTCGGGTTAGGGTTCGGGTTCGAGTTAGTGTTAGGGTTAGGGTTAGGGTTAGGGTTAGGGTTAGGGTTCGGGTTAGGGTTAAGGTTAGGGTTACAGTTAGGGTTCGGGTTAGGTTTAGGGTTAGGGTTAGCGTTCGGGTTAGGGTTAGGGTTAGGGTTCATGATAGGGTTCGAGTTAGGGTTAGGGTTAGGGGTAGGGTTCGGGTTAGGGTTAGGGTTAGGGTTAGGGTTCGGGATAGGGTTAGGGTTAGGGTTACGGTTAGGGTTCGGGTTAGGGTTAGGGTTAGGGTTCGGTTTCGGGTTAGGGTTAGAGTTTGGGTTAGGGTTCGGGTTAGGGTTCGGGTTAGGGTTAGGGTTCGGGTTCGGGTTAGGGTTAGAGTTTGGGTTAGGGTTCGGGTTAGGGTTAGGGTTCGGGTTAGGTTTAGGGTTCGGGTTAGGGTTAGTGTTAGGGTTAGGGTTCGGGTTAGAGTTAGGGTTCGGGTTCAGGTTACTGTTAGGGTTAGGGTTAGGGTTCAGTTTCGGATTAGGGTTAGTGTTAGGGTTAGGGTTAGTGTCAGGGTTCGGGTTAGGGTTAGGGTTAGGGTTAGTGTTCGGGTTAGGGTTAGGGTTAGGGTTAGGGTTAGGGTTAGGGTTAGGGTTCGGGTTAGGGTTAGGTTTAGGGTTCAGGTTAGGGTTCGGGTTAGGGTTAGGGTTAGGGTTAGGTTTTGGGTTAGGGTTAGGGTTAGGGTTAGGGTTCGGTTTAGGGTTAGGTTTAGGTTTAGGTTTAGGGTTAGGGTTAATGTTCGGGGTAGGGTTAGGGTTAAGTTTCGGGTTAGGGTTAGGGTTAGGGTTAGGGTTCGTGTTAGGGTTAGGGTTAGGGTCAGGGGTTAGGGTTAGGGTTTGGGTTCGGGTTAGGGTTAGGGTTACAGTTAGGTTTAGTGTTCGGGTTAGTGTTATGGTTAGGGTTCAGGTTACGGTTAGGGTTACTGTTATGGTTAGGGTTAGGGTTCGTGTTAGGGTTAGGGTTAGGGTTAGGTTTCGGGTTAGGGTTAGGGTTCGGGTTAGGGTTCGGGTTAGGGTTAGGGTTAGGGTTAGGGTTCGGGTTAGAGTTAGGGTTAGGGTTAGGGTTCGGTTTAGGGTTAGGGTTAGGGTTAGGTTTAGGGTCAGGGTTCGGGTTAGTGTTAGGGTTAAGTTTCGGGTTAGGTTTAGGGTTAGGGTTAGGGTTCGCGTTAGGGTTCGGGTTAGCGGTCGGGTAAGGGTTAGAGTTAGGGTTCGGGTTAGGGTTAGTGTTAGGGTTAGGGTTCAGGTTAGGTTTAGGTTTCGGGTTAGTGTTAGGGTTAGGGTTCGGGTTCGGGTTACGGTTAGGGTTCGGGTTCGGGTTAGGGTTCGGGTTAGGGTTAGGTTTAGTGTTCGGGTTAGGGTTCGGGTTAGGGTTAGGGTTAGGGTTAGGGTTAGGGTTCGGGTTAGGGTTAAGGTTCGGGTTAGGTTTAGGGTTAGGTTTAGGGTTAGGGTTCGGATTAGAGTTAGGGGTAGGGTTCGGGTTAGGGTTCGGGTTAGGGTTAGGGTTAGGGTTCGGGTTCGAGTTAGGGTTAGGTTTAGGGTTCGGGTTAGGGTTAGGGTTCGGGTTCGGGTTCGGGTTAGGGTTCGGGTTAGGGTTAGTGTTTGGGTTAGGGTTAGGGTTCGGGTTAGGGTTAGGGTTCCGGTTAGGGTTAGTGTTAGGGTTCGGGTTCAGGTTAGGGTTATGGTTCGGGTTAGTGTTAGGGTTCCTGTTAGGGTTAGGGTTTGGGTTAGGGTTAGGGTTCAGGGTTAGGGTTAGTGTTCGGGTTCGGGTTAGGGTTCGGGTTAGGGTTAGGGTTAGTGTTAGGGTTAGGGTTAGGGTTAGGGTTAGGGTTCGCGTTAGGGTTCGGGATAGGTGTCGAGTTAGGGTTATTGTTAGGGTTCGGGTTAGGGTTAGGGTTAGGGTTAGGGTTCGTGTTAGGGCTAGGGTTCGGGTTAGGGTTAGGGTTAGGGTTCAGGTTCGGGTTAGGGTTAGGGTTCGTGTTCGGGTTAGGGTTCGGGTTAGGGTTAGGGTTAGGGTAAGGGTTCGGTTTCGGGGTTAGGCTTAGGGTTAGGGTTCGTGTTAGGGTTCGGTTTAGGATTAGGATTCGGGTAAGTGGTAAGGGTTCGGGTTCGGGTTCGGGTTAGGGTTAGGGTTCGGGTTCGTGTTAGGGTTAGTGTTCGGGTTAGGGTTCGGGTTATGGTTAGTGTTAGGGTAGGGTTCGGGTTCGGGGTTAGGGTTAGGGTTCGGGTTAGGGTTCGGGTTAGGGTTAGGATTCGGGTAAGGGGTTAGAGTTCGGGTTCGGGTTAGGGTTAGGGTTAGGGTTCCGGTTAAGTTTAGGGTTAGGGTTCGGGTTCGGGTTAGGGTTAGGGTTAGGGTTAGGGTTAGGGTTCGGTTTAGGGTTAGGGTTCGTGTTAGGGTTCGGGTTAGGGTTAGGGTTAGGGTTAGGGTTCTGTTTAGGGTTCGGGTTATGGTTAGGGTTAGTGTAGGGTTCGGGTTCGGGGTTAGGTTTAGGGTTAGTGTTCGGGTTCGGGTTAGGGTTAGGGTTCGGGTTCGTGTTAGGGTTAGTGTTCGGGTTAGGGTTCAGGTTATGGTTAGGGTTAGGGTAGGGTTCGGGTTCGGAGTTAGGGTTAGGGTTAGGGTTCGGGATAGGGTTCGGGTTAGGGTTAGGATTCGGGTAAGGGTTTAGAGTTCGGGTTCGGGTTAGGCTTAGGGTTAGGGTTCCGGTTAAGGTTAGGGTTAGGGTTCGGGTTAGGGTTAGGGTTAGGGTTAGGTTTCGGTTTAGGGTTAGGGTTCGTGTTAGGGTTCGGGTTAGGGTTAGGGTTAGGGTTCTGGTTATGGTTAGGGTTCGGGTTAGGGTTAGGGTTAGAGTTAGGGTTAGGGTTAGGGTTAGGGTTCGGATTAGGGTTAGGGGTAGGTTTCGGGTTAGGGTTCGGGTTCGAGTTAGGGTTAGGGTTAGGGTTAGGGTTTGGGTTAGGGTTAGGGTTAGGGTTAGGGGTTAGGGTTAGGGTTACCGTTCGGGTTAGTGTTAGGGTTAGGGTTAGGGTTCAGGTTAGGGTTAGGGTTAGGTTTCGGTTTAGGGTTAGGGTTAGGGTTACGGTTAGGGTTCGGGTTAGGTTTAGGGTTAGGGTTAGGGTTCGGGTTAGGGTTAGGGTTAGGGTTCATGATAGGGTTCGTGTTAGGGTTAGGGTTAGGGTTAGGGTTCGGGTTAGGGTTAGGGTTAGGGTTAGGTTTCGGGTTAGGGTTAGGGTTAGGGTTACGGTTAGGGTTCGGGTTAGGGTTAGGGTTAGGGTTAGGGTTCGGGTTAGGGTTAGGGTTAGGTTTCAGGATAGGGTTCGTGTTAGGGTTAGTGTTAGGGTTAGGGTTCGGGTTAGGGTTAGGGTTAGGGTTAGGGTTCGGGTTAGGGTTAGGTTTAGGTTTAGGGTTAGGGTTAGGGTTCAGGTTCGGGGTAGGGTTAGGGTTAGGGTTAGGTCATGGTTCGGGTTAGGGTTAGGGTTCAGGTTAGGGTTAGGGTTAGGGTTCGGATTCGAGTTAGGGTTAGGGTTCGTTTAGGGTTCGGGTTAGGGTTACGATTCGGGTAAGGGGTTAGAGTTCGGGTTCGGGGTAGGGTTAGGGTTCGGGTTCCGGTTAAGTTTAGGGTTAGTGTTCGGGTTAGGGTTAGGGTTAGGGTTTGGGTTCGGGTTAGGGTTAGTGTTAGTGTTAGGCTTCGGGTTAGGGTTAGGGTTCGGGTTAGGGTTAGGGTTCGGGTTCGGGTTAGGGTTAGAGTTTGGGTTAGGGTTCGTGTTAGGGTTAGGGTTCGGGTTAGAGTTAGGGTTCGGGTTCGGGTTACTGTTAGGGTTAGGGTTAAGGTTCAGTTTCGGATTAGGGTTAGTGTTAGGGTTAGGGTTAGTGTCAGGGTTCGGGTTAGGGTTAGGGTTAGGGTTAGTGTTCGGGTTAGGGTTAGGGTTAGGGTTAGGGTTAGGGTTCGGGTTAGGGTTAGGTTTAGGGTTCAGGTTAGGTTTCGGGTTAGGGTTAGGGTTAGGGTTAGGTTTTGGGTTAGGGTTAGGGTTAGGGTTAGGGTTCGGGTTAGGGTTAGGTTTAGGTTTAGGTTTAGGGTTAGGGTTAATGTTCGGGGTAGGGTTAGGGTTAAGTTTCGGGTTAGGGTTAGGGTTAGGGTTAGGGTTCGTGTTAGGGTTAGGTTTAGGGTTAGGTTTCGGGTTAGGGTTCGGGTTCGGGTTCGGGTTAGGGTTAGGGTTCGGGTTAGGTTTAGGGTTCGGGTTAGTGTTAGGGTTCGGGTTAGGGTTAGGGTTCGGGTTAGGGTTAGGGTTAGGGTTAGGGTTAGGTTTCGGGTTCGGGTTAGGATTCGGGTTAGGGTTAGGGTTAGTGTTAGGGTTAGGGTTAGGGTTAGGGTTCGGGTTCGGTTTAGGGTTAGTGTTAGGGGTAGGGTTCGGGTTCGGGTTAGGGTTCGGGTTAGTGTTAGGGTTCGGGTTAGGGTTAGGGTTCGGGTTAGGGTTAGGGTTAGGGTTAGGGTTCGTGTTCGAGTTAGTGTTCTGGTTAGGGTTCGGGTTAGGGTTAGGGTTCGGGTCAGGGTTAGGGTTAGGGTTCGGGATAGGGTTAGGGTTAGGGTTAGGGTTCGGATTAGGGTTAGGGGTAGGGTTCGGGTTAGGGTTCGGGTTCGGTTTAGGGTTAGGGTTAGGGTTAGGGTATGTGTTAGGTTTCAGGTTAGGGGTCGGGTTAGGGTTAGTGTTAGGGTTCGGGTTAGGGTTAGGGTTAGGGTTAGGGTTCAGGTTAGGTTTAGAGTTCATGTTAGGCTTAGGGTTAGGGTTTGGGTTAGGTATAGGGTTAGGGTTCGGGTTAGGGTTAGGATTAGGGTTCGGGTTAGGGTTAGGGTTAAGGTTAGGGTTAGGGTATGTGTTAGGGTTCGGGTTCGGTTTAGGGTTAGGGTTCGTGTTAGGTTTAGGGTTAGGGTTCGCCTTAGTGTTAGGGTTCGGGTTAGGGTTAGTGTTAGGGTTCGGGTTAGGGTTAGGGTTAAGGTTAGGGTTAGGGTATGTGTTAGGGTTCGGGTTAGGGGTCGGGTTAGGGTTAGGGTTAGGGTTCGGGTTAGGGTTAGGGTTAGAGTTCATGTTAGGCTTACGGTTAGTGTTCGGTTTAGGTTTAGGGTTAGGGTTCGGTTTAGGGTTAGGGTTAGGGTTAGGGTTAGGGTTCGGGTTAGGGTTCGGGTTAGGGTTAGGTTTAGGGTTTGGGTTAGGGTTAGGATTAGGGTTAGTGTTCGGGTTAGGGTTCGGGTTAGGGTTAGGGTTAGGATTCGGGTTAGGGTTAGGGTTAGGGTTCGGGTTAGGGCTAGGGTTCGGGTTAGGGTTAGGTTTAGGCATCGGGTTAGGGTTAGGGTTAGGGTTCGGGTTAGGGTTAGGGTTCGGTTTAGGGTTAGGGTTAGGGTTCGGGTTAGGGTTAGGGTTAGGGTTCGGGTTCGGGTGAGGGTTCGGATTGGGGTTAGGGTTCGGGTTAGGGTTAGGGTTAGGGTTCGGGTTAGGGTCAGTGTTCGGGTTCGGATTCAGGTTAGGGTTAGGGTTCGGGTTAGATTTAGGGTTCGTGTTAGTGTTAGGATTAGGGTTCGGGTTAGGGTTAGGGTTAGGGTTCGGGTTAGGGTTAGGGTTAGGGTGAGGGTTCGAGTTAGGGTTAGGGTTAGAGTTAGGGGTTAGGGTTAGTGTTCGGGTTAGGGTTATGGTTAGGGTTAGGGTTCGGGTTAGGGTTAGGGTTAGGGTTCGGGTTAGGGTTCGGGTTAGGGTTAGGGTTAGTGTTCGGGTTAGGGTTAGGGTTAGGGTTCGGGTTATGGATCGGGTTAGGGTTCGGTTTAGGGTTCGGTTTAGGGTTATGGTTCGGGTTAGGGTTCGGGTTAGGGTTCGGGTAAGGGTTGGTGTTAGGGTTAGGGTTAGTGTTATGGTTCGGGTTAGGGTTAAGGTTAGGGTTAGTGTTCGGTTCGGGTTAGGGTTAGGGTTCGGGTTAGGTTTCGGAATAGGGTTAGGGTTAGGGTTCGTGTTAGGGTTCGGGTTAGGGTTCGGGTTAGGGTTCGGGTTAGGGTTAGGGTTAGGGTTAGTGTTCGAGTTCAGATTAGGGTTAGGTTTAGGGTTCGGGTTAGGGTTTGGTTTAGGGTTAGGGTTAGGGGTAGGGTTCGGGTTAGGGTTTTGGTTAGGGTTAGTGTTAGGGTTCGGGTTAGGGTTCGGGTTAGGGTTAGGGTTCGGGTTAGGTTTCGGAATAGGGTTAGGGTTAGGGTTCGGGTTAGGGTTCGGGTTAGGGTTCGGGTTAGGGTTCGGGTTAGGGTTCGGGTTAGGGTTAGGTTTAGGGTTAGTGTTCGAGTTCGGATTAGGGTTAGGGTTAGGGTTCGGGTTAGGGTTTGGTTTAGGGTTAGGTTTAGGGGTAGGGTTCGGGTTAGGGTTTTGGTTAGGGTTAGTGTTAGGGTTCGGGTTAGGGTTCGGGTTAGGGTTAGGGTTAGGGTTAGGGTTCGGGTTAGGGTTAAGGTTCGGGTTAGGGTTAGGGTTAGGGTTAGGGTTCGGATTAGAGTTAGGGGTAGGGTTCGGGTTAGGGTTCGGGTTCGGATTAGGGTTCGGGTTAGGGTTCGGGTTAGGGTTAGGTTTAGGGTTAGGGTTCGGGTTCGGGTTAGGGTTAGGTTTAGGGTTTGGGTTAGGGTTAGGGTTCGGGTTAGGGTTCGGGTTAGGGTTCAGGTTAGGGTTAGGGTTTGGGTTAGGGTTAGGGTTCGGGTTAGGGTTAGGGTTCCGTTTAGGGTTAGTGTTAGGGTTCAGGTTCAGGTTAGGGTTAGGGTTCGGGTTAGTGTTAGGGTTCGGGTTAGGGTTAGGGTTTGGGTTAGGGTTAGGGTTCGGGTTCGGGTTATTGTTAGGGTTCGGGTTCGGGTTAGGGATAGGGTTCGGGTTCGGGTTAGGGTTCGGGTTAGGGTTAGGGTTAGGGTTCGGGTTCGGGTTCGGGGTTATGGTTAGGGTTAGGGTTCGGGTTAGGGTTCGGGTTAGGGTGAGGATTCGGGTAAGGGGTTAGGGTTCGGGTTCGTGTTAGGGTTAGGGTTAGGGTTAGGGTTTCGGTTAGGGTTAGGGTTAGGGTTCGGGTTCGGGTTAGGGTTAGCGTTAGGGTTAGGGTTCAGGTTAGGGTTAGGGTTAGGGTTCGGTTTAGGGTTCGGGTTAGGCTTAGGGTTACGGTTAGGTTTAGGGTTAGCGTAAGGTTTCGGGTTAGTGTTAGGTTTAGGGTTAGGGTTCGGGTTAGGTTTAGGGTTCGGTTTAGGGTTAGGGTTAGGTTTCGGGTTCGGGTTAGGGTTAGGGTTCGGGTTCGTGTTAGGGTTAGTGTTCGGGTTAGGGTTCGGGTTATGGTTAGGGTTAGGGTAGGGTTCGGGTTCGGGGTTAGAGTTAGGGTTAGGGTTCGGGTTCGGGTTCGGGTTAGGGTTAGGATTCGGGTAAGGGTTTAGAGTTCGGGTTCGCGTTAGGGTTAGGGTTAGGGTTCCGGTTAAGGTTAGGGTTAGGGTTCGGGTTAGGGTTAGGGTTAGGGTTAGGGTTCGGTTTAGTGTTAGGGTTCGTGTTACGGTTCGGGTTAGGGTTAGGGTTAGGGTTCTGGTTAGGGTTAGGGTTCGGGTTAGGGTTAGGGTTAGGGTTAGGGTTAGGGTTCGGATTAGGGTTCGGGGTAAGGTTCGGGTTAGGGTTCGGGTTCGACTTAGGGTTAGGGTTAGGGTTAAGTTTCGGGTTTGGGTTAGGGTTAGGTTTAGGGTTAGGGTTAGGGGTTAGGGTTAGGGTTACCGTTCGGGTTAGTGTTAGGGTTAGGGTTAGGGTTAGGGTTCGGGTTGGGGTTATGGTTAGGGTTCGGGTTAGGTTTAGGGTTAGGGTTAGGGTTAGGGTTCGGGTTAGTGTTAGGTTTAGGGTTCAGGATAGGGTTCGTGTTAGGGTTAGGGGTAGGGTTAGGTTTCGGGTTAGGGTTAGGGTTAGGGTTAGGGTTCGGGTTCGGGTTAGGGTTAGGGTTAGGGTTCGGGTTAGGTTTAGGGTTAGGTTTAGTGTTAGGGTTAAGGTTCGGGGTAGGGTTAGGGTTAAGGTTTGGGTTAGGGTTAGGGTTAGGTTTAGGGTTAGGGTTCGCGTTAGGGTTCGGTTTAGGTGTCGGGTTATGGTTAGGGTTAGGGTTCGGGTTAGGGTTAGGGTTAGCTCAGGGTTCAGGTTAGGGTTAGGGTTCGGGTTAGGGTTAGGGTTAAGATTCAGGTTCGGGTTAGGGTTAGGATTCAGGTAAGGGGTTAGTGTTCGGGTTCGGTTTAGGGTTAGGGTAGGGTTCGGGTTAGGGTTAGGGTTCAGGTTAGTGTTCGGGTTAGGTTTCGGGTTAGGGTTAGGGTTTAGGTTAGGTTTAGGGTTCGGGTTAGGGTTAGGGTTCCGGTTAGGGTTAGGGTTAGCGTTCGGGTTCGGGTTAGGTTTAGGGTTCGGGTTAGGGTTAGGGTTAGGGTTAGGATTAGGGTTAGGGTTCGGGTTCGCGTTAGGTTTCGGGTTAGGGTTAGGGTTAGTGTTAGGGTTAGGGTTAGGGTTAGGGTTCGGGTTCGGATTAGGGTTAATGTTAGGGTTAGGGTTGGGTTCGGATTAGGGTTCGGGTTCGGGTTAGGGTTAGGGTTCGGGTTCGGGTTAGGGTTAGTGTTAGGGTTAGGGTTCGGGTTAGGATTAGGTTTCGGGTTAGGGGTAGGGTTCGGGTTCGGTTTAGGGTCAGGGTTCGGGTTAGGGTTCGGGTTAGGGTTAGGGTTCGGGTTAGGGTTAGGGTTCGTGTTAGGGTTAGGGTTAGGTTTAGGAGGTAGTTTTAGTGTTAGGGTTCGGGTTAGGGTTAGGTTTAGGGTTAGGGTTAGGGGTTAGGGTTCGGGTTAGTGTTAGGGTTAGGGTTAGGGTTAGTGTTAGGGTTAGGGTTCGGGTTCGGTATAGGTTTTGGTTTAGGGTTAAGGTTAGGGTTAGGGTTCGGATTAGGGTTAGGGGTAGGGTTCGGGTTAGGTTTGGGTTCGGGTTAAGGTTAGGGTTAGGGTTAGGGTTCGGGTTAGGGTTAGGTTTAGAGTTAGGGGTTAGGGTTAGGGTTTGGGTTCGGGTTAGGGTTAGGGTTAAGGTTAGGGTTAGTGTTCGGGTTAGGGTTATGGTTAGGGTTCAGGTTAGGTTTAGGGTTAGTGTTTTGGTTAGGGTTAGGGTTCGTGTTAGGGTTAGGGTTAGGGTTAGGTTTCGGGTTAGGGTTAGGGTTCGGGTTAGGGTTCGGGTTAGGGTTAGGGTTAGGGTTAGGGTTCGGGTTAGAGTTAGGGTTAGGGTTAGGGTTCGGTTTAGGGTTAGGTTTAGGGTTAGGGTTAGGGTCAGGGTTCGGGTTAGGGTTAGGGTTAAGTTTCGGGTTAGGGTTAGGGTTAGGGTTAGGGTTCGCGTTAGGGTTCGGGTTAGCAGTCGGGTAAGGGTTAGAGTTAGGGTTCGGGTAGGGTTAGGGTTAGGGTTAGGGTTCAGGTTAGGTTTAGGGTTCGGGTTAGTGTTAGGGTTAGGGTTCGGGATCGGGTTAGGGTTAGGGTTCGGGTTCGGGTTAGGGTTCGGGTTAGGGTTAGGTTTAGTGTTCGGGTTAGGGTTCGGGTTAGGGTTAGGGTTAGGGTTAGGGTTAGGGTTCGGGTTAGGGTTAAGGTTCGGGTTAGGTTTAGGGTTAGGGTTAGGGTTAGGGTTCGGATTAGAGTTAGGGGTAGGGTTCGGGTTAGGGTTCGGGTTAGGGTTAGGGTTAGGGTTCGGGTTCGGGTTAGGGTTAGGGTTAGGGTTCGGGTTAGGGTTAGGGTTCGGGTTCGGGTTCGGGTTAGGGTTCGGGTTAGGGTTAGGTTTGGGTTAGGGTTAGGGTTCGGGTTAGGGTTAGGGTTCCGGTTAGGGTTAGTGTTAGGGTTCGGCTTCAGGTTAGGGTTAGGGTTCGGGTTAGTGTTAGGGTTCGGGTTAGGGTTAGGGTTTGGGTTAGGGTTAGGGTTCGGGTTAGGGTTAGGGTTCGGGTTCGGGTTAGGGTTCGGGATAGGGTTAGGGTTAGTGTTAGGGTTAGGGTTAGGGTTAGGGTTAGGGTTAGGGTTCGCGTTAGGGTTCGGGATAGGTGTCGGGTTAGGGTTAGGGTTAGGGTTAGGGTTCGGATTAGGGTTAGGGTTAGGGTTAGGGTTCGTGTTAGGGTTAGGGTTCGGGTTAGGGTTAGGGTTAGGGTTCGGGTTCGGGTTAGGGTTAGGGTTCGGGTTCGGGTTAGGGTTCGGGTTAGGGGTTAGGGTTAGTGTTCGGGTTAGGGTTATGGTTAGGGTTAGGGTTCGGGTTAGGGTTAGGGTTAGGGTTCGGGTTAGGGTTCGGGTTAGGGTTAGGGTTAGTGTTCGGGTTAGGGTTAGGGTTAGGGTTCGGGTTATGGATCGGGTTAGGGTTCGGTTTAGGGTTCGGTTTAGGGTTATGGTTCGGGTTAGGGTTCGGGTTAGGGTTCGGGTAAGGGTTGGGGTTAGGGTTAGGGTTAGTGTTATGGTTCGGGTTAGGGTTAAGGTTAGGGTTAGTGTTCGGGTTCGGGTTAGGGTTAGGGTTCGGTTTAGGTTTCGGAATAGGGTTAGGGTTAGGGTTCGTGTTAGGGTTCGGGTTAGGGTTCGGGTTATGGTTCGGGTTAGGGTTCGGGTTAGGGTTAGGGTTAGGGTTAGTGTTCGAGTTCGGATTAGGGTTAGGTTTAGGGTTCGGGTTAGGGTTTGGTTTAGGGTTAGGGTTAGGGGTAGGGTTCGGGTTAGGGTTTTGGTTAGGGTTAGTGTTAGGGTTCGGGTTAGGGTTCGGGTTAGGGTTAGGGTTCGGGTTAGGTTTCGGAATAGGGTTAGGGTTAGGGTTCGGGTTAGGGTTCGGGTTAGGGTTCGGGTTAGGGTTCGGGTTAGGGTTCGGGTTAGGGTTAGGTTTAGGGTTAGTGTTCGAGTTCGGATTAGGGTTAGGGTTAGGGTTCGGGTTAGGGTTTGGTTTAGGGTTAGGTTTAGGGGTAGGGTTCGGGTTAGGGTTTTGGTTAGGGTTAGTGTTAGGGTTCGGGTTAGGGTTCGGGTTAGGGTTAGGGTTAGGGTTAGGGTTAGGGTTCGGGTTAGGGTTAAGGTTCGGGTTAGGGTTAGGGTTAGGGTTAGGGTTAGGGTTCGGATTAGAGTTAGGGGTAGGGTTCGGGTTAGGGTTCGGGTTCGGATTAGGGTTCGGGTTAGGGTTCGGGTTAGGGTTAGGGTTAGGTTTAGGGTTAGGGTTCGGGTTCGGGTTAGGGTTAGGTTTAGGGTTCGGGTTAGGGTTAGGGTTCGGGTTAGGGTTCGGGTTAAGGTTCAGGTTAGGGTTAGGGTTTGGGTTAGGGTTAGGGTTCGGGTTAGGGTTAGGGTTCCGTTTAGGGTTAGTGTTAGGGTTCAGGTTCAGGTTAGGGTTAGGGTTCGGGTTAGTGTTAGGGTTCGGGTTAGGGTTAGGGTTTGGGTTAGGGTTAGGGTTCGGGTTCGGGTTATTGTTAGGGTTCGGGTTCGGGTTAGGGATAGGGTTCCGGTTCGGGTTAGGGTTCGGGTTAGGGTTAGGGTTAGGGTTCGGGTTCGGGTTCGGGGTTATGGTTAGGGTTAGGGTTCGGGTTAGGGTTCGGGTTAGGGTGAGGATTCGGGTAAGGGGTTAGGGTTCGGGTTCGTGTTAGGGTTAGGGTTAGGGTTAGGGTTTCGGTTAGGGTTAGGGTTAGGGTTCGGGTTCGGGTTAGGGTTAGCGTTAGGGTTAGTGTTCAGGTTAGGGTTAGGGTTAGGGTTCGGTTTAGGGTTCGGGTTAGGCTTAGGGTTACGGTTAGGTTTAGGGTTAGCGTAAGGTTTCGGGTTAGTGTTAGGTTTAGGGTGAGGGTTCGGGTTAGGTTTAGGGTTCGGTTTAGGGTTAGGGTTAGGTTTCGGGTTCGGTTAGGGTTAGGGTTCGGGTTCGTGTTAGGGTTAGTGTTCGGGTTAGGGTTCGGGTTATGGTTAGGGTTAGGGTAGGGTTCGGGTTCGGGGTTAGAGTTAGGGTTAGGGTTCGGGTTCGGGTTCGGGTTAGGGTTAGGATTCGGGTAAGGGTTTAGAGTTCGGGTTCGCGTTAGGGTTAGGGTTAGGGTTCCGGTTAAGGTTAGGGTTAGGGTTCGGGTTAGGGTTAGGGTTAGGGTTAGGGTTCGGTTTAGTGTTAGGGTTCGTGTTAGGGTTCGGGTTAGGGTTAGGGTTAGGGTTCTGGTTAGGGTTAGGGTTCGGGTTAGGGTTAGGGTTAGGGTTAGGGTTCGGATTAGGGTTCGGGGTAAGGTTCGGGTTAGGGTTCGGGTTCGAGTTAGGGTTAGGGTTAGGGTTAAGGTTCGGGTTTGGGTTAGGGTTAGGTTTAGGGTTAGGGTTAGGGGTTAGGGTTAGGGTTACCGTTCGGGTTAGTGTTAGGGTTAGGGTTAGGGTTAGGGTTCGGGTTAGGGTTATGGTTAGGGTTCGGGTTAGGTTTAGGGTTAGGGTTAGTGTTAGGGTTCGGGTTAGGGTTAGGGTTAGGGTTAGGGTTCGGGTTAGTGTTAGGTTTAGGGTTCAGGATAGGGTTCGTGTTAGGGTTAGGGGTAGGGTTAGGTTTCGGGTTAGGGTTAGGGTTAGGGTTAGGGTTCGGGTTAGGTTTAGGGTTAGGGTTAGGGTTAGGGTTCGGGTTAGTTTAGGGTTAGGGTTAGGGTTCGGGTTAGGTTTAGGGTTAGTGTTCAGATTAGGGTTCTTGTTAGGGTTAGGGTTAGGGTTAGGGTTCGGGTTCGGGTTAGGGTTAGGGTTAGGGTTCGGGTTAGGTTTAGGGTTAGGTTTAGTGTTAGGGTTAAGGTTCGGGGTAGGGTTAGGGTTAAGGTTTGGGTTAGGGTTAGGGTTAGGTTTAGGGTTAGGGTTCGCGTTAGGGTTCGGTTTAGGTGTCGGGTTATGGTTAGGGTTAGGGTTCGGGTTAGGGTTAGGGTTAGCTCAGGGTTCAGGTTAGGGTTAGGGTTCGGGTTAGGGTTAGGGTTAAGATTCAGGTTCGGGTTAGGGTTAGGATTCAGGTAAGGGGTTAGTGTTCGGGTTCGGTTTAGGGTTAGGGTAGGGTTCGGGTTAGGGTTAGGGTTCGGGTTAGTGTTCGGGTTAGGTTTCGGGTTAGGGTTAGGGTTTAGGTTAGGTTTAGGGTTCGGGTTAGGGTTAGGGTTCCGGTTAGGGTTAGGGTTAGCGTTCGGGTTCGGGTTAGGTTTAGGGTTCGGGTTAGGGTTAGGGTTAGGATTAGGGTTAGGTTTCGGGTTCGCGTTAGGTTTCGGGTTAGGGTTAGGGTTAGTGTTAGGGTTAGGGTTAGGGTTAGGGTTAGGGTTCGGGTTCGGATTAGGGTTAGTGTTAGGGTTAGGGTTGGGTTCGGATTAGGGTTCGGGTTCGGGTTAGGGTTAGGGTTCGGGTTCGGGTTAGGGTTAGTGTTAGGGTTAGGGTTCGGGTTAGGATTAGGTTTCGGGTTAGGGGTAGGGTTCGGGTTCGGTTTAGGGTCAGGGTTCGGGTTAGGGTTCGGGTTAGGGTTAGGGTTCGGGTTAGGGTTAGGGTTCGTGTTAGGGTTAGGGTTAGGTTTAGGAGGTAGTTTTAGTGTTAGGGTTCGGGTTAGGGTTAGGTTTAGGGTTAGGGTTAGGGGTTAGGGTTCGGGTTAGTGTTAGGGTTAGGGTTAGGGTTAGTGTTAGGGTTAGGGTTCGGGTTCGGTATAGGTTTTGGTTTAGGGTTAAGGTTAGGGTTAGGGTTCGGATTAGGGTTAGGGGTAGGGTTCGGGTTAGGTTTGGGTTCGGGTTAAGGTTAGGGTTAGGGTTAGGGTTCGGGTTAGGGTTAGGTTTAGGGTTAGGGGTTAGGGTTAGGGTTTGGGTTCGGGTTAGGGTTAGGGTTAAGGTTAGGGTTAGTGTTCGGGTTAGGGTTATGGTTAGGGTTCAGGTTAGGGTTAGGGTTAGTGTTTTGGTTAGGGTTAGGGTTCGTGTTAGGGTTAGGGTTAGGGTTAGGTTTCGGGTTAGGGTTAGGGTTCGGGTTAGGGTTCGGGTTAGGGTTAGGGTTAGGGTTAGGGTTCGGGTTAGAGTTAGGGTTAGGGTTAGGGTTCGGTTTAGGGTTAGGGTTAGGGTTAGGGTTAGGGTCAGGGTTCGGGTTAGGGTTAGGGTTAAGTTTCGGGTTAGGGTTAGGTTTAGGGTTAGGGTTCGCGTTAGGGTTCGGGTTAGCAGTCGGGTAAGGGTTAGAGTTAGGGTTCGGGTTAGGGTTAGGGTTAGGGTTAGGGTTCAGGTTAGGTTTAGGGTTCGGGTTAGTGTTAGGGTTAGGGTTCGGGATCGGGTTAGGGTTAGGGTTCGGGTTCGGGTTAGTTCGGGTTCGGGGTTAGGTTTAGGGTTAGGGTTCGGGTTCGGGTTAGGGTTAGGTTTCGGGTTAGGGTTAAGGTTCGGGTTAGGTTTAGGGTTAGGGTTAGGGTTAGGGTTCGGATTAGAGTTAGGGGTAGGGTTCGGGTTAGGGTTCGGGTTAGGGTTAGGGTTAGGGTTCGGGTTCGGGTTAGGGTTAGGGTTAGGGTTCGGGTTAGGGTTAGGGTTCGGGTTCGGGTTCGGGTTAGGGTTCGGGTTATGGTTAGGGTTTGGGTTAGGGTTAGGGTTCGGGTTAGGGTTAGGGTTCCGTTTAGGGTTAGTGTTAGGGTTCGGGTTCAGGTTAGGGTTAGGGTTCGGGTTAGTGTTAGGGTTCGGGTTAGGGTTAGGGTTTGGGTTAGGGTTAGGGTTCGGGTTAGGGTTAGGGTTCGGGTTCGGGTTAGGGTTCGGGATAGGGTTAGGGTTAGTGTTAGGGTTAGGGTTAGGGTTAGGGTTAGGGTTAGGGTTAGGGTTCGCGTTAGGGTTCGGGATAGGTGTCGGGTTAGGGTTAGGGTTAGGGTTAGGGTTAGGGTTCGGATTAGGGTTAGGGTTAGGGTTAGGGTTCGTGTTAGGGTTAGGGTTCGGGTTAGGGTTAGGGTTAGGGTTCAGGTTCGGGTTAGGGTTAGGGTTCGGGTTCGGGTTAGGGTTCGGGTTAGGGTTAGGGTTAGGGTAAGTGTTCGGTTTCGGGTTTAGGGTTAGGGTTAGGGTTCGGGTTAGGGTTCGGGTTAGGGTTAGGATTCGGGTAAGGGGTAAGGGTTCGGGTTCGGGTTCGGGTTAGGGTTAGGGTTAGGGTTCGGGTTCGTGTTAGGGTTAGTGTTCGGGTTAGGGTTCGGGTTATGGTTAGTGTTAGGGTAGGGTTCGGGTTCGGTGTTAGGGTTAGGGTTCGGGTTAGGGTTTGGGTTAGGGTTAGGATTCGGGTAAGGGGTTAGAGTTCGGGTTCGGGTTAGGGTTAGGGTTAGGTTTAGGGTTAAGGTTAGGGTTCGTATTAGGGTTAGGGTTAGGGTTAGGGTTCGGTTTAGGGTTAGGGTTCGTGTTAGGGTTCGGGTTAGGGTTAGGGTTAGGGTTCTGTTTAGGGTTCGGGTTATGGTTAGGGTTAGGGTAGGGTTCGGGTTCGGGGTTAGGTTTAGGGTTAGGGTTCGGGTTCGGGTTAGGGTTAGGGTTCGGGTTCGTGTTAGGGTTAGTGTTCGGGTTAGGGTTCGGGTTATGGTTAGGGTTAGGGTAGGGTTCGGGTTCGGAGTTAGGGTTAGGGTTAGGGTTCGGGATAGGGTTCGGGTTAGGGTTAGGATTCGGGTAAGGGGTTAGAGTTCGGGTTCGGGTTAGGGTTAGGGTTAGGGTTCCGGTTAAGGTTAGGGTTAGGGTTCGGGTTAGGGTTAGGGTTAGGATTAGGGTTCGGTTTAGGGTTAGGGTTCGTGTTAGGTTTCGGGTTAGGGTTAGGGTTAGGGTTAGGGTTCTGGTTATGGTTAGGGTTCGGGTTAGGGTTAGTGTTAGAGTTAGGGTTAGGGTTAGGGTTAGGGTTCGGATTAGGGTTAGGGGTAGGATTCGGGTTAGGGTTCGGGTTCGAGTTAGTGTTAGGGTTAGGGTTAGGGTTAGGGTTAGGGTTAGGGTTCGGGTTAGGGTTAAGGTTAGGTTTACGGTTAGGGTTCGGGTTAGGTTTAGGGTTAGGGTTAGGGTTCGGGTTAGGGTTAGGGTTAGGGTTCATGATAGGGTTCGAGTTAGGGTTAGGGTTAGGGGTAGGGTTCGGGTTAGGGTTAGGGTTAGGGTTAGGGTTCGGGTTAGGGTTAGGGTTAGTGTTACGGTTAGGGTTCGGGTTAGGGTTAGGGTTAAGGTTCGGTTTCGGGTTAGGGTTAGAGTTTGGGTTAGGGTTCGGGTTAGGGTTAGGGTTAGGGTTTGGGTTCGGGTTAGGGTTAGTGTTAGTGTTAGGGTTCGGGTTAGGGTTAGGGTTCGGGTTTGGGTTAGGGTTCGGGTTCGGGTTAGGGTTAGAGTTTGGGTTAGGGTTCGGGTTAGGGTTAGGGTTCGGGTTAGGTTTAGGGTTCGGGTTAGGGTTAGTGTTAGGGTTAGGGTTCGGGTTAGAGTTAGGGTTCGGGTCGGGTTACTGTTAGGGTTAGGGTTAGGGTTCAGTTTCGGATTAGGTTTAGTGTTAGGGTTAGGGTTAGTGTCAGGGTTCGGGTTAGGGTTAGGGTTAGGGTTAGTGTTCGGGTTAGGGTTAGGGTTAGGGTTAGGGTTAGGGTTAGGGTTCGGGTTAGGTTTAGGTTTAGGGTTCAGGTTAGGGTTCGGGTTAGGGTTAGGTTTAGGGTTAGGTTTTGGGTTAGGGTTAGGGTTAGGGTTAGGGTTCGGGTTAGGGTTAGGTTTAGGTTTAGGTTTAGGGTTAGGGTTAATGTTCGGGGTAGGGTTAGGGTTAAGTTTCGGGTTAGGGTTAGGGTTAGGGTTAGGGTTCGTGTTAGGGTTAGGGTTAGGGTTAGGGGTTAGGGTTAGGGTTTGGGTTCGGGTTAGGGTTAGGGTTACGGTTAGGGTTAGTGTTCGGGTTAGGGTTATGGTTAGGGTTCAGGTTACGGTTAGGGTTACTGTTATGGTTAGGGTTAGGGTTCGTGTTAGGTTTAGGGTTAGGGTTAGGTTTCGGGTTAGGGTTAGGGTTCGGGTTAGGGTTCGGGTTAGGGTTAGGGTTAGGGTTAGGGTTCTGGTTAGAGTTAGGGTTAGGGTTAGGGTTCGGTTTAGGGTTAGGGTTAGGGTTAGGTTTAGGGTCAGGGTTCGGGTTAGGGTTAGGGTTAAGTTTCGGGTTAGGGTTAGGGTTAGGGTTAGGGTTCGCGTTAGGGTTCGGGTTAGCGGTCGGGTAAGGGTTAGAGTTAGGGTTCGGGTTAGGGTTAGGGTTAGGGTTAGGGTTCAGGTTAGGTTTAGGGTTCGGGTTAGTGTTAGGGTTAGGGTTCGGGTTTGGGTTAGGGTTAGGGTTCGGGTTCGGGTTAGGGTTCGGGTTAGGGTTAGGTTTAGTGTTCGGGTTAGGGTTCGGGTTAGGGTTAGGGTTAGGGTTAGGGTTAGGGTTCGGGTTAGGGTTAAGGTTCGGGTTAGGTTTAGGGTTAGGGTTAGGGTTAGGGTTCGGATTAGAGTTAGGGTTGGGTTCGGGTTAGGGTTCGGGTTAGGGTTAGGGTTAGGGTTCGGGTTCGAGTTAGGGTTAGGTTGAGGGTTCGGGTTAGGGTTAGGGTTCGGGTTCGGGTTAGGGTTCGGGTTAGGGTTAGTGTTTGGGTTAGGGTTAGGGTTCGGGTTAGGGTTAGGGTTCCGGTTAGGGTTAGTGTTAGGGTTCGGGTTCAGGTTAGGGTTAGGGTTCGGGTTAGTGTTAGGGTTCGGGTTAGGGTTAGGGTTTGGGTTAGGGTTAGGGTTCGGGTTAGGGTTAGGGTTCGGGTTCGAGTTAGGGTTCGGGTTAGGGTTAGGGTTAGTGTTAGGGTTAGGGTTAGGGTTAGGGTTAGGGTTAGGGTTCACGTTAGGGTTCGGGATAGGTGTCGGGTTAGGTTAGGGTTAGTGTTCGGGTTAGGGTTAGGGTTAGGGTTAGGGTTCGTGTTAGGGCTAGGGTTCGGGTTAGGGTTAGGGTTAGGGTTCGGGTTCGGGTTAGGGTTAGGGTTCGGGTTCGGGTTAGGGTTAGGGTTCGTGTTCGGGTTAGGGTTCGGGATAGGGTTAGGGTTAGTGTTAGGGTTAGGGTTAGGGTTAGGGTTAGGGTTAGGGTTCGCGTTAGGGTTCGGGATAGGTGTCGGGTTAGGGTTAGGGTTAGGGTTAGGGTTCGGGTTAGGGTTAGGGTTAGGGTTAGGGTTCGTGTTAGGGTTAGGGTTCGGGTTAGGGTTAGGGTTAGGGTTCGGGTTCGGGTTAGGGTTAGGGTTCGGGTTCGGGTTAGGGTTCGGGTTAGGGTTAGGGTTAGGGTAAGGGTTCGGTTTCGGGGTTAGGGTTAGGGTTAGGGTTCGGGTTAGGGTTCGGGTTAGGGTTAGGATTCGGGTAAGGGGTAAGGGTTCGGGTTCGGGTTCGGGTTAGGGTTAGGGTTCGGGTTCGTGTTAGGGTTAGTGTTCGGGTTAGGGTTCGGTTTATGGTTAGTGTTAGGGTAGGGTTCGGGTTCGGGGTTAGGGTTAGGGTTCGGGTTAGGGTTTGGGTTAGGGTTAGGATTCGGGTAAGGGGTTAGAGTTCGGGTTCGGGTTAGGGTTAGGGTTAGTTTTAGGGTTAAGGTTAGGGTTCGTATTAGGGTTAGGGTTAGGGTTAGGGTTCGGTTTAGGGTTAGGGTTCGTGTTAGGGTTCGGGTTAGGGTTAGGGTTAGGGTTCTGTTTAGGGTTCGGGTTATGGTTAGGGTTAAGGTAGGGTTCGGGTTCGGGGTTAGGTTTAGGGTTAGGGTTCGGGTTCGGGTTAGGGTTAGGGTTCGGGTTCGTGTTAGGGTTAGTGTTCGGGTTAGGGTTCGGGTTATGGTTAGGGTTAGGGTAGGGTTCGGGTTCGGAGTTAGGGTTAGGGTTAGGGTTCGGGATAGGGTTCGGGTTAGGGTTAGGATTCGGGTAAGGGGTTAGAGTTCGGGTTCGGGTTAGGGTTAGGGTTAGGGTTCCGGTTAAGGTTAGGGTTAGGGTTCGGGTTAGGGTTAGGGTTAGGGTTAGGGTTCGGTTTAGGGTTAGGGTTCGTGTTAGGTTTCGGGTTAGGGTTAGGGTTAGGGTTAGGGTTCTGGTTATGGTTAGGGTTCGGGTTAGGGTTAGTGTTAGAGTTAGGGTTAGGGTTAGGGTTAGGGTTCGGATTAGGGTTAGGGGTAGGATTCGGGTTAGGGTTCGGGTTCGAGTTAGTGTTAGGGTTAGGGTTAGGGTTAGGGTTCAGGTTCGGGTTAGGGTTCTGGTTAGGGTTAGGGTTAGTGTTAGGGTTAGGGTTAGGGTTAGGGTTAGGGTTAGGGTTAGGGTTCGCGTTAGGGTTCGGGATAGGTGTCGGGTTAGGGTTAGGGTTAGGGTTCGGGTTAGGGTTAGGGTTAGGGTTAGGGTTCGTGTTAGGGCTAGGGTTCGGGTTAGGGTTAGGGTTAGGGTTCGGGTTCGGGTTAGGATTAGGGTTCGGGTTCGGGTTAGGGTTCTGGTTAGGGTTCGGTTTAGGGATCAGTTAGCGTTCGGGTTAGGTTTAGGGTTAGGGTTCGGATTCGGGTTCGGTTTCGGGTTCGGGTTAGGGTTCGGGTTAGGGTTCGGGTTAGGTTTAGGGTTCGGGTTAGGGTTAGGTTTAGGGTTCGGGTTAGGGTTCGGGTTCGGGTTAGAGTTAGGGTTAGGGTTAGGGTTCGGGTTAGGTTTCGGGTTCGGGTTAGGGTTAGGGCTAGGGTTCGGGTTCGGGTTAGGGTTAGGTTTAGGGTTCGTGTTCGGGTTCGGGTTAGGGGTAGGTTTCGGTTTCGGGTTAGGGTTAGGGTTCGGGTTCGGGTTAGGGTTCGGGTTCGGGTTAAGGTTAGGGGTTAGGGTTCAGGTTAGGGTTAGGTTTAGGGTTCGGTTTAGGGTTAGGTTTAGGGTGAGGGTTAGGGTTCGGGTTCGGGTTAGGGTTAGGGTTAGGTTTCGGGATAGGGTTAGGTTTAGGGTTCGGGTTAAGGGTTAGGGTTCGCGTTCGGGTTAGGGTTCGGGTTCGGGTTAGGGTTCGGGTTAGGTTTAGGGTTCAGGTTAAGTAGGGTTAGGGTTCAGGTGAGGGTTAGGGTTCGGGTTAGGGTTCGAGTTAGGGTTCAGGTTAGGGTTAGGGTTAGGGTTCGGGTTCAGATTAGGGTTCGGGTTAGG
Source organism: Urocyon cinereoargenteus (assembly GCA_032313775.1). Lineage (NCBI taxonomy): Eukaryota > Metazoa > Chordata > Mammalia > Carnivora > Canidae > Urocyon > Urocyon cinereoargenteus. The sequence goes on from JAVLSZ010000067.1 coordinate 936,925, forward strand.
GTTAGGGTTAGGGTTCGGGTTAGGGTTAGGGGTAGGATTCGGGTTAGGGTTCGGGTTCGAGTTAGTGTTAGGGTTAGGGTTAGGGTTAGGGTTAGGGTTCGGGTTCGGGTTAGGGTTCGGGTTAGGGTTAGGGTTAGTGTTAGGGTTAGGGTTAGGGTTAGGGTTAGGGTTAGGGTTCGCGTTAGGGTTCGGGATAGGTGTCGGGTTAGGGTTAGGGTTAGGGTTCGGGTTAGGGTTAGGGTTAGGGTTAGGGTTCGTGTTAGGGCTAGGGTTCGGGTTAGGGTTAGGGTTAGGGTTCGGGTTCGGGTTAGGGTTAGGGTTCGGGTTCGGGTTAGGGTTCTGGTTAGGGTTCGGTTTAGGGTTCGGTTAGCGTTCGGGTTAGGTTTAGGGTTAGGGTTCGGATTCGGGTTCGGTTTCGGGTTCGGGTTAGGGTTCGGGTTAGGGTTCGGGTTAGGTTTAGGGTTCGGGTTAGGGTTAGGTTTAGGGTTCGGGTTAGGGTTCGGGTTCGGGTTAGAGTTAGGGTTAGGGTTAGGTTTCGGGTTAGGTTTCGGGTTCGGGTTAGGGTTAGGGCTAGGGTTCGGGTTCGGGTTAGGGTTAGGTTTAGGGTTCGTGTTCGGGTTCGGGTTAGGGGTAGGTTTCGGTTTCGGGTTAGGGTTAGGGTTCGGGTTCGGGTTAGGGTTCGGGTTCGGGTTAAGGTTAGGGGTTAGGGTTCAGGTTAGGGTTAGGGTTAGGGTTCGGTTTAGGGTTAGGTTTAGGGTGAGGGTTAGGGTTCGGGTTAGGGTTAGGGTTAGGGTTAGGTTTCGGGATAGGGTTAGGTTTAGGGTTCGGGTTAAGGTTTAGGGTTCGCGTTCGGGTTAGGGTTCGGGTTCGGGTTAGGGTTCGGGTTAGGTTTAGGGTTCAGGTTAAGTAGGGTTAGGGTTCAGGTTAGGGTTAGGGTTCGGGTTAGGGTTCGGGTTAGGGTTCAGGTTAGGGTTAGGTTTAGGGTTAGGGTTCGGGTTCAGGTTAGGGTTCGGGTTAGGGTTAGGGTTAGGGTTCGGGTTAGGGTTAGGGTTCGGGTTCGGGTTAGGGTTAGGGTACAGTTTAGGTTTAGGGTTAGGGTTCGGGTTCAGGTTCGGGTTAGGGTTAGGGTTCGGGTTAGGGTTCGGGTTAGGGGTAGGTATCGGTTTCGGGTTAGGGTTAGGGTTAGGGTTCTGGTTATGGTTAGGGTTCGGGTTAGGGTTAGTGTTAGATTTAGGGTTAGGGTTAGGGTTAGGGTTCGGATTAGGGTTAGGGGTAGGATTCGGGTTAGGGTTCGGGTTCGAGTTAGTGTTAGGGTTAGGGTTAGGGTTAGGTTTCGGGTTCGGGTTAGGGTTCGGGTTAGGGTTAGGGTTAGTGTTAGGGTTAGGGTTAGGGTTAGGGTTAGGGTTAGGGTTCGCGTTAGGGTTCGGGATATGTGTCGGGTTAGGGTTAGGGTTAGGGTTCGGGTTAGGGTTAGGGTTAGGGTTAGGGTTCGTGTTAGGGCTAGGGTTCGGGTTAGGGTTAGGGTTAGAGTTCGGGTTCGGGTTAGGGTTAGGGTTCGGGTTCGGGTTAGGGTTCTGGTTAGGGTTCGGTTTAGGGTTCGGTTAGCGTTCGGGTTAGGTTTAGGGTTAGGGTTCGGATTCGGGTTCGGTTTCGGGTTCGGGTTAGGGTTCGGGTTAGGGTTCGGGTTAGGTTTAGGGTTCGGGTTAGGGTTAGGTTTAGGGTTCGGGTTAGGGTTCGGGTTCGGGTTAGAGTTAGGGTTAGGGTTAGGGTTCGGGTTAGGTTTAGGGTTCAGGTTAAGTAGGGTTAGGGTTCAGGTTAGGGTTAGGGTTCGGGTTAGGGTTCGGGTTAGGGTTCAGGTTAGGGTTAGGGTTAGGGTTAGGGTTCGGGTTCAGGTTAGGGTTCGGGTTAGGGTTAGGGTTAGGGTTCGGGTTAGGGTTAGGGTTCGGGTTCGGGTTAGGGTTAGGGTACAGTTTAGGGTTAGGGTTAGGGTTCGGGTTCAGGTTCGGGTTAGGGTTAGGGTTCGGGTTAGGGTTCGGGTTAGGGGTAGGTTTCGGTTTCGGCTTAGGGTTAGGGTTAGGGTTCTGGTTATGGTTAGGGTTCGGGTTAGGGTTAGTGGTAGAGTTAGGGTTAGGTTTAGGGTTAGGGTTCGGATTAGGGTTAGGGGTAGGATTCGGGTTAGGGTTCGGGTTCGAGTTAGTGTTAGGGTTAGGGTTAGGGTTAGGGTTCGGGTTCGGGTTAGGGTTCGGGTTAGGGTTAGGGTTAGTGTTAGGGTTAGGTTTAGGGTTAGGGTTAGGGTTCGCGTTAGGGTTCGGGATAGGTGTCGGGTTAGGGTTAGGGTTAGGGTTCGGGTTAGGGTTAGGGTTAGGGTTAGGGTTCGTGTTAGGGCTAGGGTTCGGGTTAGGGTTAGGGTTAGGGTTCGGGTTCGGGTTAGGGTTAGGGTTCGGGTTCGGGTTAGGGTTCTGGTTAGGGTTCGGTTTAGGGTTCGGTTAGCATTCGGGTTAGGTTTAGGGTTAGGGTTCGGATTCGGGTTCGGTTTCGGGTTCGGGTTAGGGTTCGGGTTAGGGTTCGGGTTAGGTTTAGGGTTCGGGTTAGGGTTAGGTTTAGGGTTCGGGTTAGGGTTCGGGTTCGGGTTAGAGTTAGGGTTAGGGTTAGGGTTCGGGTTAGGTTTCGGGTTCGGGTTAGGGTTAGGGCTAGGGTTCGGGTTCGGGTTAGGGTTCTGGTTAGGGTTCGGTTTAGGGTTCGGTTAGCGTTCGGGTTAGGTTTAGGGTTAGGGTTCGGATTCGGGTTCGGTTTCGGGTTCGGGTTAGGGTTCGGGTTAGGGTTCGGGTTAGGTTTAGGGTTCGGGTTAGGGTTAGGTTTAGGGTTCGGGTTAGGGTTCGGGTTCGGGTTAGAGTTAGGGTTAGGGTTAGGTTTCGGGTTAGGTTTCGGGTTCGGGTTAGGGTTAGGGCTAGGGTTCGGGTTCGGGTTAGGGTTAGGTTTAGGGTTCGTGTTCGGGTTCGGGTTAGGGGTAGGTTTCGGTTTCGGGTTAGGGTTAGGGTTCGGGTTCGGGTTAGGGTTCGGGTTCGGGTTAAGGTTAGGGGTTAGGGTTCAGGTTAGGGTTAGGGTTAGGGTTCGGTTTAGGGTTAGGTTTAGGGTGAGGGTTAGGGTTCGGGTTAGGGTTAGGGTTAGGGTTAGGTTTCGGGATAGGGTTAGGTTTAGGGTTCGGGTTAAGGTTTAGGGTTCGCGTTCGGGTTAGGGTTCGGGTTCGGGTTAGGGTTCGGGTTAGGTTTAGGGTTCAGGTTAAGTAGGGTTAGGGTTCAGGTTAGGGTTAGGGTTCGGGTTAGGGTTCGGGTTAGGGTTCAGGTTAGGGTTAGGTTTAGGGTTAGGGTTCGGGTTCAGGTTAGGGTTCGGGTTAGGGTTAGGGTTAGGGTTCGGGTTAGGGTTAGGGTTCGGGTTCGGGTTAGGGTTAGGGTACAGTTTAGGTTTAGGGTTAGGGTTCGGGTTCAGGTTCGGGTTAGGGTTAGGGTTCGGGTTAGGGTTCGGGTTAGGGGTAGGTATCGGTTTCGGGTTAGGGTTAGGGTTAGGGTTCTGGTTATGGTTAGGGTTCGGGTTAGGGTTAGTGTTAGAGTTAGGGTTAGGGTTAGGGTTAGGGTTCGGATTAGGGTTAGGGGTAGGATTCGGGTTAGGGTTCGGGTTCGAGTTAGTGTTAGGGTTAGGGTTAGGGTTAGGTTTCGGGTTCGGGTTAGGGTTCGGGTTAGGGTTAGGGTTAGTGTTAGGGTTAGGGTTAGGGTTAGGGTTAGGGTTAGGGTTCGCGTTAGGGTTCGGGATATGTGTCGGGTTAGGGTTAGGGTTAGGGTTCGGGTTAGGGTTAGGGTTAGGGTTAGGGTTCGTGTTAGGGCTAGGGTTCGGGTTAGGGTTAGGGTTAGAGTTCGGGTTCGGGTTAGGGTTAGGGTTCGGGTTCGGGTTAGGGTTCTGGTTAGGGTTCGGTTTAGGGTTCGGTTAGCGTTCGGGTTAGGTTTAGGGTTAGGGTTCGGATTCGGGTTCGGTTTCGGGTTCGGGTTAGGGTTCGGGTTAGGGTTCGGGTTAGGTTTAGGGTTCGGGTTAGGGTTAGGTTTAGGGTTCGGGTTAGGGTTCGGGTTCGGGTTAGAGTTAGGGTTAGGGTTAGGGTTCGGGTTAGGTTTAGGGTTCAGGTTAAGTAGGGTTAGGGTTCAGGTTAGGGTTAGGGTTCGGGTTAGGGTTCGGGTTAGGGTTCAGGTTAGGGTTAGGGTTAGGGTTAGGGTTCGGGTTCAGGTTAGGGTTCGGGTTAGGGTTAGGGTTAGGGTTCGGGTTAGGGTTAGGGTTCGGGTTCGGGTTAGGGTTAGGGTACAGTTTAGGGTTAGGGTTAGGGTTCGGGTTCAGGTTCGGGTTAGGGTTAGGGTTCGGGTTAGGGTTCGGGTTAGGGGTAGGTTTCGGTTTCGGCTTAGGGTTAGGGTTAGGGTTCTGGTTATGGTTAGGGTTCGGGTTAGGGTTAGTGGTAGAGTTAGGGTTAGGTTTAGGGTTAGGGTTCGGATTAGGGTTAGGGGTAGGATTCGGGTTAGGGTTCGGGTTCGAGTTAGTGTTAGGGTTAGGGTTAGGGTTAGGGTTCGGGTTCGGGTTAGGGTTCGGGTTAGGGTTAGGGTTAGTGTTAGGGTTAGGTTTAGGGTTAGGGTTAGGGTTCGCGTTAGGGTTCGGGATAGGTGTCGGGTTAGGGTTAGGGTTAGGGTTCGGGTTAGGGTTAGGGTTAGGGTTAGGGTTCGTGTTAGGGCTAGGGTTCGGGTTAGGGTTAGGGTTAGGGTTCGGGTTCGGGTTAGGGTTAGGGTTCGGGTTCGGGTTAGGGTTCTGGTTAGGGTTCGGTTTAGGGTTCGGTTAGCATTCGGGTTAGGTTTAGGGTTAGGGTTCGGATTCGGGTTCGGTTTCGGGTTCGGGTTAGGGTTCGGGTTAGGGTTCGGGTTAGGTTTAGGGTTCGGGTTAGGGTTAGGTTTAGGGTTCGGGTTAGGTTTCGGGTTCGGGTTAGAGTTAGGGTTAGGGTTAGGGTTCGGGTTAGGTTTCGGGTTCGGGTTAGGGTTAGGGCTAGGGTTCGGGTTCGGGTTAGGGTTAGGTTTAGGGTTCGTGTTCGGGTTCGGGTTAGGGGTAGGTTTCGGTTTCGGGTTAGGGTTAGGGTTCGGGTTCGGGTTAGGGTTCGGGTTCGGGTTAAGGTTAGGGGTTAGGGTTCAGGTTAGGGTTAGGGTTAGGGTTCGGTTTAGGGTTAGGTTTAGGGTGAGGGTTAGGGTTCGGGTTAGGGTTAGGGTTAGGGTTAGGTTTCGGGATAGGGTTAGGTTTAGGGTTCGGGTTAAGGGTTAGGGTTCGTGTTCGGGTTAGGTTTCGGGTTCGGGTTAGGGTTCGGGTTAGGTTTAGGGTTCAGGTTAAGTAGGGTTAAGGTTCAGGTTAGGGTTAGGGTTCGGGTTAGGGTTCGGGTTAGGGTTCAGGTTAGGGTTAGGGTTAGGGTTAGGGTTCGGGTTCAGGTTAGGGTTCGGGTTAGGGTTAGGGTTAGGGTTCGGGTTAGGGTTACGGTTCGGGTTCGGGTTAGGGTTAGGGTACAGTTTAGTGTTAGGTTTAGGGTTCGGGTTCAGGTTCGGGTTAGGGTTAGGGTTCGGGTTCGGGTTAGCGTTAGGGTACAGTTTAGGGTTAGGGTTAGGGTTCGGGTTCAGGTTCGGGTTAGGGTTAGGGTTCGGGTTAGGGTTCGGGGTCGGGTTCGGGTTCGGGTTAGGTTTCGGGTTAGGGTTAGGGTTAGAGTTAGGGTTAGGGTTTGGGGTTAGGGTTAGGTTTCGGGTTAGGGTTAGGGTTCGGGTTAGGGTTAGGGGTTAGTGTCAGGGTTAGGGTTAGGGTTAGGGTTCAGGATAGGGTTAGGGTTAAGGTTCGGGTTAGTGTTCGGGTTAGGGTTAGGGTTAAGGTTCGTGTTAGGGTTCGGGTTAGGGTCCGGATTAGTGTTCGGGTTAGCGTTCTGGTGAGGGTTCGGGTTAGGGTTCGGGTTAGGGTTAGGGTTAGGGTTAGGGTTAGGGTTCGGGTTAGGGTTAGGGTTAGGGTTAGGGTTCGGTTTAGGGTTAGGTTTAGGGTTCGGGTTAGGGTTCGGGTTCCGGTTAGGGTTCGGGTTAGTGTTTGGGTTAGGGTTAGGGTAAGGGTTAGGGTTAGGGTTAGGGTTCGGTTAGGGTTCGGGTTAGGGTTAGGGTTAGGGTTAGGGTTAGGTTTAGGTTTAGGGTTTGGGTTAGGGTTAGGGTAAGGTTAGGGTTAGGGTTAGGGTTCGGATTAGGGTTAGGGTTAGGGTGGGAGTTAGGGTTAGGGTTCGGGTTAGTGTTAGGGGTTAGGGTTCGGGTTAGGGTCAGGGTTAGTGTTAGGGTTCGGGTTAGGGTTCGGGTTAGGGTTAGGGTTAGGTTTAGGGTTTGGGTTAGGTTTCGGATTCGGGTTAGGGTTAGGGTTCAGGTTAGGGTTAGGGTTCGGGTTCGGGATCGGGTTAGGGTTAAGGTTCGGGTTCGGGTTCGGGTTCGGGTTAGGTTTCGGTTTAGGGTTAGGGTTAGAGTTAGGGTTAGGGTTACGGGTTAGGGTTCAGGTTCGGGTTAGGGTTCGAGTTAGGGTTCGGATTAGGATTCCGGTTAGCGTTCGGGTTAGGGTTCGGGTTAGGGTTCGGGTTAGGGTTAGGGTTAGGGTTAGGGTTCGGGTTAAGGTTAGGGTAGGGTTAGGGTTAGGGTTCGGGTTAGGTTTAGGGTTAGGCTTCGAGTTAGGGTTAGGGTTCGGTTTAGGGTTAAGGGTTAGGGTTCGGGTTAGGGTTAGGGTTAGGGTTTGGTTTAGGGTTAGGGTTAGGTTTAGGGTTAGGGTTTGGGTTAGGGTTAGCGTTAGGGTTAGGGTTAGGGTTAGGTTTTAGGGTTAGGGTTACGGTTAGGGTTAGGGTTAGTGTTAGAGGTTAGGGTTAGGGTTAGGGTTAGTGTTAGGGTTCGGTTTAGGGTTAGGGTTAGGGTTAGTGTTCAGATTAGGGTTCGGGTTAGGGTTCGGGTTAGGGTTAGAGTTCGGGTTAGGGTTAGGTTTAGGGTTAGGGTTCGGGTTAGGGTTCGGGTTCGGGTTAGGGTTAGGGGTTAGGGTTCAGGTTAGGGTTAGGGTTAGGTTTCGGGTTAGGGTTAGGGTTCGGGTTAGGGTTAGGTTTAGAGTTAGGGTTATGGTTCGGGTTCGTGTTAGGGTTAGGGTTAGGGTTAGAGTTAGGGTTCTGGTTAGGGTTAAGTTTAGGGTTCGGGTTAGGGTTAGGGTTAGGGTTAGTGTTAGGGTTCGTGTTAGGCTTAGGGTTAGGGTTAGGGTTAGGGTTAGGGTTCGGGTTAGGGTTAGGGTTCGGGTTAGGGTTAGGGTTAGGGTTCGGGTTAGGGTTCGGGTTAGGGTTAGAGTTCGGGTTAGGGTTAGGTTTCGGTTTAGGGTTAGGATTAGGGTTAGGTTTAGGGTTCAGGTTAGGGTTTGGGTTAGGGTTCCGGTTCGGGTTCGGGTTAGGGTTAGGGTTCGGGTTCGGGAAAGGGTTCGGGTTCGGGTTAGGTTTCGAGTTCGGGTTAGGGTTAGGGGTTAGGGTTCAGGTTAGGGTTAGGATTAGTGTTCGGGTTAGGGTTAGGAGTAGGGTTAGGGTTAGGGTTAGGGTTCGGGTTAGGGTTAGGGTTAGGGTTCGGGTTAGGGTTAGGGCTACGGTTCGGGTTCGGGTTAGGGTTAGGTTTAGGGTTCGTGTTCGGGTTCGGGTTAGGGGTAGGTTTCGGTTTCGGGTTAGGGTTAGGGTTCGGGTTCGGGTTAGGGTTCGGGTTCGGGTTAAGGTTAGGGGTTAGGGTTCAGGTTAGGGTTAGGGTTAGGGTTCGGTTTAGGGTTAGGTTTAGGGTTAGGGTTATGGTTCGGGTTAGGTTTAGGGTTAGGGTTAGGTTTTGGGATAGGGTTAGGTTTAGGGTTCGGGTTAAGGGTTAGGGTTCGCGTTCGGGTTAAGGTTCGGGTTCGGGTTAGGGTTCTGGTTAGGTTTAGGGTTCAGGTTAAGTAGGGTTAGGGTTCGGGTTAGGGTTAGGGTTCGGGTTAGGGTTCGGGTTAGGGTTCAGGTTAGGGTTAGGGTTAGGTTTAGGGTTCGGGTTCAGGTTAGGGTTCGGGTTAGGGTTAGGGTTAGGGTTCGGGTTAGGGTTAGGGTTCGGGTTCGAGTTAGGGTTAGGGTACAGGTTAGGGTTAGGGTTAGGGTTCGGGTTCAGGTTCGGGTTAGGGTTAGGGTAGGGTTAGGGTTAGGGTTCGGGTTAGGTTTAGGGTTAGGTTTCGAGTTAGGGTTAGGGTTCGGTTTAGGGTTAAGGGTTAGGGTTCGGGTTAGGGTTAGGGTTAGGGTTTGGGTTAGGGTTAGGGTTAGGTTTAGGGTTAGGGTTTGGATTAGGGTTAGCATTAGGGTTAGGGTTAGGGTTAGGTTTTAGGGTTAGGGTTACGGTTAGGGTTAGGGTTAGTGTTAGAGGTTAGGGTTAGGGTTAGCGTTAGTGTTAGGGTTTGGTTTAGGTTTAGGGTTAGGGTTAGTGTTCAGATTAGGGTTCGGGTTAGTGTTCGGGTTAGGGTTAGGGTTAGAGTTAGGGTTAGGGTTAGGGTTAGGGTTAGGGTTAGGGTTAGGTTTCGGGTTCGGGTTAAGGTTAGGGTTCGGGTTAGGGTTAGGGTTAGGGTTAGGTTTCATTTTAGGCTTAGGGTTAGGGTTAGGTTTAGGGTTCGGGTTAGGGTTAGGGTTCGGGTCAGGGTTAGGTTTAGGGTTAGGGTTCGGGTTAGGGTTCGGGTTAGGGTTAGGTTTCGGGTTAGGGTTAGGTTTAGGGTTAGAGTTAGGGTTAGGGTTAGGGTTCGGTTTAGGGTTAGGGTTAGGGTTAGGGTTAGGGTTAGGGTTAGGGTTCGGGTTAGGGTTAGGGTTAGGGTTCGGATTAAGGTTCCGGTTCGGGTTAGGGTTCGGGTTAGGGTTCGGGTTAGGTTTAGGGTTCGGGTTAGGTTTAGGGTTAGTGTTCGGGTTAGGGTTCGTGTTCGGGTTAGGGTTAGGGTTCGGTTTAGGGTTAGGGTTAGGGTTAGGGTTAGGGTTAGGTTTCGGGTTCGGGTTCGGGTTAGGGTTAGGGTTAGGGTTAGGGTTAGGATTAGGTTTAGGGTTAGGGTTCGGATTAGGGTTTGGGTTAGGGTTAGGGTTAGGTTTCGGGTTAGGGTTAGGGTTCGGGTTAGGGTTAGGGGTTAGTGTCAGGGTTAGGGTTAGGGTTAGGGTTCAGGATAGGGTTAGGGTTAAGGTTCGGGTTAGTGTTCGGGTTAGGGTTAGGGTTAAGGTTCGTGTTAGGGTTCGGGTTAGGGTCCGGATTAGTGTTCGGGTTAGCGTTCTGGTGAGGGTTCGGGTTAGGGTTCGGGTTAGGGTTAGGGTTAGGGTTAGGGTTCGGGTTAGGGTTAGGGTTAGGGTTAGGGTTCGGTTTAGGGTTAGGTTTAGGGTTCGGGTTAGGGTTCGGGTTCCGGTTAGGGTTCGGGTTAGTGTTTGGGTTAGGGTTAGGGTAAGGGTTAGGGTTAGGGTTAGGGTTCGGTTAGGGTTCGGGTTAGGGTTAGGGTTAGGGTTAGGGTTAGGTTTAGGTTTAGGGTTTGGGTTAGGGTTAGGGTAAGGTTAGGGTTAGGGTTAGGGTTCGGATTAGGGTTAGGGTTAGGGTGGGAGTTAGGGTTAGGGTTCGGGTTAGTGTTAGGGGTTAGGGTTCGGGTTAGGGTCAGGGTTAGTGTTAGGGTTCGGGTTAGGGTTCGGGTTAGGGTTAGGGTTAGGTTTAGGGTTTGGGTTAAGGTTCGGGTTAGGGTTAGTGTTAGGGTTAGGTTTAGGTTTAGGGTTAGGGTTCGGGTTAGGGTTAGGTTTAGGGTTAGGGTTAGGTTTCGGGTTAGGGTTAGGGTTAGGGTGGGAATTAGGGTTAGGGTTCTGGTTAGTGTTAGGGGTTAGGGTTCGGGTTAGGGTTAGGGTTAGGGTTAGGGTTAGGGTTCGGGTTAGGGTTAGGTTTCGGGTTAGGGTTAGGGTTAGGGTGGGAGTTAGGTTTAGGGTTCGGGTTAGTGTTAGGGGTTAGGGTTCGGGTTCGGGTTAGGGTTAGGTTTAGGGTTAGGGTTCGGGTTAGGGTTAGGGTCAGGGTTAGGGTTAGGGTGGGAGTTAGGGTTAGGGTTCGGGTTAGTGTTAGGGCTTAGGGTTCGGGTTAGGGTTAGGGTTAGGGTTAGGGTTCGGGTTAGGGTTCGGGTTAGGGTTCGGGTTAGGGTTAGGGTTAGGTTTCGGGTTAGGGTTCGGGTTAGGGTTAGTGTTAGGGTTAGGGTTAGGGTTAGGGTTAGTTTTAGGGTTAGGGTTCGGGTTAGCGTTAGGGTTAGGGTTAGGGTTAGGGTTCGGGTTAGGGTTAGGTTTAGGGTGGGATTTAGGGTTAGGGTTCGGGTTAGTGTTAGGGGTTAGGGTTCGGGTTAGGGTTAGGGTTAGGGTTCGGGTTAGGGTTAGGGTTAGGGTTAGGATTAGGGTTAGGGTTCGGGTTAGGGTTAGCGTTAGGGTTAGGGTTAGGGTTAGGTTTTAGGGTTAGGGTTACGGTTAGGGTTAGGGTTAGGTTTAGGGGTTAGTGTTAGGGTTAGGATTAGGGTTAGGTTTAGGGTTCGGTTTAGGGTTAGGGTTAGGGTTAGGGTTCGGGTTAGGGTTCGGGTTAGGGTTCGGGTTAGGGTTAGGGTTCGGGTTAGTGTTCGGGTTAGTGTTCGGGTTAGGGTTCGGTTTACGGTTCGGTTCGGGTTAGGGTTCGGGTTCGGGTTAGGGTTCGGTTTAGGTTAGGGTTAGGGTTCGGGTTAGGGTTCGGGTTAGGGTTAGGGTTAGGGTTCGGTTTGGGGTTCGGGTTAGGATTAGGGTTAGGGTTCGTGTTAGGGTTAGGGTTAGCGTTCGGTTTAGGGTTCGGGTTAGGGTTCGGTTTCGGGTTAGTGTTAGGGTGTAGGTTTAGGGTTCGGGTTAGGGTTAGGGTTAGGGTTCGGGTTAGGGTTCGGTTTAGGGTTAGGGTTAGGGTTACGGTTAGGGTTAGTGTTCGGTTTTGGTTCCGGGTTCGGGTTCGGGTTCGTGTTAGGGTTAGGGTTAGGTTTAGGGTTCGGGTTAGGGTTAGGTTTCGGGTTAGGGTTCGGGTTCGGGTTATGGTTAGGGTTAGGGTTCAGTTTAGGGTTAGGGTTAGTGATAGGGTTAGGGTTAGGTTTCGTGTTCGGGTTCGGGTTAGGGTTTGGGTTAGGTTTAGGATTAGGTTTACGGTTAGGGTTCGGGTTAGGGTTTGGGTTAGGGTTAGGGTTAGGTTTCGGGTTAGGGTTAGGGTTCGGGTTAGGTTTAGGGGTTAGGGTTAGCGTTAGGGTTAGGGTTATTTTTAGGGTTCGGTTTAGGGTTACGGTTAGGGTTCGGGTTAGTGTTCGGGTTCGGGTAGGGTTAGGGTTCCGGTTAGGGTTCGGGTTGGGTTTCGGGTTAGGGTTCGGTTTAGCGTTCGGGTTAGGGTTCGGGTTAGGGTTCGGGTTAGGGTTAGGTTTAGGGTTCGGGTTCGGGTTAGGGTTCGGTTTAGTGTTCGGGTTAGGGTTATGGTTAGGGTTAAGGTTAGGGTTCGGGATAGGTTTCGGGTTAGGGTTATGGTTAGGGTTAGGGTTAGGTTTAGGGTTAGTGTTCGGGTTAGGGTTAGGGTTAGGGTTAGGGTTAGGTTTAGGGTTCGGGTTAGGGTTAGGGGTTAGGTTTTGGGTTAGGGTTAGGGTTAGGTTTCGGGTTAGGTTTAGGGTTAGGTTTAGGGTTAGGGTTCGGGTTAGGGTTAGCGTTAGGGTTAGGGTTAGAGTTAGGTTTTAGGGTTAGGGTTACGGTTAGGGTTAGGGTTAGGGTTAGGGGTTAGGGTTAGGGTTAGGGTTAGGGTTAGGGTTAGGGTTAGGGTTCGGGTCAGGGTCAGGGTTAGGTTTAGGGTTAGGTTTAGGGTTCGGGTTAGGGTTAGGGTTAGGGTTACGGTTAGGGTTAGGGTTCGGGTTAGGGTTAGGGTTAGGGTTAAGTTTAGGGTTAGGGTTAGGCTTAGGGTTCGGGTAGGGTTCGGTTTAGGTTTAGGGTTAGGGTTCGGTTTAGGGTTAGGGATAGGGTTAGTGTTAGGGTTAGGGTTCGGGTTACGGTTCGGGTTAGGGTTAGGGTTAGGATTCGGGTTAGGTTTAGGGTTAGGGTTCGGGTTAGGGTTAGGGTTCGGGTTAGGGTTAGGGTTTGGATTCGGGTTCGGGTTAGGGTTCGGGTTAAGGTTAGGGTTTGAGTTAGGGTTCGGGTTAGGGTACGGGTTAGGGTTAGGGTTAGGGTAGGGTTCGGTTTAGGGTTAGGGTGAGGGTTCGGGTTAGGGTTAGGGTTAGGGTTAGGGTTAGGGTTTGGGTAAGGTTTCGGGTTAGGGTTAGGGTTAGGATTCGGGTTAGGGTTAGGGTTAGGGTTCGGGTTAGTGTTAGGGTTCGGGTTCGGGTTAGGGTTAGGGTTCGGGTTAGGTTTAGGGGTTAGGGTTAGCGTTAGGGTTAGGGTTATTTTTAGGGTTCGTGTTAGGGTTAGGCTTAGGGTTCGGGTTAGTGTTCGGGTTCGGGTAGGGTTAGGGTTCCGGTTAGGGTTCAGGTTGGGTTTCGGGTTAGGGTTCGGTTTAGCGTTCGGGTTAGGGTTCGGGTTAGGGTTCGGGTTAGGGTTAGGTTTAGGGTTAGGTTTCGGGTTAGGGTTAGGGTTAGGGTTCGGGTTCGGGTTAGGGTTAGGGTTCGGTTTAGGGTTCGGGTTCGGGTTAGGGTTCGGGTTAGGGTTCGGGTTAGGGTTATGGTTAGGGTTAAGGTTAGGGTTCGGGATAAGTTTCGGGTTAGGGTTATGGTTAGGGTTAGGGTTAGGTTTAGGGTTAGTGTTCGGGTTAGGGTTAGGGTTAGGGTTAGGGTTAGGGTTAGGTTTAGGGTTCGGGTTAGGGTTAGGGGTTAGGTTTTGGGTTAGGGTTAGGGTTAGGTTTCGGGTTAGGGTTAGGGTTAGGTTTAGGGTTAGGGTTCGGGTTAGGGTTAGCGTTAGGGTTAGGGTTAGATTTAGGTTTTAGGGTTAGGGTTACGGTTAGGTTTAGGGTTAGGGTTAGGGGTTAGGGTTAGGGTTAGGGTTAGGATTAGGGTTAGGGTTCGGGTCAGGGTCAGGGTTAGGTTTAGGGTTAGGTTTAGGGTTCGGGTTAGGGTTAGGGTTAGGGTTACGGTTAGGGTTAGGGTTCGGGTTAGGGTTAGGGTTAGGGGTAAGTTTAGGGTTAGGGTTAGGCTTAGGGTTCGGGTAGGGTTCGGTTTAGGTTTAGGGTTAGGGTTCGGTTTAGGGTTAGGGATAGGGTTAGTGTTAGGGTTCGGGTTACGGTTCGGTTTAGGGTTAGGGTTAGGATTCGGGTTAGGTTTAGGGTTAGGGTTCGGGTTAGGGTTAGGGTTCGGGTTAGGGTTAGGGTTTGGATTCGGGTTCGGGTTAGGGTTCGGGTTAAGGTTAGGGTTTGAGTTAGGGTTCGGGTTAGGGTACGGGTTAGGGTTAGGGTTAGGGTAGGGTTCGGTTTAGGGTTAGGGTTAGGGTTCGGGTTAGGGTTAGGGTTAGGGTTAGGGTTAGGGTTTGGGTAAGTTTTCGGGTTAAGGTTCGGGTTAGGGTTAGGTTTCAGGTTAAGGGTTAGGGTTAGGGTTAGGGTTCGGGTTAAGGTTAGGGTTAGGGTTAGGGTTCGGGTTAGGTTTCGGTTTAGGGTTAGTGTTAGGGTAAGGGTTCGGGTTCGGGTTAGGGTTCGGGATAGGGTTAGGTTTAGGGTTAGGCGTTAGGGTTAGGGTTTGGTTTAGGGTTAGGTTTCGGGTTCTGGTTAGGGTTAGGGTTCGTGTTAGGGTTAGGGTTAGGGTTAGGCGTTAGGGTTATGGTTCGGGTTAGGGTTAGGTTTAGGGTTAGGTTTAGGGTTAGGTTTCGGATTCGGGTTAGGCTTAGGGTTCAGGTTAGGGTTAGGGTTAGGGTTCGGGTTCGGGTTGGAATTAGGGTTAGGGTTAGGGTTAGGGTTCGGGTTCGGGTTCGGGTTCGGGTTCGGGTTCGGGTTAGGTTTCGGTTTAGGTTTCGGGTTAGAGTTAGGGTTAGGGTTAGGGGTTAGGGTTCGGGTTCGGGTTAGGTTTAGGGTTCGGGATAGGGTTAGGGTTAAGGTTAGGGGTTAGGGTTAGGGTTCGGGTTAGAGTTAGGGTTCGGGTTAGGGTTAGGGTTAGGGTTAGGGTTCGGGTTAGGGTTAGGGTTAGGTGTTAGGGTTAGGGTTACGGTTCAGGTTAGGGTTCGGTTTAGGGTTAGGGTTAGGGTTAGGGTTAGGTTTCGGGTTAGGGTTAGGGTTAGGGTTCGGGTTAGGGTTAGGTTTAGGGTTAGGTTTAGTGTTCGGGTTAGGGTTCGGGTTAGGGTTCGGTTTAGGGTTAGGGTTCGGGTTAGGGTTAGGTTTAGGGTTAGAGTTAGGATTAGGGTTAGGGTTCGGGTTCGGGTTAGGGTTAGGGTTAGGATTAGGGTTAGGGTTCGGGTTCGGGTTAGGGTTAGGGTTCGTGTTCCGGTTCAGGTTAGGGTTAGGGTTCGGTTTCGGGTTCGGGTTAGGGTTCGGGTTCGGGTTAGTGTTCGGGTTCGGGTTAGGGTTAGGGTTTAGGGTTTAGGTTAGGATTAGGGTTCGGGTTAGGGTTAGGTTTAGAGTTAGGGTTAGGGTTAGGGTTCGGGTTAGGGTTAGGGTTAGGGTTAGGGTTAGGATTAGGTTTAGGGTTAGGGTTCGGATTAGGGTTTGGGTTAGGGGTAGGGTTAGGTTTCGGGTTAGGGTTAGGGTTCGGGTTAGGGTTAGGGTTAGGGTTAGTGTTAGGGTTCGGGATAGGGTTAGGGTTCAGGTTAGGGTTAGGGTTCGGGTTAGTGTTCTGGTTAGGGTTAGGGTTAGGGTTCGGGTTAGGGTTCGGGTTAGGGTTCGGATTAGTGTTCGGGTTAGCGTTCTGGTTAGGGTTTGGGTTAGGGTTCGGGTTAGGGTTAGGGTTAGGTTTAGGGTTCGGGTTAGGGTTAGGGTTAGGGTTCGGGTTAGGGTTAGGTTTAAGGTTTGGGTTAGGGTTCGGGTTCGGTTTAGCGTTCGGGTTAGGGTTTGGGTTAGGGTTAGGGTAAGGGTTAGGGTTAGGGTTAGGGATCGGTTTAGGGTTCGGGTTAGGGTTAGGGTTAGGGTTAGGGTTAGAGTTAGGTTTAGGGTTAGGTTTTGTGTTAGGGTTAGGGTTAGGTTTAGGGTTAGCGTTAGGGTTCGGGTTAGGGTTAGGGTTAGGGTGGGAGTTAGGGTTAGGGTTCGGGTTAGTGTTAGGTGTTAGGGTTCGGGTAAGGGTCGGGTTAGGGTTAGGGTTCGGGTTAGGGTGCGGGTTAGGGTTAGGGTTCGGGTTTGGGTTCGGTTTAGGGTTAGGGTTAGGGTTAGGGTTAGGTTTAGGGTTAGGGTTCGTTTTAAGGTTTGGGTTAGGGTTAGGGTTAGTTTCGGGTTAGGGTTAGGGGTAAGGTGGGAGTTAGGGTTAGGGTTCGGGTTAGTGTTAGGGGTTAGGGTTCGGGTTAGGGTTAGGGTTAGGGTTAGGGTTAGGGTTCGTGTTAGGGGTAGGGTTAGGTTTAGGGTTAGGGTTCGGGTTAGGGTTAGGGTTAGGGTGGGAGTTAGTGTTAGGGTTTGGGTTAGTGTTAGGGGTTAGGGTTCGGTTTCGGGTTAGGGTTAGGTTTAGGGTTATGGTTAGGGTTAGGGTTAGGTTTAGGGTTAGTGTTCGGGTTAGGGTTAGGGTTAGGGTTAGGGTTAGGGTTAGGTTTAGGGTTCGGGTTAGGGTTAGGGGTTAGGTTTTGGGTTAGGGTTAGGGTTAGGTTTCGGGTTAGGGTTAGGGTTAGGTTTATGGTTAGGGTTCGGGTTAGGGTTAGCGTTAGGGTTAGGGTTAGAGTTAGGTTTTAGGGTTAGGGTTACGGTTAGGGTTAGGGTTAGGGTTAGGGGTTAGGGTTAGGGTTAGGGTTAGGGTTAGGGTTAGGGTTAGGGTTCGGGTCAGGGTCAGGGTTAGGTTTAGGGTTAGGTTTAGGGTTCGGGTTAGGGTTAGGGTTAGGGTTACGGTTAGGGTTAGGGTTCGGGTTAGGGTTAGGGTTAGGGTTAAGTTTAGGGTTAGGGTTAGGCTTAGGGTTCGGGTAGGGTTCGGTTTAGGTTTAGGGTTAGGGTTCGGTTTAGGGTTAGGGATAGGGTTAGTGTTAGGGTTCGGGTTACGGTTCGGGTTAGGGTTAGGGTTAGGATTCGGGTTAGGTTTAGGGTTAGGGTTCGGGTTAGGGTTAGGGTTCGGGTTAGGGTTAGGGTTTGGATTCGGGTTCGGGTTAGGGTTCGGGTTAAGGTTAGGGTTTGAGTTAGGGTTCGGGTTAGGGTACGGGTTAGGGTTAGGGTTAGGGTAGGGTTCGGTTTAGGGTTAGGGTTAGGGTTCGGGTTAGGGTTAGGGTTAGGGTTAGGGTTAGGGTTTGGGTAAGGTTTCGGGTTAGGGTTAGGGTTAGGATTCGGGTTAGGGTTAGGGTTAGGGTTCGGGTTAGTGTTAGGGTTCGGGTTCGGGTTAGGGTTAGGGTTCGGGTTAGGGTTAGCGTTCGGGTTAGGGTTAGGGTTAGGGTTAGGGTTAGGGTTCGGGTTAGGGTTCGGGTTAGGGTTCGGGTTAGGGTTAAGGGTTAGCGTTAGTGTTCGGGTTAGGGTTAGGGTTAGGGTTAGGGTTAGGGTTCGGGTTAGGGTTCGGGTTAGGGTTCGGGTTAGGGTTAAGGGTTAGCGTTAGTGTTCGGGTTAGGGTTAGGGTTAGGGTTCGGGTTAGGGTTCGGGTTAGGGTTAGGGTTCGGGTTCGGGTTACGGTTCGGTTTAGGGTTAGGGTTAGGTTTCGGGTTAGGGTTCGGTTTAGGGTTAGTGTTAGGGTTCGGGTTAGGGTTCGGGTTAGGGTTCGGGTTAGGGTTCGTGTTAGGGTTCGGGTTAGGTTTAGGTTTAGGGTTCTTTTTAGGGTTCGGGTTCGGGTTCGGGTTAGGGTTCGGGTTAGGTTTAGGGTTAGGTTTAGGGTTCGGGTTAGGTTTAGGGTTAGGTTTCGGGTTAGGGTTCGGGTTCGGGATAGGGTTAGGGGTTAGGGTTCAGGTTAGGGTTTGGGTTAGGGTTCGGGTTAGGGTTAGGTTTAGGGTTATGGTTTGTGTTCATGTTAGGGTTAGGGTTAGGGTTAGGGTTAGGTTTCGGTTTAGTGTTAGAGTAGGGTTCGGGTTACGGGTTAGGATTCGCGTTCGGGTGAGGGTTCGGGTTCGGGTTAAGGTTCGGGTTAGGTTTAGGTTTCAGGTTAAGGGTTAGGGTTAGGGTTAGGGTTCGGGTTAGGGTTAGGGTTAGGGTTAGGGTTCGGGTTAGGTTTCGGTTTAGGGTTAGTGTTAGGGTAAGGGTTCGGGTTCGGGTTAGGGTTCTGGATAGGGTTAGGTTTAGGGTTAGGCGTTAGGGTTAGGGTTTGGTTTAGGGTTAGGTTTCGGGTTCTGGTTAGGGTTAGGGTTCGTGTTAGGGTTAGGGTTAGGGTTAGGCGTTAGGGTTATGGTTCGGGTTAGGGTTAGGTTTCGGGTTAGGGTTAGTGTTCGGGTTATGGTTCGGTTTAGGGTTCGGTTTAGGGTTAAGGGTTAGGGTTAGGGTTCGGGTTCGGTTTAGGGTTAGGGTTAGGGTTAGGGTTCGGGTTAGGGTTCGGGTTAGGGTTAGGGTTAGGGTTAGGGTTAGGTTTCGGTTTACGGTTCGGGTTAGGTTAAGGGTTAGGGTTCGGGTTAGGGTTAGGTTTCGGATTCGGGTTAGGCTTAGGGTTCAGGTTAGGGTTAGGGTTAGGGTTCGGGTTCGGGTTGGAATTAGGGTTAGGGTTAGGGTTAGGGTTCGGGTTCGGGTTCGGGTTCGGGTTAGGTTTCGGTTTAGGGTTAGGGTTAGAGTTAGGGTTAGGGTTAGGGGTTAGGGTTCGGGTTCGGGTTAGGTTTAGGGTTCGGGATAGGGTTAGGGTTAAGGTTAGGGGTTAGGGTTAGGGTTCGGGTTAGGGTTAGGGTTCGGGTTAGGGTTAGGGTTAGGGTTAGGGTTCGGGTTAGGGTTAGGGTTAGGTGTTAGGGTTAGGGTTACGGTTCAGGTTAGGGTTCGGGTTAGGGTTAGGGTTAGGGTTAGGGTTAGGTTTCGGGTTAGGGTTAGGGTTAGGGTTCGGGTTAGGGTTAGGTTTAGGGTTAGGGTTAGTGTTCGGGTTAGGGTTCGGGTTAGGGTTCGGTTTAGGGTTAGGGTTCGGGTTAGGGTTAGGTTTAGGGTTAGAGTTAGGATTAGGGTTAGGGTTCGTGTTCGGGTTAGGGTTAGGGTTAGGATTAGGGTTAGGGTTCGGGTTCGGGTTAGGGTTAGGGTTCATGTTCCGGTTCAGGTTAGGGTTAGGGTTCGGTTTCGGGTTCGGGTTAGGGTTCGGGTTCGGGTTAGTGTTCGGGTTCGGGTTAGGGTTAGGGTTTAGGGTTCAGGTTAGGATTAGGGTTCGGGTTAGGGTTAGGTTTAGAGTTAGGGTTAGGGTTAGGGTTCGGGTTAGGGTTAGGGTTAGGGTTAGGGTTAGGATTAGGTTTAGGGTTAGGGTTCGGATTAGGGTTTGGGTTAGGGGTAGGGTTAGGTTTCGGGTTAGGGTTAGGGTTGGGGTTAGGGTTAGGGTTAGTGTTAGGTTTCGGGATAGGGTTAGGGTTCAGGTTAGGGTTAGGGTTAGGGTTCGGGTTAGTGTTCTGGTTAGGGTTAGGGTTAGGGTTCGGGTTAGGGTTCGGGTTAGGGTTCGGATTAGTGTTCGGGTTAGCGTTCTGGTTAGGGTTTGGGTTAGGGTTCGGGTTAGGGTTAGGGTTAGGTTTAGGGTTCGGGTTAGGGTTAGGGTTAGGGTTCGGGTTAGGGTTAGGTTTAAGGTTCGGGTTAGGGTTCGGGTTCGGTTTAGGGTTCGGGTTAGGGTTTGGGTTAGTGTTAGGGTAAGGGTTAGGGTTAGGGTTAGGGATCGGTTTAGGGTTCGGTTTAGGGTTAGGGTTAGGGTTAGGGTTAGAGTTAGGTTTAGGGTTAGGGTTTGTGTTAGGGTTAGGGTTAGGTTTAGGGTTAGCGTTAGGGTTCGGGTTAGGGTTAGGGTTAGGGTGGGAGTTAGGGTTAGGGTTCGGGTTAGTGTTAGGTGTTAGGGTTCGGGTAAGGGTCGGGTTAGGGTTAGGGTTCGGGTAAGGGTGTGGGTTAGGGTTAGGGTTCGGGTTTGGGTTCGGTTTAGGGTTAGGGTTAGGGTTAGGGTTAGGTTTAGGGTTAGGGTTCGGTTTAAGGTTTGGGTTAGGGTTAGGGTTAGTTTCGGGTTAGGGTTAGGGGTAAGGTGGGAGTTAGGGTTAGGGTTCGGGTTAGTGTTAGGGGTTAGGGTTCGGGTTAGGGTTAGGGTTAGGGTTAGGGTTCGTGTTAGGGGTAGGGTTAGGTTTAGGGTAAGGGTTCGGGTTAGGGTTAGGGTTAGGGTGGGAGTTAGTGTTAGGGTTTGGGTTAGTGTTAGGGGTTAGGGTTCGGTTTCGGGTTAGGGTTAGGTTTAGGGTTATGGTTAGGGTTAGGGTTAGGTTTAGGGTTAGTGTTCGGGTTAGGGTTAGGGTTAGGGTTAGGGTTAGGGTTAGGTTTAGGGTTCGGGTTAGGGTTAGGGGTTAGGTTTTGGGTTAGGTTTAGGGTTAGGTTTCGGGTTAGGGTTAGGGTTAGGTTTAGGGTTAGGGTTCGGGTTAGGGTTAGCGTTAGGGTTAGGGTTAGAGTTAGGTTTTAGGGTTAGGGTTACGGTTAGGGTTAGGGTTAGGGTTAGGGGTTAGGGTTAGGGTTAGGGTTAGGGTTAGGGTTAGGGTTCGGGTCAGGGTCAGGTTTAGGTTTAGGGTTAGGTTTATGGTTCGGGTTAGGGTTAGGGTTAGGGTTACGGTTAGGGTTAGGGTTCGGGTTAGGGTTAGGGTTAGGGTTAAGTTTAGGGTTAGGGTTAGGCTTAGGGTTCGGGTAGGGTTCGGTTTAGGTTTAGGGTTAGGGTTCGGTTTAGGGTTAGGGATAGGGTTAGTGTTAGGGTTCGGGTTACGGTTCGGGTTAGGGTTAGGGTTAGGATTCGGGTTAGGTTTAGGGTTAGGGTTCGGGTTAGGGTTAGGGTTCGGGTTAGGGTTAGGGTTTGGATTCGGGTTCGGGTTAGGGTTCGGGTTAAGGTTAGGGTTTGAGTTAGGGTTCGGGTTAGGGTATGGGTTAGGGTTAGGTTTAGGGTAGGGTTCGGTTTAGGGTTAGGGTTAGGGTTCGGGTTAGGGTTAGGGTTAGGGTTAGGGTTAGGGTTTGGGTAAGGTTTCGGGTTAGGGTTAGGGTTAGGATTCGGGTTAGGGTTAGGGTTAGGGTTCGGGTTAGTGTTAGGGTTCGGGTTCGGGTTAGGGTTAGGGTTCGGGTTAGGGTTAGCGTTCGGGTTAGGGTTAGGGTTAGGGTTAGGGTTAGGGTTCGGGTTAGGGTTCGGGTTAGGGTTAAGGGTTAGCGTTAGTGTTCGGGTTAGGGTTAGGGTTAGGGTTCGGGTTAGGTTTCGGGTTAGGGTCAGGGTTAGTGTTAGGGTTCGGGTTCGGGTTACGGTTCGGGTTAGGGTTCGGGTTAGGGTTAAGGGTTAGCGTTATGGTTCGGGTTAGGGTTAGGGTTAGGGTTCGGGTTAGGGTTCGGGTTAGGGTTAGGGTTAGGGTTAGGGTTCGGGTTCGGGTTACGGTTCGGTTTAGGGTTAGGGTTAGGTTTCGGGTTAGGGTTCGGTTTAGGGTTAGTGTTAGGGTTCGGGTTAGGGTTTGGGTTAGGGTTCGGGTTAGGGTTCGTGTTAGGGTTCGGGTTAGGTTTAGGTTTAGGGTTCGGTTTAGGGTTCGGGTTCGGGTTCGGGTTAGGGTTCGGGTTAGGTTTAGGGTTAGGTTTAGGGTTCGGGTTAGGTTTAGGGTTAGGTTTCGGGTTAGGGTTCGGGTTCGGGATAGGGTTAGGGGTTAGGGTTCAGTTTAGGGTTTGGGTTAGGGTTCGGGTTAGGGTTAGGTTTAGGGTTATGGTTTGTGTTCATGTTAGGGTTAGGGTTAGGGTTAGGGTTAGGTTTCGGTTTAGTGTTAGAGTAGGGTTCGGGTTAAGGGTTAGGATTCGCGTTCGGGTGAGGGTTCGGGTTCGGGTTAAGGTTCGGGTTAGGTTTAGGTTTCAGGTTAAGGGTTAGGGTTAGGGTTAGGGTTCGGGTTAGGGTTAGGGTTAGGGTTAGGGTTCGGGTTAGGTTTCGGTTTAGGGTTAGTGTTAGGGTAAGGGTTCGGGTTCGGGTTAGGGTTCGGGATAGGGTTAGGTTTAGGGTTAGGCGTTAGGGTTAGGGTTTGGTTTAGGGTTAGGTTTCGGGTTCTGGTTAGGGTTAGGGTTCGTGTTAGGGTTAGGGTTAGGGTTAGGCGTTAGGGTTATGGTTCGGGTTAGGGTTAGGTTTCGGGTTAGGGTTAGGGTTAGTGTTCGGGTTAGGGTTCGGTTTAGGGTTCGGTTTAGGGTTAAGGGTTAGGGTTAGGGTTCGGGTTCGGTTTAGGGTTAGGGTTAGGGTTCGGGTTAGGGTTCGGGTTAGGGTTAGGGTTAGTGTTCGGGTTAGGGTTCGGGTTACGGTTCGGGTTAGGGTTCGGGTTAGGGTTAGGTTTCGGATTCGGGTTAGGCTTAGGGTTCAGGTTAGGGTTAGGGTTAGGGTTCGGGTTCGGGTTGGAATTAGGGTTAGGGTTAGGGTTAGGGTTCGAGTTCGGGTTCGGGTTCGGGTTCGGGTTAGGTTTCGGTTTAGGGTTAGGGTTAGAGTTAGGGTTAGGGTTAGGGGTTAGGGTTCGGGTTCGGGTTAGGTTTAGGGTTCGGGATAGGGTTAGGGTTAAGGTTAGGGGTTAGGGTTAGGGTTCGGGTTAGGGTTAGGGTTCGGGTTAGGGTTAGGGTTAGGGTTAGGGTTCGGGTTAGGGTTAGGGTTAGGTGTTAGGGTTAGGGTTACGGTTCAGGTTAGGGTTCGGGTTAGGGTTAGGGTTAGGGTTAGGGTTAGGTTTCGGGTTAGGGTTAGGGTTAGGGTTCGGGTTAGGGTTAGGTTTAGGGTTAGGGTTAGTGTTCGGGTTAGGGTTCGGGTTAGGGTTCGGTTTAGGGTTAGGGTTCGGGTTAGGGTTAGGTTTAGGGTTAGAGTTAGGATTAGGGTTAGGGTTCGGGTTCGGGTTAGGGTTAGGGTTAGGATTAGGGTTAGGGTTCGGGTTCGGGTTAGGGTTAGGGTTCGTGTTCCGGTTCAGGTTAGGGTTAGGGTTCGGTTTCGGGTTCGGGTTAGGGTTCGGGTTCGGGTTAGTGTTCGGGTTCGGGTTAGGGTTAGGGTTTAGGGTTCAGGTTAGGATTAGGGTTCGGGTTAGGGTTAGGTTTAGAGTTAGGGTTAGGGTTAGGGTTCGGGTTAGGGTTAGGGTTAGGGTTAGGGTTAGGATTAGGTTTAGGGTTAGGGTTCGGATTAGGGTTTGGGTTAGGGGTAGGGTTAGGTTTCGGGTTAGGGTTGGGGTTCGGGTTAGGGTTAGGGTTAGTGTTAGGGTTCGGGATAGGGTTAGGGTTCAGGTTAGGGTTAGGGTTAGGGTTCGGGTTAGTGTTCTGGTTAGGGTTAGGGTTAGGGTTAGGATTAGGTTTAGGGTTAGGGTTCGGATTAGGGTTTGGGTTAGGGGTAGGGTTAGGTTTCGGGTTAGGGTTAGGGTTGGGGTTAGGGTTAGGGTTAGTGTTAGGTTTCGGGATAGGGTTAGGGTTCAGGTTAGGGTTAGGGTTAGGGTTCGGGTTAGTGTTCTGGTTAGGGTTAGGGTTAGGGTTCGGGTTAGGGTTCGGGTTAGGGTTCGGATTAGTGTTCGGGTTAGCGTTCTGGTTAGGGTTTGGGTTAGGGTTCGGGTTAGGGTTAGGGTTAGGTTTAGGGTTCGGGTTAGGGTTAGGGTTAGGGTTCGGGTTAGGGTTAGGTTTAAGGTTCGGGTTAGGGTTCGGGTTCGGTTTAGGGTTCGGGTTAGGGTTTGGGTTAGTGTTAGGGTAAGGGTTAGGGTTAGGGTTAGGGATCGGTTTAGGGTTCGGTTTAGGGTTAGGGTTAGGGTTAGGGTTAGAGTTAGGTTTAGGGTTAGGGTTTGTGTTAGGGTTAGGGTTAGGTTTAGGGTTAGCGTTAGGGTTCGGGTTAGGGTTAGGGTTAGGGTGGGAGTTAGGGTTAGGGTTCGGGTTAGTGTTAGGTGTTAGGGTTCGGGTAAGGGTCGGGTTAGGGTTAGGGTTCGGGTAAGGGTGTGGGTTAGGGTTAGGGTTCGGGTTTGGGTTCGGTTTAGGGTTAGGGTTAGGGTTAGGGTTAGGTTTAGGGTTAGGGTTCGGTTTAAGGTTTGGGTTAGGGTTAGGGTTAGTTTCGGGTTAGGGTTAGGGGTAAGGTGGGAGTTAGGGTTAGGGTTCGGGTTAGTGTTAGGGGTTAGGGTTCGGGTTAGGGTTAGGGTTAGGGTTAGGGTTCGTGTTAGGGGTAGGGTTAGGTTTAGGGTAAGGGTTCGGGTTAGGGTTAGGGTTAGGGTGGGAGTTAGTGTTAGGTTTTGGGTTAGTGTTAGGGGTTAGGGTTCGGTTTCGGGTTAGGGTTAGGTTTAGGGTTATGGTTAGGGTTAGGGTTAGGTTTAGGGTTAGTGTTCGGGTTAGGGTTAGGGTTAGGGTTAGGGTTAGGGTTAGGTTTAGGGTTCGGGTTAGGGTTAGGGGTTAGGTTTTGGGTTAGGTTTAGGGTTAGGTTTCGGGTTAGGGTTAGGGTTAGGTTTAGGGTTAGGGTTCGGGTTAGGGTTAGCGTTAGGGTTAGGGTTAGAGTTAGGTTTTAGGGTTAGGGTTACGGTTAGGGTTAGGGTTAGGGTTAGGGGTTAGGGTTAGGGTTAGGGTTAGGGTTAGGGTTAGGGTTCGGGTCAGGGTCAGGTTTAGGTTTAGGGTTAGGTTTATGGTTCGGGTTAGGGTTAGGGTTAGGGTTACGGTTAGGGTTAGGGTTCGGGTTAGGGTTAGGGTTAGGGTTAAGTTTAGGGTTAGGGTTAGGCTTAGGGTTCGGGTAGGGTTCGGTTTAGGTTTAGGGTTAGGGTTCGGTTTAGGGTTAGGGATAGGGTTAGTGTTAGGGTTCGGGTTACGGTTCGGGTTAGGGTTAGGGTTAGGATTCGGGTTAGGTTTAGGGTTAGGGTTCGGGTTAGGGTTAGGGTTCGGGTTAGGGTTAGGGTTTGGATTCGGGTTCGGGTTAGGGTTCGGGTTAAGGTTAGGGTTTGAGTTAGGGTTCGGGTTAGGGTATGGGTTAGGGTTAGGTTTAGGGTAGGGTTCGGTTTAGGGTTAGGGTTAGGGTTCGGGTTAGGGTTAGGGTTAGGGTTAGGGTTAGGGTTTGGGTAAGGTTTCGGGTTAGGGTTAGGGTTAGGATTCGGGTTAGGGTTAGGGTTAGGGTTCGGGTTAGTGTTAGGGTTCGGGTTCGGGTTAGGGTTAGGGTTCGGGTTAGGGTTAGCGTTCGGGTTAGGGTTAGGGTTAGGGTTAGGGTTAGGGTTCGGGTTAGGGTTCGGGTTAGGGTTAAGGGTTAGCGTTAGTGTTCGGGTTAGGGTTAGGGTTAGGGTTCGGGTTAGGTTTCGGGTTAGGGTCAGGGTTAGTGTTAGGGTTCGGGTTCGGGTTACGGTTCGGGTTAGGGTTCGGGTTAGGGTTAAGGGTTAGCGTTATGGTTCGGGTTAGGGTTAGGGTTAGGGTTCGGGTTAGGGTTCGGGTTAGGGTTAGGGTTAGGGTTAGGGTTCGGGTTCGGGTTACGGTTCGGTTTAGGGTTAGGGTTAGGTTTCGGGTTAGGGTTCGGTTTAGGGTTAGTGTTAGGGTTCGGGTTAGGGTTTGGGTTAGGGTTCGGGTTAGGGTTCGTGTTAGGGTTCGGGTTAGGTTTAGGTTTAGGGTTCGGTTTAGGGTTCGGGTTCGGGTTCGGGTTAGGGTTCGGGTTAGGTTTAGGGTTAGGTTTAGGGTTCGGGTTAGGTTTAGGGTTAGGTTTCGGGTTAGGGTTCGGGTTCGGGATAGGGTTAGGGGTTAGGGTTCAGTTTAGGGTTTGGGTTAGGGTTCGGGTTAGGGTTAGGTTTAGGGTTATGGTTTGTGTTCATGTTAGGGTTAGGGTTAGGGTTAGGGTTAGGTTTCGGTTTAGTGTTAGAGTAGGGTTCGGGTTAAGGGTTAGGATTCGCGTTCGGGTGAGGGTTCGGGTTCGGGTTAAGGTTCGGGTTAGGTTTAGGTTTCAGGTTAAGGGTTAGGGTTAGGGTTAGGGTTCGGGTTAGGGTTAGGGTTAGGGTTAGGGTTCGGGTTAGGTTTCGGTTTAGGGTTAGTGTTAGGGTAAGGGTTCGGGTTCGGGTTAGGGTTCGGGATAGGGTTAGGTTTAGGGTTAGGCGTTAGGGTTAGGGTTTGGTTTAGGGTTAGGTTTCGGGTTCTGGTTAGGGTTAGGGTTCGTGTTAGGGTTAGGGTTAGGGTTAGGCGTTAGGGTTATGGTTCGGGTTAGGGTTAGGTTTCGGGTTAGGGTTAGGGTTAGTGTTCGGGTTAGGGTTCGGTTTAGGGTTCGGTTTAGGGTTAAGGGTTAGGGTTAGGGTTCGGGTTCGGTTTAGGGTTAGGGTTAGGGTTCGGGTTAGGGTTCGGGTTAGGGTTAGGGTTAGTGTTCGGGTTAGGGTTCGGGTTAGGGTTCGGGTTAGGGTTCGGGTTAGGGTTAGGTTTCGGATTCGGGTTAGGCTTAGGGTTCAGGTTAGGGTTAGGGTTAGGGTTCGGGTTCGGGTTGGAATTAGGGTTAGGGTTAGGGTTAGGGTTCGAGTTCGGGTTCGGGTTCGGGTTCGGGTTAGGTTTCGGTTTAGGGTTAGGGTTAGAGTTAGGGTTAGGGTTAGGGGTTAGGGTTCGGGTTCGGGTTAGGTTTAGGGTTCGGGATAGGGTTAGGGTTAAGGTTAGGGGTTAGGGTTAGGTTTCGGGTTAGGGTTAGGGTTCGGGTTAGGGTTAGGGTTAGGGTTAGGGTTCGGGTTAGGGTTAGGGTTAGGTGTTAGGGTTAGGGTTACGGTTCAGGTTAGGGTTCGGGTTAGGGTTAGGGTTAGGGTTAGGGTTAGGTTTCGGGTTAGGGTTAGGGTTAGGGTTCGGGTTAGGGTTAGGTTTAGGGTTAGGGTTAGTGTTCGGGTTAGGGTTCGGGTTAGGGTTCGGTTTAGGGTTAGGGTTCGGGTTAGGGTTAGGTTTAGGGTTAGAGTTAGGATTAGGGTTAGGGTTCGGGTTCGGGTTAGGGTTAGGGTTAGGATTAGGGTTAGGGTTCGGGTTCGGGTTAGGGTTAGGGTTCGTGTTCCGGTTCAGGTTAGGGTTAGGGTTCGGTTTCGGGTTCGGGTTAGGGTTCGGGTTCGGGTTAGTGTTCGGGTTCGGGTTAGGGTTAGGGTTTAGGGTTCAGGTTAGGATTAGGGTTCGGGTTAGGGTTAGGTTTAGAGTTAGGGTTAGGGTTAGGGTTCGGGTTAGGGTTAGGGTTAGGGTTAGGGTTAGGATTAGGTTTAGGGTTAGGGTTCGGATTAGGGTTTGGGTTAGGGGTAGGGTTAGGTTTCGGGTTAGGGTTGGGGTTCGGGTTAGGGTTAGGGTTAGTGTTAGGGTTCGGGATAGGGTTAGGGTTCAGGTTAGGGTTAGGGTTAGGGTTCGGGTTAGTGTTCTGGTTAGGGTTAGGGTTAGGGTTCGGGTTAGGGTTCGGGTTAGGGTTCGGATTAGTGTTCGGGTTAGCGTTCTGGTTAGGGTTTGGGTTAGGGTTCGGGTTAGGGTTAGGGTTAGGTTTAGGGTTCGGGTTAGGGTTAGGGTTCGGGTTAGGGTTAGGTTTAAGGTTCGGGTTAGGGTTCGGGTTCGGTTTAGGGTTCGGGTTAGGGTTTGGGTTAGGGTTAGGGTAAGGGTTAGGGTTAGGGTTAGGGATCGGTTTAGGGTTCGGGTTAGGGTTAGGGTTAGGGTTAGGGTTAGAGTTAGTTTTAGGGTTAGGGTTTGTGTTAGGGTTAGGGTTAGGTTTAGGGTTAGCGTTAGGGTTCGGGTTAGGGTTAGGGTTAGGGTGGGAGTTAGGGTTAGGGTTCGGGTTAGTGTTAGGTGTTAGGGTTCGGGTAAGGGTCGGGTTAGGGTTAGGGTTCGGGTTAGGGTGCGGGTTAGGGTTAGGGTTCGGGTTTGGGTTCGGTTTAGGGTTAGGGTTAGGGTTAGTGTTCGAGTTCGGATTAGGGTTAGGGTTAGGGTTCGGGTTAGGGTTTGGTTTAGGGTTAGGTTTAGGGGTAGGGTTCGGGTTAGGGTTTTGGTTAGGGTTAGTGTTAGGGTTCGGGTTAGGGTTCGGGTTAGGGTTAGGGTTAGGGTTAGGGTTTGGGTTAGGGTTAAGGTTCGGGTTAGGGTTAGGGTTAGGGTTAGGGTTAGGGTTCGGATTAGAGTTAGGGGTAGGGTTCGGGTTAGGGTTCGGGTTCGGATTAGGGTTCGGGTTAGGGTTCGGGTTAGGGTTAGGTTTAGGGTTAGGGTTCGGGTTCGGGTTAGGGTTAGGTTTAGGGTTCGGGTTAGGGTTAGGGTTCGGGTTAGGGTTCGGGTTAGGGTTCAGGTTAGGGTTAGGGTTTGGGTTAGGGTTAGGGTTCGGGTTAGGGTTAGGGTTCCGTTTAGGGTTAGTGTTAGGGTTCAGGTTCAGGTTAGGGTTAGGGTTCGGGTTAGTGTTAGGGTTCGGGTTAGGGTTAGCGTTTGGGTTAGGGTTAGGGTTCGGGTTCGGGTTATTGTTAGGGTTCGGGTTCGGGTTAGGGATAGGGTTCGGGTTCGGGTTAGGGTTCGGGTTAGGGTTAGGGTTAGGGTTCGGGTTCGGGTTCGGGGTTATGGTTAGGGTTAGGGTTCGGGTTAGGGTTCGGGTTAGGGTGAGGATTCGGGTAAGGGGTTAGGGTTCGGGTTCGTGTTAGGGTTAGGGTTAGGGTTAGGGTTTCGGTTAGGGTTAGGGTTAGGGTTCGGGTTCGGGTTAGGGTTAGCGTTAGGGTTAGGGTTCAGGTTAGGGTTAGGTTTAGGGTTCGGTTTAGGGTTCGGGTTAGGCTTAGGGTTACGGTTAGGTTTAGGGTTAGCGTAAGGTTTCGGGTTAGTGTTAGGTTTAGGGTTAGGGTTCGGGTTAGGTTTAGGGTTCGGTTTAGGGTTAGGGTTAGGTTTCGGGTTCGGGTTAGGGTTAGGGTTCGGGTTCGTGTTAGGGTTAGTGTTCGGGTTAGGGTTCGGGTTATGGTTAGGGTTAGGGTAGGGTTCGGGTTCGGGGTTAGAGTTAGGGTTAGGGTTCGGGTTCGGGTTCGGGTTAGGGTTAGGATTCGGGTAAGGGTTTAGAGTTCGGGTTCGCGTTAGGGTTAGGGTTAGGGTTCCGGTTAAGGTTAGGGTTAGGGTTCGGGTTAGGGTTAGGGTTAGGGTTAGGGTTCGGTTTAGTGTTAGGGTTCGTGTTACGGTTCGGGTTAGGGTTAGGGTTAGGGTTCTGGTTAGGGTTAGGGTTCGGGTTAGGGTTAGGGTTAGGGTTAGGGTTAGGGTTCGGATTAGGGTTCGGGGTAAGGTTCGGGTTAGGGTTCGGGTTCGAGTTAGGGTTAGGGTTAGGGTTAAGTTTCGGGTTTGGGTTAGGGTTAGGTTTAGGGTTAGGGTTAGGGGTTAGGGTTAGGGTTACCGTTCGGGTTAGTGTTAGGGTTAGGGTTAGGGTTAGGGTTCGGGTTAGGGTTATGGTTAGGGTTCGGGTTAGGTTTAGGGTTAGGGTTAGGGTTAGGGTTCGGGTTAGTGTTAGGTTTAGGGTTCAGGATAGGGTTCGTGTTAGGGTTAGGGGTAGGGTTAGGTTTCGGGTTAGGGTTAGGGTTAGGGTTAGGGTTCGGGTTCGGGTTAGGGTTAGGGTTAGGGTTCGGGTTAGGTTTAGGGTTAGGTTTAGTGTTAGGGTTAAGGTTCGGGGTAGGGTTAGGGTTAAGGTTTGGGTTAGGGTTAGGGTTAGGTTTAGGGTTAGGGTTCGCGTTAGGGTTCGGTTTAGGTGTCGGGTTATGGTTAGGGTTAGGGTTCGGGTTAGGGTTAGGGTTAGCTCAGGGTTCAGGTTAGGGTTAGGGTTCGGGTTAGGGTTAGGGTTAAGATTCAGGTTCGGGTTAGGGTTAGGATTCAGGTAAGGGGTTAGTGTTCGGGTTCGGTTTAGGGTTAGGGTAGGGTTCGGGTTAGGGTTAGGGTTCGGGTTAGTGTTCGGGTTAGGTTTCGGGTTAGGGTTAGGGTTTAGGTTAGGTTTAGGGTTCGGGTTAGGGTTAGGGTTCCGGTTAGGGTTAGGGTTAGCGTTCGGGTTCGGGTTAGGTTTAGGGTTCGGGTTAGGGTTAGGGTTAGGATTAGGGTTAGGTTTCGGGTTCGCGTTAGGTTTCGGGTTAGGGTTAGTGTTAGGGTTAGGGTTAGGGTTAGGGTTCGGGTTCGGATTAGGGTTAGTGTTAGGGTTAGGGTTGGGTTCGGATTAGGGTTCGGGTACGGGTTAGGGTTAGGGTTCGGGTTCGGGTTAGGGTTAGTGTTAGGGTTAGGGTTCGGGTTAGGATTAGGTTTCGGGTTAGGGGTAGGGTTCGGGTTCGGTTTAGGGTCAGGGTTCGGGTTAGGGTTCGGGTTAGGGTTAGGGTTCGGGTTAGGGTTAGGGTTCGTGTTAGGGTTAGGGTTAGGTTTAGGAGGTAGTTTTAGTGTTAGGGTTCGGGTTAGGGTTAGGTTTAGGGTTAGGGTTAGGGGTTAGGGTTCGGGTTAGTGTTAGGGTTAGGGTTAGGGTTAGTGTTAGGGTTAGGGTTCGGGTTCGGTATAGGTTTTGGTTTAGGGTTAAGGTTAGGGTTAGGTTTCGGATTAGGGTTAGGGGTAGGGTTCGGGTTAGGTTTGGGTTCGGGTTAAGGTTAGGGTTAGGGTTAGGGTTCGGGTTAGGGTTAGGTTTAGGGTTAGGGGTTAGCGTTAGGGTTTGGGTTCGGGTTAGGGTTAGGGTTAAGGTTAGGGTTAGTGTTCGGGTTAGGGTTATGGTTAGGGTTCAGGTTAGGGTTAGGGTTAGTGTTTTGGTTAGGGTTAGGGTTCGTGTTAGGGTTAGGGTTAGGGTTAGGTTTCGGGTTAGGGTTAGGGTTCGGGTTAGGGTTCGGGTTAGGGTTAGGGTTAGGGTTAGGGTTCGGGTTAGAGTTAGGGTTAGGGTTAGGGTTCGGTTTAGGGTTAGGGTTAGGGTTAGGGTTAGGGTCAGGGTTCGGGTTAGGGTTAGGGTTAAGTTTCGGGTTAGGGTTAGGTTTAGGGTTAGGGTTCGCGTTAGGGTTCGGGTTAGCAGTCGGGTAAGGGTTAGAGTTAGGTTTCGGGTTAGGGTTAGGGTTAGGGTTAGGGTTCAGGATAGGTTTAGGGTTCGGGTTAGTGTTAGGGTTAGGGTTCGGGATCGGGTTAGGGTTAGGGTTCGGGTTCGGGTTAGGGTTCGGGTTAGGGTTAGGTTTAGTGTTCGGGTTAGGGTTCGGGTTAGGGTTAGGGTTAGGGTTAGGGTTCGGGTTAGGGTTAAGGTTCGGGTTAGGTTTAGGGTTAGGGTTAGGGTTAGGGTTCGGATTAGAGTTAGGGGTAGGGTTCGGGTTAGGGTTCGGGTTAGGGTTAGGGTTAGGGTTCGGGTTCGGGTTAGGGTTAGGGTTCGGGTTAGGGTTAGGGTTCGGGTTCGGGTTCGGGTTAGGGTTCGGGTTAGGGTTAGGTTTGGGTTAGGGTTAGGGTTCGGGTTAGGGTTAGGGTTCCGGTTAGGGTTAGTGTTAGGGTTCGGGTTCAGGTTAGGGTTAGGGTTCGGGTTAGTGTTAGGGTTCGGGTTAGGGTTAGGGTTTGGGTTAGGGTTAGGGTTCGGGTTAGGGTTAGGGTTCGGGTTCGGGTTAGGGTTCGGGATAGGGTTAGGGTTAGTGTTAGGGTTAGGGTTAGGGTTAGGGTTAGGGTTAGGGTTCGCGTTAGGGTTCGGGATAGGTGTCGGGTTAGGGTTAGGGTTAGGGTTAGGGTTCGGATTAGGGTTAGGGTTAGGGTTAGGGTTCGTGTTAGGGTTAGGGTTCGGGTTAGGGTTAGGGTTAGGGTTCGGGTTCGGGTTAGGGTTAGGGTTCGGGTTCGGGTTAGGGTTCGGGTTAGGGTTAGGGGTAGGGTAAGGGTTCGGTTTCGGGTTTAGGGTTAGGGTTAGGGTTCGGGTTAGGGTTCGGGTTAGGGTTAGGATTCGGGTAAGGGGTAAGGGTTCGGGTTCGGGTTCGGGTTAGGGTTAGGGTTCGGGTTCGTGTTAGGGTTAGTGTTCGGGTTAGGGTTCGGGTTATGGTTAGTGTTAGGGTAGGGTTCGGGTTCGGTGTTAGGGTTAGGGTTCGGGTTAGGGTTAGGGTTAGGGTTAGGATTCGGGTAAGGGGTTAGAGTTCGGGTTCGGGTTAGGGTTAGGGTTAGGTTTAGGGTTAAGGTTAGGGTTCGTATTAGGGTTAGGGTTAGGGTTAGGGTTCGGTTTAGGGTTAGGGTTCGTGTTAGGGTTCGGGTTAGGGTTAGGGTTAGGGTTCTGTTTAGGGTTCGGGTTATGGTTAGGGTTAGGGTAGGTTTCGGGTTCGGGGTTAGGTTTAGGGTTAGGGTTCGGGTTCGGGTTAGGGTTAGGGTTCGGGTTCGTGTTAGGGTTAGTGTTCGGGTTAGGGTTCGGGTTATGGTTAGGGTTAGGGTAGGGTTCGGGTTCGGAGTTAGGGTTAGGGTTAGGGTTCGGGATAGGGTTCGGGTTAGGGTTAGGATTCGGGTAAGGGGTTAGAGTTCGGGTTCGGGTTAGGGTTAGGGTTAGGGTTCCGGTTAAGGTTAGGGTTAGGGTTCGGGTTAGGGTTAGGGTTAGGGTTAGGGTTCGGTTTAGGGTTAGGGTTCGTGTTAGGTTTCGGGTTAGGGTTAGGGTTAGGGTTAGGGTTCTGGTTATGGTTAGGGTTCGGGTTAGGGTTAGTGTTAGAGTTAGGGTTAGGGTTAGGGTTAGGGTTCGGATTAGGGTTAGGGGTAGGATTCGGGTTAGGGTTCGGGTTCGAGTTAGTGTTAGGGTTAGGGTTAGGGTTAGGGTTAGGGTTAGGGTTCGGGTTAGGGTTAAGGTTAGGTTTACGGTTAGGGTTCGGGTTAGGTTTAGGGTTAGGGTTAGGGTTCGGGTTAGGGTTAGGGTTAGGGTTCATGATAGGGTTCGAGTTAGGGTTAGGGTTAGGGGTAGGGTTCGGGTTAGGGTTAGGGTTAGGGTTAGGGTTCGGGTTAGGGTTAGGGTTAGGGTTACGGTTAGGGTTCGGGTTAGGGTTAGGGTTAAGGTTAGGTTTCGGGTTAGGGTTAGAGTTTGGGTTAGGGTTCGGGTTAGGGTTAGGGTTAGGGTTTGGGTTCGGGTTAGGGTTAGTGTTAGTGTTAGGGTTCGGGTTAGGGTTAGGGTTCGGGTTTGGGTTAGGGTTCGGGTTCGGGTTAGGGTTAGAGTTTGGGTTAGGGTTCGGGTTAGGGTTAGGGTTCGGGTTAGGTTTAGGGTTCGGGTTAGGGTTAGTGTTAGGGTTAGGGTTCGGGTTAGAGTTAGGGTTCGGGTTCGGGTTACTGTTAGGGTTAGGGTTAGGGTTCAGTTTCGGATTAGGTTTAGTGTTAGGGTTAGGGTTAGTGTCAGGGTTCGGGTTAGGGTTAGGGTTAGGGTTAGTGTTCGGGTTAGGGTTAGGGTTAGGGTTAGGGTTAGGGTTAGGGTTCGGGTTAGGTTTAGGTTTAGGGTTCAGGTTAGGGTTCGGGTTAGGGTTAGGGTTAGGGTTAGGTTTTGGGTTAGGGTTAGGGTTAGGGTTAGGGTTAGGGTTCGGGTTAGGGTTAGGTTTAGGTTTAGGTTTAGGGTTAGGGTTAATGTTCGGGGTAGGGTTAGGGTTAAGTTTCGGGTTAGGGTTAGGGTTAGGGTTAGGGTTCGTGTTAGGGTTAGGGTTAGGGTTAGGGGTTAGGGTTAGGGTTTGGGTTCGGGTTTGGGTTAGGGTTACGGTTAGGGTTAGTGTTCGGGTTAGGGTTATGGTTAGGGTTCAGGTTACGGTTAGGGTTACTGTTATGGTTAGGGTTAGGGTTCGTGTTAGGGTTAGGGTTAGGGTTAGGTTTCGGGTTAGGGTTAGGGTTCGGGTTAGGGTTTGGGTTAGGGTTAGGGTTAGGGTTAGGGTTCGGGTTAGAGTTAGGGTTAGGGTTAGGGTTCGGTTTAGGGTTAGGGTTAGGGTTAGGTTTAGGGTCAGGGTTCGGGTTAGGGTTAGGGTTAAGTTTCGGGTTAGGTTTAGGGTTAGGGTTAGGGTTCGCGTTAGGGTTCGGGTTAGCGGTCGGGTAAGGGTTAGAGTTAGGGTTCGGGTTAGGGTTAGGGTTAGGGTTAGGGTTCAGGTTAGGTTTAGGGTTCGGGTTAGTGTTAGGGTTAGGGTTCGGGTTCGGGTTAGGATTAGGGTTCGGGTTCGGGTTAGGGTTCGGGTTAGGGTTAGGTTTAGTGTTCGGGTTAGGGTTCGGGTTAGGGTTAGGGTTAGGGTTAGGGTTAGGGTTCGGGTTAGGGTTAAGGTTCGGTTTAGGTTTAGGGTTAGGGTTAGGGTTAGGGTTCGGATTAGAGTTAGGGGTAGGGTTCGGGTTAGGGTTCGGGTTAGGGTTAGGGTTAGGGTTCGGGTTCGAGTTAGGGTTAGGTTTAGGGTTCGGGTTAGGGTTAGGGTTCGGGTTCGGGTTCGGGTTAGGGTTCGGGTTAGGGTTAGTGTTTGGGTTAGGGTTAGGGTTCGGGTTAGGGTTAGGGTTCCGGTTAGGGTTAGTGTTAGGGTTCGGGTTCAGGTTAGGGTTAGGGTTCGGGTTAGTGTTAGGGTTCGGGTTAGGGTTAGGGTTTGGGTTAGGGTTAGGGTTCGGGTTAGGGTTAGGGTTCGGGTTCGAGTTAGGGTTCGGGTTAGGGTTAGGGTTAGTGTTAGGGTTAGGGTTAGGGTTAGGGTTAGGGTTAGGGTTCACGTTAGGGTTCGGGATAGGTGTCGGGTTAGGTTAGGGTTAGGGTTCGGGTTAGGGTTAGGGTTAGGGTTCGTGTTAGGGCTAGGGTTCGGGTTAGGGTTAGGGTTCGGGTTCGGGTTAGGGTTAGGGTTCGGGTTCGGGTTAGGGTTAGGGTTCGGGTTCGGGTTAGAATTCGGGATAGGGTTAGGGTTAGTGTTAGGGTTAGGGTTAGGGTTAGGGTTAGGGTTAGGGTTCGCGTTAGGGTTCGGGATAGGTGTCGGGTTAGGGTTAGGGTTAGGGTTAGGGTTCGGGTTAGGGTTAGGGTTAGGGTTAGGGTTCGTGTTAGGGTTAGGGTTCGGGTTAGGGTTAGGGTTAGGGTTCGGGTTCGGGTTAGGGTTAGGGTTCGGGTTCGGGTTAGGGTTCGGGTTAGGGTTAGGGTTAGGGTAAGGGTTCGGTTTCGGGGTTAGGGTTAGGGTTAGGGTTCGGGTTAGGGTTCGGGTTAGGGTTAGGATTCGGGTAAGGGGTAAGGGTTCGGGTTCGGGTTCGGGTTAGGGTTAGGGTTCGGGTTCGTGTTAGGGTTAGTGTTCGGGTTAGGGTTCGGGTTATGGTTAGTGTTAGGGTAGGGTTCGGGTTCGGGGTTAGGGTTAGGGTTCGGGTTAGGGTTTGGGTTAGGGTTAGGATTCGGGTAAGGGGTTAGAGTTCGGGTTCGGGTTAGGGTTAGGGTTAGTTTTAGGGTTAAGGTTAGGGTTCGTATTAGGGTTAGGGTTAGGGTTAGGGTTCGGTTTAGGGTTAGGGTTCGTGTTAGGGTTCGGGTTAGGGTTAGGGTTAGGGTTCTGTTTAGGGTTCGGGTTATGGTTAGGGTTAGGGTAGGGTTCGGGTTCGGGGTTAGGTTTAGGGTTAGGGTTCGGGTTCGGGTTAGGGTTAGGGTTCGGGTTAGGGTTAAGGTTCGGGTTAGGTTTAGGGTTAGGGTTAGGGTTAGGGTTCGGATTAGAGTTAGGGGTAGGGTTCGGGTTAGGGTTCGGGTTAGGGTTAGGGTTAGGGTTCGGGTTCGGGTTAGGGTTAGGGTTAGGGTTCGGGTTAGGGTTAGGGTTCGGGTTCGGGTTCGGGTTAGGGTTCGGGTTAGGGTTAGGGTTTGGGTTAGGGTTAGGGTTCGGGTTAGGGTTAGGGTTCCGGTTAGGGTTAGTGTTAGGGTTCGGGTTCAGGTTAGGGTTAGGGTTCGGGTTAGTGTTAGGGTTCGGGTTAGGGTTAGGGTTTGGGTTAGGGTTAGGGTTCGGGTTAGGGTTAGGGTTCGGGTTCGGGTTAGGGTTCGGATAGGGTTAGGGTTAGTGTTAGGGTTAGGGTTAGGGTTAGGGTTAGGGTTCGCGTTAGGGTTCGGGATAGGTGTCGGGTTAGGGTTAGGGTTAGGGTTAGGGTTCGGATTAGGGTTAGGGTTAGGGTTAGGGTTCGTGTTAGGGTTAGGGTTCGGGTTAGGGTTAGGGTTAGGGTTCAGGTTCGGGTTAGGGTTAGGGTTCGGGTTCGGGTTAGGGTTCGGGTTAGGGTTAGGGTTAGGGTAAGGGTTCGGTTTCGGGTTTAGGGTTAGGGTTAGGGTTCGGGTTAGGGTTCGGGTTAGGGTTAGGATTCGGGTAAGGGGTAAGGGTTCGGGTTCGGGTTCGGGTTAGGGTTAGGGTTAGGGTTCGGGTTCGTGTTAGGGTTAGTGTTCGGGTTAGGGTTCGGGTTATGGTTAGTGTTAGGGTAGGGTTCGGGTTCGGTGTTAGGGTTAGGGTTCGGGTTAGGGTTTGGGTTAGGGTTAGGATTCGGGTAAGGGGTTAGAGTTCGGGTTCGGGTTAGGGTTCGGGTTATGGTTAGGGTTAGGGTAGGGTTCGGGTTCGGAGTTAGGGTTAGGGTTAGGGTTCGGGATAGGGTTCGGGTTAGGGTTAGGATTCGGTTAAGGGGTTAGAGTTCGGGTTCGGGTTAGGGTTAGGGTTAGGGTTCCGGTTAAGGTTAGGGTTAGGGTTCGGGTTAGGGTTAGGGTTAGGATTAGGGTTCGGTTTAGGGTTAGGGTTCGTGTTAGGTTTCGGGTTAGGGTTAGGGTTAGGGTTAGGGTTCTGGTTATGGTTAGGGTTCGGGTTAGGGTTAGTGTTAGAGTTAGGGTTAGGGTTAGGGTTAGGGTTCGGATTAGGGTTAGGGGTAGGATTCGGGTTAGGGTTCGGGTTCGAGTTAGTGTTAGGGTTAGGGTTAGGGTTAGGGTTAGGGTTAGGGTTCGGGTTAGGGTTAAGGTTAGGTTTACGGTTAGGGTTCGGGTTAGGTTTAGGGTTAGGGTTAGGGTTCGGGTTAGGGTTAGGGTTAGGGTTCATGATAGGGTTCGAGTTAGGGTTAGGGTTAGGGGTAGGGTTCGGGTTAGGGTTAGGGTTAGGGTTAGGGTTCGGGTTAGGGTTAGGGTTAGTGTTACGGTTAGGGTTCGGGTTAGGGTTAGGGTTAAGGTTCGGTTTCGGGTTAGGGTTAGAGTTTGGGTTAGGGTTCGGGTTAGGGTTAGGGTTAGGGTTTGGGTTCGGGTTAGGGTTAGTGTTAGTGTTAGGGTTCGGGTTAGGGTTAGGGTTCGGGTTTGGGTTAGGGTTCGGGTTCGGGTTAGGGTTAGAGTTTGGGTTAGGGTTCGGGTTAGGGTTAGGGTTCGGGTTAGGTTTAGGGTTCGGGTTAGGGTTAGTGTTAGGGTTAGGGTTCGGGTTAGAGTTAGGGTTCGGGTTCGGGTTACTGTTAGGGTTAGGGTTAGGGTTCAGTTTCGGATTAGGTTTAGTGTTAGGGTTAGGGTTAGTGTCAGGGTTCGGGTTAGGGTTAGGGTTAGGGTTAGTGTTCGGGTTAGGGTTAGGGTTAGGGTTAGGGTTAGGGTTCGGGTTAGGTTTAGGTTTAGGGTTCAGGTTAGGGTTCGGGTTAGGGTTAGGTTTAGGGTTAGGTTTTGGGTTAGGGTTAGGGTTAGGGTTAGGGTTCGGGTTAGGGTTAGGTTTAGGTTTAGGTTTAGGGTTAGGGTTAATGTTCGGGGTAGGGTTAGGGTTAAGTTTCGGGTTAGGGTTAGGGTTAGGGTTAGGGTTCGTGTTAGGGTTAGGGTTAGGGTTAGGGGTTAGGGTTAGGGTTTGGGTTCGGGTTAGGGTTAGGGTTACGGTTAGGGTTAGTGTTCGGGTTAGGGTTATGGTTAGGGTTCAGGTTACGGTTAGGGTTACTGTTATGGTTAGGGTTAGGGTTCGTGTTAGGGTTAGGGTTAGGGTTAGGTTTCGGGTTAGGGTTAGGGTTCGGGTTAGGGTTCGGGTTAGGGTTAGGGTTAGGGTTAGGGTTCTGGTTAGAGTTAGGGTTAGGGTTAGGGTTCGGTTTAGGGTTAGGGTTAGGGTTAGGTTTAGGGTCAGGGTTCGGGTTAGGGTTAGGGTTAAGTTTCGGGTTAGGGTTAGGGTTAGGGTTAGGGTTCGCGTTAGGGTTCGGGTTAGCGGTCGGGTAAGGGTTAGAGTTAGGGTTCGGGTTAGGGTTAGGGTTAGGGTTAGGGTTCAGGTTAGGTTTAGGGTTCGGGTTAGTGTTAGGGTTAGGGTTCGGGTTCGGGTTAGGGTTAGGGTTCGGGTTCGGGTTAGGGTTCGGGTTAGGGTTAGGTTTAGTGTTCGGGTTAGGGTTCGGGTTAGGGTTAGGGTTAGGGTTAGGGTTAGGGTTCGGGTTAGGGTTAAGGTTCGGGTTAGGTTTAGGGTTAGGGTTAGGGTTAGGGTTCGGATTAGAGTTAGGGTTGGGTTCGGGTTAGGGTTCGGGTTAGGGTTAGGGTTAGGGTTCGG
Organism: Urocyon cinereoargenteus; assembly: GCA_032313775.1. Taxonomy (NCBI): domain Eukaryota; kingdom Metazoa; phylum Chordata; class Mammalia; order Carnivora; family Canidae; genus Urocyon; species Urocyon cinereoargenteus. The sequence goes on from JAVLSZ010000067.1 coordinate 974,519, forward strand.
GTTCGAGTTAGGGTTAGGTTGAGGGTTCGGGTTAGGGTTAGGGTTCGGGTTCGGGTTAGGGTTCGGGTTAGGGTTAGTGTTTGGGTTAGGGTTAGGGTTCGGGTTAGGGTTAGGGTTCCGGTTAGGGTTAGTGTTAGGGTTCGGGTTCAGGTTAGGGTTAGGGTTCGGGTTAGTGTTAGGGTTCGGGTTAGGGTTAGGGTTTGGGTTAGGGTTAGGGTTCGGGTTAGGGTTAGGGTTCGGGTTCGAGTTAGGGTTCGGGTTAGGGTTAGGGTTAGTGTTAGGGTTAGGGTTAGGGTTAGGGTTAGGGTTCACGTTAGGGTTCGGGATAGGTGTCGGGTTAGGTTAGGGTTAGTGTTCGGGTTAGGGTTAGGGTTAGGGTTCGTGTTAGGGCTAGGGTTCGGGTTAGGGTTAGGGTTAGGGTTCGGGTTCGGGTTAGGGTTAGGGTTCGGGTTCGGGTTAGGGTTAGGGTTCGTGTTCGGGTTAGGGTTCGGGATAGGGTTAGGGTTAGTGTTAGGGTTAGGGTTAGGGTTGGGTTAGGGTTAGGGTTCGCGTTAGGGTTCGGGATAGGTGTCGGGTTAGGGTTAGGGTTAGGGTTAGGGTTCGGGTTAGGGTTAGGGTTAGGGTTAGGGTTCGTGTTAGGGTTAGGGTTCGGGTTAGGGTTAGGGTTAGGGTTCGGGTTTGGGTTAGGGTTAGGGTTCGGGTTCGGGTTAGGGTTCGGGTAAGGGTTAGGGTTAGGGTAAGGGTTCGGTTTCGGGGTTAGGGTTAGGGTTAGGGTTCGGGTTAGGGTTCGGGTTAGGGTTAGGATTCGGGTAAGGGGTAAGGGTTCGGGTTCGGGTTCGGGTTAGGGTTAGGGTTCGGGTTCGTGTTAGGGTTAGTGTTCGGGTTAGGGTTCGGGTTATGGTTAGTGTTAGGGTAGGGTTCGGGTTCGGGGTTAGGGTTAGGGTTCGGGTTAGGGTTTGGGTTAGGTATAGGATTCGGGTAAGGGGTTAGAGTTCGGGTTCGGGTTAGGGTTAGGGTTAGTTTTAGGGTTAAGGTTAGGGTTCGTATTAGGGTTAGGGTTAGGGTTAGGGTTCGGTTTAGGGTTAGGGTTCGTGTTAGGGTTCGGGTTAGGGTTAGGGTTCGGGTTCGTGTTAGGGTTAGTGTTCGGGTTAGGGTTCGGGTTATGGTTAGTGTTAGGGTAGGGTTCGGGTTCGGGGTTAGGGTTAGGGTTCGGGTTAGGGTTTGGGTTAGGGTTAGGATTCGGGTAAGGGGTTAGAGTTCGGGTTCGGGTTAGGGTTAGGGTTAGTTTTAGGGTTAAGGTTAGGGTTCGTATTAGGGTTAGGGTTAGGGTTAGGGTTCGGTTTAGGGTTAGGGTTCGTGTTAGGGTTCGGGTTAGGGTTAGGGTTAGGGTTCTGTTTAGGGTTCGGGTTATGGTTAGGGTTAGGGTAGGGTTCGGGTTCGGGGTTAGGTTTAGGGTTAGGGTTCGGGTTCGGGTTAGGGTTAGGGTTCGGGTTCGTTTTAGGGTTAGTGTTCGGGTTAGGGTTCGGGTTATGGTTAGGGTTAGGGTAGGGTTCGGGTTCGGAGTTAGGGTTAGGGTTAGGGTTCGGGATAGGGTTCGGGTTAGGGTTAGGATTCGGGTAAGGGGTTAGAGTTCGGGTTCGGGTTAGGGTTAGGGTTAGGGTTCCGGTTAAGGTTAGGGTTAGGGTTCGGGTTAGGGTTAGGGTTAGGGTTAGGGTTCGGTTTAGGGTTAGGGTTCGTGTTAGGTTTCGGGTTAGGGTTAGGGTTAGGGTTAGGGTTCTGGTTATGGTTAGGGTTCGGGTTAGGGTTAGTGTTAGGGTTCGGGTTCAGGTTAGGGTTAGGGTTCGGGTTAGTGTTAGGGTTCGGGTTAGGGTTAGGGTTTGGGTTAGGGTTAGGGTTCGGGTTAGGGTTAGGGTTCGGGTTCGAGTTAGGGTTCGGGTTAGGGTTAGGGTTAGTGTTAGGGTTAGGGTTAGGGTTAGGGTTAGGGTTAGGGTTCACGTTAGGGTTCGGGATAGGTGTCGGGTTAGGTTAGGGTTAGTGTTCGGGTTAGGGTTAGGGTTAGGGTTCGTGTTAGGGCTAGGGTTCGGGTTAGGGTTAGGGTTAGGGTTCGGGTTCGGGTTAGGGTTAGGGTTCGGGTTCGGGTTAGGGTTAGGGTTCGTGTTCGGGTTAGGGTTCGGGATAGGGTTAGGGTTAGTGTTAGGGTTAGGGTTAGGGTTGGGTTAGGGTTAGGGTTCGCGTTAGGGTTCGGGATAGGTGTCGGGTTAGGGTTAGGGTTAGGGTTAGGGTTCGGGTTAGGGTTAGGGTTAGGGTTAGGGTTCGTGTTAGGGTTAGGGTTCGGGTTAGGGTTAGGGTTAGGGTTCGGGTTTGGGTTAGGGTTAGGGTTCGGGTTCGGGTTAGGGTTCGGGTAAGGGTTAGGGTTAGGGTAAGGGTTCGGTTTCGGGGTTAGGGTTAGGGTTAGGGTTCGGGTTAGGGTTCGGGTTAGGGTTAGGATTCGGGTAAGGGGTAAGGGTTCGGGTTCGGGTTCGGGTTAGGGTTAGGGTTCGGGTTCGTGTTAGGGTTAGTGTTCGGGTTAGGGTTCGGGTTATGGTTAGTGTTAGGGTAGGGTTCGGGTTCGGGGTTAGGGTTAGGGTTCGGGTTAGGGTTTGGGTTAGGGTTAGGATTCGGGTAAGGGGTTAGAGTTCGGGTTCGGGTTAGGGTTAGGGTTAGTTTTAGGGTTAAGGTTAGGGTTCGTATTAGGGTTAGGGTTAGGGTTAGGGTTCGGTTTAGGGTTAGGGTTCGTGTTAGGGTTCGGGTTAGGGTTAGGGTTCGGGTTCGTGTTAGGGTTAGTGTTCGGGTTAGGGTTCGGGTTATGGTTAGTGTTAGGGTAGGGTTCGGGTTCGGGGTTAGGGTTAGGGTTCGGGTTAGGGTTTGGGTTAGGGTTAGGATTCGGGTAAGGGGTTAGAGTTCGGGTTCGGGTTAGGGTTAGGGTTAGTTTTAGGGTTAAGGTTAGGGTTCGTATTAGGGTTAGGGTTAGGGTTAGGGTTCGGTTTAGGGTTAGGGTTCGTGTTAGGGTTCGGGTTAGGGTTAGGGTTAGGGTTCTGTTTAGGGTTCGGGTTATGGTTAGGGTTAGGGTAGGGTTCGGGTTCGGGGTTAGGTTTAGGGTTAGGGTTCGGGTTCGGGTTAGGGTTAGGGTTCGGGTTCGTGTTAGGGTTAGTGTTCGGGTTAGGGTTCGGGTTATGGTTAGGGTTAGGGTAGGGTTCGGGTTCGGAGTTAGGGTTAGGGTTAGGGTTCGGGATAGGGTTCGGGTTAGGGTTAGGATTCGGGTAAGGGGTTAGAGTTCGGGTTCGGGTTAGGGTTAGGGTTAGGGTTCCGGTTAAGGTTAGGGTTAGGGTTCGGGTTAGGGTTAGGGTTAGGGTTAGGGTTCGGTTTAGGGTTAGGGTTCGTGTTAGGTTTCGGGTTAGGGTTAGGGTTAGGGTTAGGGTTCTGGTTATGGTTAGGGTTCGGGTTAGGGTTAGTGTTAGAGTTAGGGTTAGGGTTAGGGTTAGGGTTCGGATTAGGGTTAGGGGTAGGATTCGGGTTAGGGTTCGGGTTCGAGTTAGTGTTAGGGTTAGGGTTAGGGTTAGGGTTCGGGTTCGGGTTAGGGTTCTGGTTAGGGTTAGGGTTAGTGTTAGGGTTAGGGTTAGGGTTAGGGTTAGGGTTAGGGTTCGCGTTAGGGTTCGGGATAGGTGTCGGGTTAGGGTTAGGGTTAGGGTTCGGGTTAGGGTTAGGGTTAGGGTTAGGGTTCGTGTTAGGGCTAGGGTTCGGGTTAGGGTTAGGGTTAGGGTTCGGGTTCGGGTTAGGGTTAGGGTTCGGGTTCGGGTTAGGGTTCTGGTTAGGGTTCGGTTTAGGGATCAGTTAGCGTTCGGGTTAGGTTTAGGGTTAGGGTTCGGATTCGGGTTCGGTTTCGGGTTCGGGTTAGGGTTCGGGTTAGGGTTCGGGTTAGGTTTAGGGTTCGGGTTAGGGTTAGGTTTAGGGTTCGGGTTAGGGTTCGGGTTCGGGTTAGAGTTAGGGTTAGGGTTAGGGTTCGGGTTAGGTTTCGGGTTCGGGTTAGGGTTAGGGCTAGGGTTCGGGTTCGGGTTAGGGTTAGGTTTAGGGTTCGTGTTCGGGTTCGGGTTAGGGGTAGGTTTCGGTTTCGGGTTAGGGTTAGGGTTCGGGTTCGGGTTAGGGTTCGGGTTCGGGTTAAGGTTAGGGGTTAGGGTTCAGGTTAGGGTTAGGTTTAGGGTTCGGTTTAGGGTTAGGTTTAGGGTGAGGGTTAGGGTTCGGGTTCGGGTTAGGGTTAGGGTTAGGTTTCGGGATAGGGTTAGGTTTAGGGTTCGGGTTAAGGGTTAGGGTTCGCGTTCGGGTTAGGGTTCGGGTTCGGGTTAGGGTTCGGGTTAGGGTTCGAGTTAGGGTTCAGGTTAGGGTTAGGGTTCGGGTTAGGGTTCGAGTTAGGGTTCAGGTTAGGGTTAGGGTTAGGGTTCGGGTTCAGATTAGGGTTCGGGTTAGGGTTAGGGTTAGGGTTCGGGTTAGGGTTAGGGGTAGGATTCGGGTTAGGGTTCGGGTTCGAGTTAGTGTTAGGGTTAGGGTTCGGGTTAGGGTTAGGGTTCGGGTTCGGGTTAGGGTTCGGGTTAGGGTTAGGGTTAGTGTTAGGGTTAGGGTTAGGGTTAGGGTTCGGGTTAGGGTTCGCGTTAGGGTTCGGGATAGGTGTCGGGTTAGGGTTAGGGTTAGGGTTCGGGTTAGGGTTAGGGTTAGGGTTAGGGTTCGTGTTAGGGCTAGGGTTCGGGTTAGGGTTAGGGTTAGGGTTCGGGTTCGGGTTAGGGTTAGGGTTCGGGTTCGGGTTAGGGTTCTGGTTAGGGTTCGGTTTAGGGTTCGGTTAGCGTTCGGGTTAGGTTTAGGGTTAGGGTTCGGATTCGGGTTCGGTTTCGGGTTCGGGTTAGGGTTCGGGTTAGGGTTCGGGTTAGGTTTAGGGTTCGGGTTAGGGTTAGGTTTAGGGTTCGGGTTAGGGTTCGGGTTCGGGTTAGAGTTAGGGTTAGGGTTAGGGTTCGGGTTAGGTTTCGGGTTCGGGTTAGGGTTAGGGCTAGGGTTCGGGTTCGGGTTAGGGTTAGGTTTAGGGTTCGTGTTCGGGTTCGGGTTAGGGGTAGGTTTCGGTTTCGGGTTAGGGTTAGGGTTCGGGTTCGGGTTAGGGTTCGGGTTCGGGTTAAGGTTAGGGGTTAGTGTTCAGGTTAGGGTTAGGGTTAGGGTTCGGTTTAGGGTTAGGTTTAGGGTGAGGGTTAGGGTTCGGGTTAGGTTTAGGGTTAGGGTTAGGTTTCGGGATAGGGTTAGGTTTAGGGTTCGGGTTAAGTTTTAGGGTTCGCGTTCGGGTTAGGGTTCGGGTTCGGGTTAGGGTTCGGGTTAGGTTTAGGGTTCAGGTTAAGTAGGGTTAGGGTTCAGGTTAGGGTTAGGGTTCGGGTTAGGGTTCGGGTTAGGGTTCAGGTTAGGGTTAGGGTTAGGGTTAGGGTTCGGGTTCAGGTTAGGGTTCGGGTTAGGGTTAGGGTTAGGGTTCGGGTTAGGGTTAGGGTTCGGGTTCGGGTTAGGGTTAGGGTACAGTTTAGGTTTAGGGTTAGGGTTCGATTTCAGGTTCGGGTTAGGGTTAGGGTTCGGGTTAGGGTTCGGGTTAGGGGTAGGTTTCGGTTTCGGGTTAGGGTTAGGGTTAGGGTTCTGGTTATGGTTAGGGTTCGGGTTAGGGTTAGTGTTAGAGTTAGGGTTAGGGTTAGGGTTAGGGTTCGGATTAGGGTTAGGGGTAGGATTCGGGTTAGGGTTCGGGTTCGAGTTAGTGTTAGGGTTAGGGTTAGGGTTAGGGTTAGGTTTCGGGTTCGGGTTAGGGTTCGGGTTAGGGTTAGGGTTAGTGTTAGGGTTAGGGTTAGGGTTAGGGTTAGGGTTAGGGTTCGTGTTAGGGTTCGGGATATGTGTCGGGTTAGGGTTAGGGTTAGGGTTCGGGTTAGGGTTAGGGTTAGGGTTAGGGTTCGTGTTAGGGCTAGGGTTCGGGTTAGGGTTAGGGTTAGAGTTCGGGTTCGGGTTAGGGTTAGGGTTCGGGTTCGGGTTAGGGTTCTGGTTAGGGTTCGGTTTAGGGTTCGGTTAGCGTTCGGGTTAGGTTTAGGGTTAGGGTTCGGATTCGGGTTCGGTTTCGGGTTCGGGTTAGGGTTCGGGTTAGGGTTCGGGTTAGGTTTAGGGTTCGGGTTAGGGTTAGGTTTAGGGTTCGGGTTAGGGTTCGGGTTCGGGTTAGAGTTAGGGTTAGGGTTAGGGTTCGGGTTAGGTTTAGGGTTCAGGTTAAGTAGGGTTAGGGTTCAGGTTAGGGTTAGGGTTCGGGTTAGGGTTCGGGTTAGGGTTCAGGTTAGGGTTAGGGTTAGGGTTAGGGTTCGGGTTCAGGTTAGGGTTTGGGTTAGGGTTAGGGTTAGGGTTCGGGTTAGGGTTAGGGTTCGGGTTCGGGTTAGGGTTAGGGTACAGTTTAGGGTTAGGGTTAGGGTTCGGGTTCAGGTTCGGGTTAGGGTTAGGGTTCGGGTTAGGGTTCGGGTTAGGGGTAGGTTTCGGTTTCGGCTTAGGGTTAGGGTTAGGGTTCTGGTTATGGTTAGGGTTCGGGTTAGGGTTAGTGTTAGAGTTAGGGTTAGGTTTAGGGTTAGGGTTCGGATTAGGGTTAGGGGTAGGATTCGGGTTAGGGTTCGGGTTCGAGTTAGTGTTAGGGTTAGGGTTTGGGGTTAGGGTTCGGGTTCGGGTTAGGGTTAGGGTTCGGGTTTGGGTTAGGGTTAGGGTTAGGGGTTAGTGTTAGGTTTCGGGTTAGGGTTAGGGTTCCGGTTAGGGTTAGGGTTAGAGTTAGGGTTAGGTTTAGGGGTTAGGTTTCGGTTTCGGGTTAGGGTTAGGGTTCGGGTTAGGGTTAGGTTTAGGGTTAGGCGTTAGGGTTCGGGTTCGGGTTAGTGTTAGGTTTCGGGTTAGGGTTAGGGTTAGGGTTCGGGTTAGGGTTCGGGTTAGGGTTCGGTTTAGGGTTAAGGGTTAGGGTTAGGTTTCGGGTTAGGGTTGGGTTTAGGGTTAGGGTTCGGGATAGGGTTCCGGTTAGGGTTAGGGTTAGGGTTAGGGTTAGGGTTAGGGTTCGGGTTAGGGTTCTGGTTAGGGTTAGGGTTAGGTTTCGGGTTAGGGTTAGGTTTCGGATTCGGGTTAGGGTTAGGGTTCAGGTTAGGGTTAGGGTTCGGGTTCGGGATCGGGTTAGGGTTAAGGTTCGGGTTCGGGTTCGGGTTCGGGTTAGGTTTCGGTTTAGGGTTAGGGTTAGAGTTAGGGTTAGGGTTACGGGTTAGGGTTCAGGTTCGGGTTAGGGTTCGAGTTAGGGTTCGGATTAGGATTCCGGTTAGCGTTCGGGTTAGGGTTCGGGTTAGGGTTCGGGTTAGGGTTAGGGTTAGGGTTAGGGTTCGGGTTAGGGTTAGGGTAGGGTTAGGGTTAGGGTTCGGGTTAGGTTTAGGGTTAGGCTTCGAGTTAGGGTTAGGGTTCGGTTTAGGGTTAAGGGTTAGGTTTCGGGTTAGGGTTAGGGTTAGGGTTTGGTTTAGGGTTAGGGTTAGGTTTAGGGTTAGGGTTTGGGTTAGGGTTAGCGTTAGGGTTAGGGTTAGGGTTAGGTTTTAGGGTTAGGGTTACGGTTAGGGTTAGGGTTAGTGTTAGAGGTTAGGGTTAGGGTTAGTGTTAGGGTTCGGTTTAGGGTTAGGGTTAGGGTTAGTGTTCAGATTAGGGTTCGGGTTAGGGTTCGGGTTAGGGTTAGAGTTCGGGTTAGGGTTAGGTTTAGGGTTAGGGTTCGGGTTAGGGTTCGGGTTCGGGTTAGGGTTAGGGGTTAGGGTTCAGGTTAGGGTTAGGGTTAGGTTTCGGGTTAGGGTTAGGGTTCGGGTTAGGGTTAGGGTTAGAGTTAGGGTTATGGTTCGGGTTCGTGTTAGGGTTAGGGTTAGGGTTAGAGTTAGGGTTCTGGTTAGGGTTAAGTTTAGGGTTCGGGTTAGGGTTAGGGTTAGGGTTAGTGTTAGGGTTCGTGTTAGGCTTAGGGTTAGGGTTAGGGTTAGGGTTAGGGTTCGGGTTAGGGTTAGGGTTCGGGTTAGGGTTAGGGTTAGGGTTCGGGTTAGGGTTCGGGTTAGGGTTAGAGTTCGGGTTAGGGTTAGGTTTCGGTTTAGGGTTAGGATTAGGGTTAGGTTTAGGGTTCAGGTTAGGGTTTGGGTTAGTGTTCCGGTTCGGGTTCGGGTTAGGGTTAGGGTTCGGGTTCGGGAAAGGGTTCGGGTTCGGGTTAGGTTTCGAGTTCGGGTTAGGGTTAGGGGTTAGGGTTCAGGTTAGGGTTAGGATTAGTGTTCGGGTTAGGGTTAGGAGTAGGGTTAGGGTTAGGGTTAGGGTTCGGGTTAGGGTTAGGGTTAGGGTTCGGGTTAGGGTTAGGGCTACGGTTCGGGTTCGGGTTAGGGTTAGGTTTAGGGTTCGTGTTCGGGTTCGGGTTAGGGGTAGGTTTCGGTTTCGGGTTAGGGTTAGGGTTCGGGTTCGGGTTAGGGTTCGGGTTCGGGTTAAGGTTAGGGGTTAGGGTTCAGGTTAGGGTTAGGGTTAGGGTTCGGTTTAGGGTTAGGTTTAGGGTTAGGGTTATGGTTCGGGTTAGGGTTAGGGTTAGGGTTAGGTTTCGGGATAGGGTTAGGTTTAGGGTTCGGGTTAAGGGTTAGGGTTCGCGTTCGGGTTAAGGTTCGGGTTCGGGTTAGGGTTCTGGTTAGGTTTAGGGTTCAGGTTAAGTAGGGTTAGGGTTCGGGTTAGGGTTAGGGTTCGGGTTAGGGTTCGGGTTAGGGTTCAGGTTAGGGTTAGGGTTAGGTTTAGGGTTCGGGTTCAGGTTAGGGTTCGGGTTAGGGTTAGGGTTAGGGTTCGGGTTAGGGTTAGGGTTCGGGTTCGAGTTAGGGTTAGGGTACAGGTTAGGGTTAGGGTTAGGGATCGGGTTCAGGTTCGGGTTAGGGTTAGGGTAGGGTTAGGGTTAGGGTTCGGGTTAGGTTTAGGGTTAGGTTTCGAGTTAGGGTTAGGGTTCGGTTTAGGGTTAAGGGTTAGGGTTCGGGTTAGGGTTAGGGTTAGGGTTTGGGTTAGGGTTAGGGTTAGGTTTAGTTTTGGTTTTGGATTAGGGTTAGCGTTAGGGTTAGGGTTAGGGTTAGGTTTTAGGGTTAGGGTTACGGTTAGGGTTAGGGTTAGTGTTAGAGGTTAGGGTTAGGGTTAGCGTTAGTGTTAGGGTTTGGTTTAGGTTTAGGGTTAGGGTTAGTGTTCAGATTAGGGTTCGGGTTAGTGTTCGGGTTAGGGTTAGGGTTAGAGTTAGGGTTAGGGTTAGGGTTAGGGTTAGGGTTAGGTTTCGGGTTCGGGTTAAGGTTAGGGTTCGGGTTAGGGTTAGGGTTAGGGTTAGGTTTCATTTTAGGCTTAGGGTTAGGGTTAGGTTTAGGGTTCGGGTTAGGGTTAGGGTTCGGGTTAGGGTTAGGTTTAGGGTTAGGGTTCGGGTTAGGGTTCGGGTTAGGGTTAGGTTTCGGGTTAGGGTTAGGTTTAGGGTTAGAGTTAGGGTTAGGGTTAGGGTTCGGTTTAGGGTTAGGGTTAGGGTTAGGGTTAGGGTTAGGGTTCGGGTTAGGGTTAGGGTTAGGGTTCGGATTAAGGTTCCGGTTCGGGTTAGGGTTCGGGTTAGGGTTCGGGTTAGGTTTAGGGTTCGGGTTAGGGTTAGGGTTAGTGTTCGGGTTAGGGTTCGTGTTCGGGTTAGGGTTAGGGTTCGGTTTAGGGTTAGGGTTAGGGTTAGGGTTAGGGTTAGGTTTCGGGTTCGGGTTCGGGTTAGGATTAGGGTTAGGGTTAGGGTTAGGATTAGGTTTAGGGTTAGGGTTCGGATTAGGGTTTGGGTTAGGTTTAGGGTTAGGTTTCGGGTTAGGGTTAGGGTTCGGGTTAGGGTTAGGGGTTAGTGTCAGGGTTAGGGTTAGGGTTAGGGTTCAGGATAGGGTTAGGGTTAAGGTTCGGGTTAGTGTTCGGGTTAGGGTTAGGGTTAAGGTTCGTGTTAGGGTTCGGGTTAGGGTCCGGATTAGTGTTCGGGTTAGCGTTCTGGTGAGGGTTCGGGTTAGGGTTCGGGTTAGGGTTAGGGTTAGGGTTAGGGTTAGGGTTCGGGTTAGGGTTAGGGTTAGGGTTAGGGTTCGGTTTAGGGTTAGGTTTAGGGTTCGGGTTAGGGTTCGGGTTCCGGTTAGGGTTCGGGTTAGTGTTTGGGTTAGGGTTAGGGTAAGGGTTAGGGTTAGGGTTAGGGTTCGGTTAGGGTTCGGGTTAGGGTTAGGGTTAGGGTTAGGGTTAGGTTTAGGTTTAGGGTTTGGGTTAGGGTTAGGGTAAGGTTAGGGTTAGGGTTAGGGTTCGGGTTAGGGTTAGGGTTAGGGTGGGAGTTAGGGTTAGGGTTCGGGTTAGTGTTAGGGGTTAGGGTTCGGGTTAGGGTCAGGGTTAGTGTTAGGGTTCGGGTTAGGGTTCGGGTTAGGGTTAGGGTTAGGTTTAGGGTTTGGGTTAGGGTTCGGGTTAGGGTTAGTGTTAGGGTTAGGTTTAGGTTTAGGGTTAGGGTTCGGGTTAGGGTTAGGTTTAGGGTTAGGGTTAGGTTTCGGGTTAGGGTTAGGGTTAGGGTGGGAATTAGGGTTAGGGTTCTGGTTAGTGTTAGGGGTTAGGGTTCGGGTTAGGGTTAGGGTTAGGGTTAGGGTTAGGGTTCGGGTTAGGGTTAGGTTTCGGGTTAGGGTTAGGGTTAGGGTGGGAGTTAGGTTTAGGGTTCGGGTTAGTGTTAGGGGTTAGGGTACGGGTTCGGGTTAGGGTTAGGTTTAGGGTTAGGGTTCGGGTTAGGGTTAGGGTCAGGGTTAGGGTTAGGGTGGGAGTTAGGGTTAGGGTTCGGGTTAGTATTAGGGCTTAGGGTTCGGGTTAGGGTTAGGGTTAGGGTTAGGGTTCGGGTTAGGGTTCGGGTTAGGGTTCGGGTTAGGGTTAGGGTTAGGTTTCGGGTTAGGGTTCGGGTTAGGGTTAGTGTTAGGGTTAGGGTTAGGGTTAGGGTTAGTTTTAGGGTTAGGGTTCGGGTTAGCGTTAGGGTTAGGGTTAGGGTTAGAGTTAGGTTTTAGGGTTAGGGTTACGGTTAGGGTTAGGGTTAGGGTTAGGGGTTAGGGTTAGGGTTAGGGTTAGGGTTAGGGTTAGGGTTAGGGTTCGGGTCAGGGTCAGGGTTAGGTTTAGGGTTAGGTTTAGGGTTCGGGTTAGGGTTAGGGTTAGGGTTACGGTTAGGGTTAGGGTTCGGGTTAGGGTTAGGGTTAGGGTTAAGTTTAGGGTTAGGGTTAGGCTTAGGGTTCGGGTAGGGTTCGGTTTAGGTTTAGGGTTAGGGTTCGGTTTAGGGTTAGGGATAGGGTTAGTGTTAGGGTTCGGGTTCGGGTTACGGTTCGGGTTAGGGTTAGGGTTAGGATTCGGGTTAGGTTTAGGGTTAGGGTTCAGGTTAGGGTTAGGGTTCGGGTTAGGGTTAGGGTTTGGATTCGGGTTCGGGTTAGGGTTCGGGTTAAGGTTAGGGTTTGAGTTAGGGTTCGGGTTAGGGTACGGGTTAGGGTTAGGGTTAGGGTAGGGTTCGGTTTAGGGTTAGGGTGAGGGTTCGGGTTAGGGTTAGGGTTAGGGTTAGGGTTAGGGTTTGGGTAAGGTTTCGGGTTAGGGTTAGGGTTAGGATTCGGGTTAGGGTTAGGGTTAGGGTTCGGGTTAGTGTTAGGGTTCGGGTTCGGGTTAGGGTTAGGGTTCGGGTTAGGTTTAGGGGTTAGGGTTAGCGTTAGGGTTAGGGTTATTTTTAGGGTTCGGGTTAGGGTTAGGCTTAAGGTTCGGGTTAGTGTTCGGGTTCGGGTAGGGTTAGGGTTCCGGTTAGGGTTCAGGTTGGGTTTCGGGTTAGGGTTCGGTTTAGCGTTCGGGTTAGGGTTCGGGTTAGGGTTCGGGTTAGGGTTAGGTTTAGGGTTAGGTTTCGGGTTAGGGTTAGGGTTAGGGTTCGGGTTCGGGTTAGGGTTAGGGTTCGGTTTAGGGTTCGGGTTCGGGTTAGGGTTCGGGTTAGGGTTCGGGTTAGGGTTATGGTTAGGGTTAAGGTTAGGGTTCGGGATAAGTTTCGGGTTAGGGTTATGGTTAGGGTTAGGGTTAGGTTTAGGGTTAGTGTTCGGGTTAGGGTTAGGGTTAGGGTTAGGGTTAGGGTTAGGTTTAGGGTTCGGGTTAGGGTTAGGGGTTAGGTTTTGGGTTAGGGTTAGGGTTAGGTTTCGGGTTAGGGTTAGGGTTAGGTTTAGGGTTAGGGTTCGGGTTAGGGTTAGAGTTAGGGTTAGGGTTAGATTTAGGTTTTAGGGTTAGGGTTACGGTTAGGGTTAGGGTTAGGGTTAGGGGTTAGGGTTAGGGTTAGGGTTAGGATTAGGGTTAGGGTTCGGGTCAGGGTCAGGGTTAGGTTTAGGGTTAGGTTTAGGGTTCGGGTTAGGGTTAGGGTTAGGGTTACGGTTAGGGTTAGGGTTCGGGTTAGGGTTAGGGTTAGGGTTAAGTTTAGGGTTAGGGTTAGGCTTAGGGTTCGGGTAGGGTTCGGTTTAGGTTTAGGGTTAGGGTTCGGTTTAGGGTTAGGGATAGGGTTAGTGTTAGGGTTCGGGTTACGGTTCGGGTTAGGGTTAGGGTTAGGATTCGGGTTAGGTTTAGCGTTAGGGTTCGGGTTAGGGTTAGGGTTCGGGTTAGGGTTAGGGTTTGGATTCGGGTTCGGGTTAGGGTTCGGGTTAAGGTTAGGGTTTGAGTTAGGGTTCGGGTTCGGGTACTGGTTAGGGTTAGGGTTAGGGTAGGGTTCGGTTTAGGGTTAGGGTTAGGGTTCGGGTTAGGGTTAGGGTTAGGGTTAGGGTTAGGGTTTGGGTAAGGTTTCGGGTTAAGGTTCGGGTTAGGGTTAGGTTTCAGGTTAAGGGTTAGGGTTAGGGTTAGGGTTCGGGTTAAGGTTAGGGTTAGGGTTAGGGTTCGGGTTAGGTTTCGGTTTAGGGTTAGTGTTAGGGTAAGGGTTCGGGTTCGGGTTAGGGTTCGGGATAGGGTTAGGTTTAGGGTTAGGCGTTAGGGTTAGGGTTTGGTTTAGGGTTAGGTTTCGGGTTCTGGTTAGGGTTAGGGTTCGTGTTAGGGTTAGGGTTAGGGTTAGGCGTTAGGGTTATGGTTCGGGTTAGGGTTAGGTTTCGGGTTAGGGTTAGGGTTAGTGTTCGGTTTAGGGTTCGGGTTAGGGTTCGGTTTAGGGTTAAGGGTTAGGGTTAGGGTTCGGGTTCGGTTTAGGGTTAGGGTTAGGGTTCGGGTTAGGGTTCGGGTTAGGGTTAGGGTTAGGGTTAGGGTTAGGTTTCGGTTTACGGTTCGGGTTAGGTTAAGGGTTAGGGTTCGGGTTAGGGTTAGGTTTCGGATTCGGGTTAGGCTTAGGGTTCAGGTTAGGGTTAGGGTTAGGGTTCGGGTTCGGGTTGGAATTAGGGTTAGGGTTAGGGTTAGGGTTCGGGTTCGGGTTCGGGTTCGGGTTCGGGTTCGGGTTAGGTTTCGGTTTAGGGTTAGGGTTAGAGTTAGGGTTAGGGTTAGGGGTTAGGGTTCGGGTTCGGGTTAGGTTTAGGGTTCGGGATAGGGTTAGGGTTAAGGTTAGGGGTTAGGGTTAGGGTTCGGGTTAGAGTTAGGGTTCGGGTTAGGGTTAGGGTTAGGGTTAGGGTTCGGGTTAGGGTTAGGGTTAGGTGTTAGGGTTAGGGTTACGGTTCAGGTTAGGGTTCGGTTTAGGGTTAGGGTTAGGGTTAGGGTTAGGTTTCGGGTTAGGGTTAGGGTTAGGGTTCGGGTTAGGGTTAGGTTTAGGGTTAGGTTTAGTGTTCGGGTTAGGGTTCGGGTTAGGGTTCGGTTTAGGGTTAGGGTTCGGGTTAGGGTTAGGTTTAGGGTTAGAGTTAGGATTAGGGTTAGGGTTCGGGTTCGGGTTAGGGTTAGGGTTAGGATTAGGGTTAGGGTTCGGGTTCGGGTTAGGGTTAGGGTTCGTGTTCCGGTTCAGGTTAGGGTTAGGGTTCGGTTTCGGGTTCGGGTTAGGGTTCGGGTTCGGGTTAGTGTTCGGGTTCGGGTTAGGGTTAGGGTTTAGGGTTCAGGTTAGGATTAGGGTTCGGGTTAGGGTTAGGTTTAGAGTTAGGGTTAGGGTTAGGGTTCGGGTTAGGGTTAGGGTTAGGGTTAGGGTTAGGATTAGGTTTAGGGTTAGGGTTCGGATTAGGGTTTGGGTTAGGGGTAGGGTTAGGTTTCGGGTTAGGGTTAGGGTTCGGGTTAGGGTTAGGGTTAGTGTTAGGGTTCGGGATAGGGTTAGGGTTCAGGTTAGGGTTAGGGTTAGCGTTCGGGTTAGTGTTCTGGTTAGGGTTAGGGTTAGGGTTCGGGTTAGGGTTCGGGTTTGGGTTCGGATTAGTGTTCGGGTTAGCGTTCTGGTTAGGGTTTGGGTTAGGGTTCGGGTTAGGGTTAGGGTTAGGTTTAGGGTTCGGGTTAGGGTTAGGGTTAGGGTTCGGGTTAGGGTTAGGTTTAAGGTTTGGGTTAGGGTTCGGGTTCGGTTTAGGGTTCGGGTTAGGGTTTGGGTTAGGGTTAGGGTAAGGGTTAGGGTTAGGGTTAGGGATCGGTTTAGGGTTCGGGTTAGGGTTAGGGTTAGGGTTAGGGTTAGAGTTAGGTTTAGGGTTAGGTTTTGTGTTAGGGTTAGGGTTAGGTTTAGGGTTAGCGTTAGGGTTCGGGTTAGGGTTAGGGTTAGGGTGGGAGTTAGGGTTAGGGTTCGGGTTAGTGTTAGGTGTTAGGGTTCGGGTAAGGGTCGGGTTAGGGTTAGGGTTCGGGTTAGGGTGCGGGTTAGGGTTAGGTTTAGGGTTAGGGTTCGGGTTAGGGTTAGGGTTAGTGTTCGGGTAGGGTTAGGGTTAGGGTTAGTGTTCAGTTTAGGTTTCGGGTTCGGGTTCGGGTTCGGGTTCGTGTTAGGGTTAGGGTTGGGTTTAGGGTTCGTGTTAGGGTTAGGGTTAGGGTTCGGGTTAGGGTTAGGTTTAGGGTTATTGTTAGGGTTCGGGTTAGGGTTAGGGTTAGGGTTCGGGTTAGGGTTCGGGTTCGGGTAGGCTTAGGGTTCCGGTTAGGGTTCGGGTTAGGTTTCGGGTTAGTGTTCGGGTTAGCGTTCGGGTTAGGGTTCGGGTTAGGGTTCGGGTTAGGGTTAGGTTTAGGGTTAGGGTTCGGGTTAGGGTTAGGGTTAGTGTTCGGGTAGGGTTAGGGTTAGGGTTCGGGTTAGGGTTCGGGTTCCGGTTAGGGTTCGGGTTAGGGTTCGGGTTAGGGTTAGGGTTAGGGTTAGGGTTAGGGTTCGGGTTCGGGTTAGGGTTAGGGTTAGGGTTAGGATTCGGGTTACGGTTAGGGTTAGGGTTAGGGTTAGGGTTACGGTTGGGGTTCGGGTAAGGGTTCGGGTTAGGTTTAGGGGTAAGGTTAGGTTTCGGGTTAGAGTTCGGGTTAGGGTTCGGGTTAGCGTTCGGGTTAGGGTTCGGGTTAGGGTTCGGGTTAGGGTTCGTGTTAGCGTTCGGGTTAGGGTTAGAGTTAGGGTTCGAGTTAGGGTTAGGGTTCGGTTTAGGGTTAGGGGTTAGGGTTAGGGTTAGGGTTAGGGATAGGTTTAGGGTTCGGGTTAGGGTTATGGTTAGGGTTACGGTTAGGGTTAGGTTTCGGGTTAGTGTTAGCTTTAGGGTTCGGGTTAGGGTTAGGTTTTAGGGTTAGGTTTACGGTTAGGGTTAGGGTTAGGGTTAGGGGTTAGGGTTGGGGTTAGGTTTTGGGTTAGGGTTAGGGTTCGGTTTAGGTTAGGGTTAGGGTCAGGATTAGGGTTAGGTTTAGGGTTAGCGTTAGGGTTCGGTTAGGGTTAGGGTTAGGGTTAGGGTTAGGGTTTGGGTTAGGGTTAAGGTTAGGGTTCGGTTTAGGGTTAGGGTTAGGGTTAGGGTTAGTGTAGGGTTCGGTTTAGGGTTAGGGTTAGGGTTCGGTTTCGGGTTCGGGTTAGGCTTAGGGTTCGGGTTAGGGTTAGGTTTCGGGTTAGGGTTAGAGTTCGGGTTCAGCTTAGGGTTAGGGTTCGGGTTAGGGTTAGGGTTAGGGTTCGGGTTCGGTTAGGGTTAGGTTTCGGGTTAGGGTTAGGTTTGTGGGTTAGAGTTAGGGTTCGGTTTAGATTTCGGTTTAGGGTTTGGGTTAGGTTTAGTGTTAGGGTGAGGGTTGGGGTTAGGGTTCGTGTTAGGGTTCGGTTTCGGGTTAGGGTTAGGGTTAGGGTTAGGGTTCGGGTTAGGGTTAGGGTTCGGGTTCGGGTTAGAGTAAGGTTTCGGTTTAGGGTTAAGGTTAGGGGTTAGAGTTAGGGTTCGGGTTAGGGTTCGGGTTAGGGTTAGGGTTCGGGTTAGGTTTCGGGTTAGGGTGAAGGGTTAGCGTTAGGGTTCGGTTTAGGGTTAGGGTTAGGGTTAGGGTTCGGGTTAGGGTTCGGGTTAGGGTTAGGGTTAGGGTTAGGGTTAGGGTTCGGGTTAGGGTTCGGGTTAGGGTTAGGTTTAGGGTTCGGGTTAGGGTTAGGGTTAGGTTTAGTGTTCGTGTTAGGTTTAGGGTTCGGGTACGGGTTAGGGTTAGGGTTTGAGTTAGGGTTAGGGTTCGGATTAGGGTTAGGGTTAGGGTTAGGGTTCGGGTTAGGTTTAGGGTTAGGGTTCGGATTAATGTTAGGGTTAGGGTTCGGGTTAGGGTTTGGTTTCGGGTTAGGTTTAGGGTTACGGTTAGGGTTAGGTTTCTGTTTAGGGTTAGGGTTCGGGTTATGGTTAGGGTTCGGGTTAGGGGTTAGGGTTAGGGTTCGGGTTCGGGTTAGGTTTAGGGTTAGGGTTAGGGTTAGGGTTAGGGTTCGGGTTACGGTTAGGGTTAGGGTTTGGGTTAGGTTTAGGGTTCGGGTTAGGGTTCGGGTTAGGGTTAGGTTTAGGGTTAGGGTTCGGGATACGGTTCGGGTTAGGGTTAGGGTTAGGGTTAGGGTTAGGGTTAGGGTTCAGGTTAGGGTTAGGGTTAGTGTTCGGGTTAGGGTTAGGGTTCGAGTTAGGGTTAGGGTTCGGGTTAGGGTTAGGGTTCGGTTTAGGGTTCGGGTTAGGGTTAGGGTTAGGGTTAGAGTTAGGGTTAGGGTTAGGGTTCGGGTTAGGGTTAGGGTTCGGGTTACGGTTAGGGTTAGAGTTAGGGTTAGGGTTAGTGTTCGGGTTAGGGTTAAGGTTAGGGTTAGGGTTCGGGTTAGGGTTAGGGTTAGGTTTAGGGTTAGGGTTAGGTTTAGGGTTCAGGTTAGGGTTAGGGTTAGGGTTTGGGTTAGGGTTCGGGTTCGGGTTATGGTTAGGGTTAGGGTTCCGTTTAGGGTTAGGGTTAGGGTTAGGGTTAGGTTTCGGGTTCCGGTTCGGGTTAGGGTTAGGGTTAGGGTTAGGGTTAGGGTTCGGGTTTGGGTTAGGGTTCGGGTTAGGGTTCGGTTTAGGGTTAGGGTTAGGGTTAGGGTTCGGTTTAGGTTTCGGGTTCGGATTCGGGTTCGTGTTAGGGTTAGGGTTAGGTTTAGGGTTCGGTTTAGGGTTAGGGTTAGGTTTCGGGTTAGGGTTCGTGTTCGGGTTATGGTTAGGGTTAGGGTTCGGTTTAGGGTTAGGGTTAAGTTTAGGGTTAGGGTTAGGTTTCGGGTTCGGGTTCGGGTTAGGGTTAGGGTTAGGTTTAGGTTTAGGATTAGGTTTAGGGTTAGGGTTCGGGTTAGGGTTTGGGTTAGGGTTAGGGTTAGGTTTCGGATTAGGGTGAGGGTTCGGGTTAGGGTTAGGGGTTAGGGTTAAGGTTAGGGTTAGGGTTAAGGTTATGGTTAGGGTTAGGTTTAGGGTTAGGGTTAGGGTTAAGGTTTGGGTTAGGGTTCGGGTTCGGGTACGGTTAGGGTTCCGGTTAGGGTTCGGGTTAGGGTTCGGGTTAGGTTTTGGGTTAGCGTTCGGGTTAGGGTTCGGGTTAGGGTTAGGTTTAGGGTTA